>CP139508.1:193555199-193904698 GCA_021014915.2 Artemisia tridentata subsp. tridentata | reverse complement strand
GCAATGTCTTTTGAGTTTTCTTGGTAGTTTCATTACCACCAAACCATGCATATATCTCTTCAAAAAGAGTTTTTGCATCAGCATACTTGCTAAAGGATAGCATCTGCTCACCAGAAATGGTCATAAGCAACAAATTTCTTGCCTTTTGATCATTCCTCTTCTGTATTCTTTCTTCATTGGTTACTGGTCCAGTATTTCTTTTCTTAACCATTTTTCCTTCAAGAATAGATTCTGTATAGCCTAGTGTAAAAGAATCACCATACAGAATAATATCCCAAAGAGCATAACCTTGAACCATGAAATATTGTTCAATCCTTAGCCTCCATAACTCAAACTCATTTTGTTTGATCATAGGCAACTTTGCAGCAATATTTGTAGCCTAAGTATTCTCCAAGTCCATTTCTTCTTCTTCTTCTAAATCAAATATATCAGCCTTGCTCTGATACCAATTGCGAGGTGAATCGATACACTTTAAGGATGTTAGTCCTTTGTAACTTGTGTATGTGATACTTTGAGTTAATATGATTAAGTATGCGGAATCTACTTAACCACACTTAGAAGGTTATTTGTTATTGGAAATGGAACAGTGATGCTTGTGTAATGAACAATGAAAGTTTAATACCAAACGATTCAATATTATTGAAAATAATACAAAAACCTTGAATCTATATATTTTTATGACTTATGATTTCTATAATAAGTTATGTTCTTTGTTCTTGATAGATATATTAAGCATATGAATTAAGCACACATAATATCTAGTCTAAGATCTTCTTTTTATAGTCCAAAGAAGATCTTTACAATAAATGATAAGTCTTGTCGAACTACTTGCTTTGCATGTGTTGAGTGTGTCAGTAGCTAAGATACAACATGTATCTATGTTTACAACTTGATTGACTGACTACAAATCAAAGATATTATCTACCGTATATACTTGACTTTTATACACAAATATCTTTTTATACTTATCCAACCAGCGGTAGTATACGCGACACTTATCCATCCAGCAGTAGGAATTAGCAGTACCTTTGTTTGTACTAGCAGTACTAACTTCAGTTAGTACTGTTAGTTATAACTTGAGAAGTCTTCAGATATACACTAGCAGTTAGTACTGTTAGAGTATTCTTCTCAGCAGTACTAATCTTCAGAACATTTAATTCCCAACAAAATTGGTGTTAAACCCCTGCACAAATGTTGTAAAACTATGGTTGATTTCTTCAACATGTGCCCCAATATCATGTGATGATGGTGTTTTCCTTCTCTTTGCAACCTTATCTCCCACGAATATTTTTTGCTTTCCATTCTTCCTTGCATTGTTGATGTTTGAGGTTGTCGGAGTTGCTTGGGACGCATTTTGCATATCATTTTCATCATCAGTTAAAGAAACAAAATAATCACCAAGATTCTCTCCTCCACTTTCAACATTTTGCTCAACTTCCATATTGTGAATTGCATCTCCATATCCTTCAGCAGTTGCACCAGTAGCTCTATCTGTTCCATACACGAGTTCAAGTTGGTCTAAGTATGGAAATTTAAAATCCCACAAGCCGTTTGCTTCCTTATGATTCTGTTAAGATCATAAAATTACACAAAGTTAAATAAACGTCATTAATATCCCTGAAATCATGTCATTTTATACATACTTTACATGTTTACACATAATGCAAGAGTGGTCGTAAGTGCTTACCAAACAATAACTTTCATACCAATCTCTTTCACATGCTATCTTTTTTTCCACACTGTCCCATTGACAACCACTTTGTTTCAGCATGTCATTGATGGCGTGAAACTTTGTTTTTAGCCATTTTACCTTTGATTCAATATGTGGCGAAATCTGCTTTGAGAAATTTGGCATTTTGCTAAGAATCCGTTTATACACCTCAGTCAAGTAATTGCTTCTAAAACCACCATCGGTCTTCCATGCTGGATCACAAGCTATCTCCTGAAGAACATCAATCAATATTTTTGTCTCGTTGTCGTACTAATAACATTTGTTTTTTCCACGACCTCGTGGCTTCCCCACCCTGGTATACAATATGATCAAAAGAAATATAATTATCTACCTTGTTCGAAAAATAAAAACAAACATTCTTAAATAACACATGGATAAATAATACAAGAAACTCACGGTGCAACTCTTGGAGTGAACTGAGATGTTGGTGGGGATTGTGTCTCAGGAGCTGTGGAACTCATGAGCCTAGAATGGTAAAGAGTTTATGAGTATCGAATTTAGGTGTAAACAAGTATGGACTTGAATAAGAGATTAAGAGTATTTATTCAACAATTCTACCTTAAATTTAGCAAGTCCTCATGAAACACAATATCTAATTATTATCTTATCACTTTAAAGCGCAATAGAATAGTGAGCTATCATACTTCTTACAAGAATGTGTTTTCTTCATCATTCTGTGTTCACTAGACCAGGACGAAACTTAAGTGACATGGGAAAATTTTGACACATATGCATACACATGATACTAGAAATGCTACAAGTATGAAGTATATAGTTCAACATATATAAAATGTAGTAGTTACCTTAGTTTCTTAGCAACAATTAGTCGAACACTTGGTGGGCGCTATTCGTTTTTGCCACACAAGACTCGATTTCCTTCCTTGAGCATTACCATGATAGAACAAAAGATAAGAAATCCCAATATGAGTCGCAAGTTACATAAACAAAAACAATAAAGATGAGGAAATCAAATTGTATAAAGAGAGAAAAAGATGAAACTAACCTTGTGTGTGAAAAAGGAAGAAACCCAAATATAATATGAAGAGATTGAGGTGATTATTTATAAAGAAGTAGTAGCAGAGAGAAAGATAGGCGGGAAGATTGGCGCTAAAATTTTCACCAATTTCAAGACAAATCAGGGAATGGGTATTATCATACCACCCAAATTAATAAGGAGGCGTTTGGTAGAGCTAATAACATTTTATCTAGCCAAATAAAGAATGCCCCATCCTCCGAACAGAAAAATTTACATACTTGGAATATAGCTAATAACTTGAAGAAAGACTCATTAGCTTAAGCACGTAAGACACTCGCAATTTTTTAGGAAGATTCAAAAATATATCAATCTTCTCTTTGTTAGCGGCAAAAATATCGGCTACTTCAAGTACATCATCGCTTGGAATGTTAAGCTTCATGAGCTCATCAAGCAAGATTTTTGGTTTCTGCAAATCAACTTTATGGCGGTTGTCATCATTTGTCATTGAATTAGCCCCAACATTTGTTATAGTTGTAAAATTGGTGTTATACCCATTGTGATTTATGACAACAACAAACCAAGCGCATCCTGAGATAATAAAAATGACTTTTTGAACTTTTTATAATTTTCTCATTTTTTATTTGATCGCTTACCAAAGCCACAAAAAATAACATGACAAAACATGTGCCCGAAAATCACACTAGTGATAAGTCTAGAAACACCGTAATAAATGTTAATTAAGTAAGGTTAATCGAGTGGTTGGTGGACCCGAGCCAAGGCGTTTAGACGGATCCTTATCAAAACCAACAAATCAAGACCGACCACAGAATAAATATAGTCTAGTCAAACAACAAATTCTGTAAGTCATCTGAACCGCTATGAACACCATCATAATCACCACCACCATCATCTAATAACTACAGTACTAGGTAAACCTTCACTCCTTACAGAAAAATAAATAGTTGTATTTAATTTTCTTCCATCGAGCCTTTAATTATCAGGCCTTTTTTCATTTGATTGTCGAATACTACTTTAGTATATACGGATCTGAACGATCATGTTATATTTACTAGTAGCTGAATTATTTCTTTATTTATTATTACAAGTTTTATATTAGAGTTAAAGTAAAAAGATTAAAGATGAACACATTTTTTGTCGTTTTATGCTAAACATGATGATGATACTGCTCATTTTTTTGAGAAGCTTCTTAGTCAAATGGTGTATATACTGTGAGATAGTTATAAAAAAATGGGATAATCACCTGGAATTTCGACCTTTGTGTGTATTTTATTCATGTACAATGACCATTTTACGCCTCCATGTTGATAGGGTGGTTAATAAACGTAGGGGTAAAATGGTCATAGAATACACACAAATGTCGAAATTCAAAAGTTTGGGTATATAATAGCACAAAAATAAGTTGGCCGCATACAACTCGAAAAAAATGACAAGTTAGGTACATTTTTAGGTGATTATCCCTAAAAAAAATTATGTATAAATTTTTTTTTTTTTTTTTTTTTTTTTTGATGGGTAACCATGATTTTCCGAATTTTTGGCGGGTTTGAGCCCAAAGCCACACATAATGAAACCAGGTAAAGCCCTCCCCTTTTTAGGAATATTGTCGTGACCACATCTAGGTTGTTTGTATCTAGCACGGATTGAACTCGGGTGACACTTCATAAGTTTCTCTTCCTAGAGTTTCTTCAAACTGACATTGATATTTTTGACACTGAAAATAGGATAGGAGTGCAAGAGTTAACGATTGGCTGGAACATAAGTTACTTGTTGTGCTGGTAACTAGTTACTAGAGATTAGGATTACGAATCTTTATATCTGTGTGATGCACATGTTCTTTTTGTATGACATATTGAAGGAATCTTATTACATATATTAATTCTTGTTGTGCTGGTAATTAGTTGCTAGACATGGTTATCGTAGTCACTGTTAGGAATCTTAATGACAAGACTACAATACTTCACATTCACTATTTAGTGATGGATTTCGTTTTATGTTTGTGGAACAAAGATATTCTTCCATATGACATGGCAGAAGAAATTTAAATGATCTATAGTGAACAAAATTTTTATCGCTAATACCCTTGTGGATATAAAACGTATGAAAAAATAAAAGAAATTTTTTTCGCAATTTTTCCAAAACTTTCTATTTTCTTGAATTTATTTATTTATTTATTTATTTATTTATTTTTATTTTTATTATTTTTTAATTTTTTTACAGAAAGCTAAATTCTTTACTTTTGTTTTGCTCATAAGTTAAGAAGATAAGAAAAGAAAAGATGAGAAGTACAAACTTATCCTTTATGAAAGAAAAGACTATCAAAATCTAGTGTTCATGTCTCCCTAATTTTTTTCTTCAGTTTTCCATTTCTGGAATTAAATCTATATTCGTTTTTGTTAAAAACATAGAGACAAGGGAATTTTACTTTATCTCAAATTTCTGCCGTACTCATGTTCTTATTCAAAGAACAAAGACACATGATATATGGAAGGGGGTCTTTGCTAAACATCCCATCATCCTTGTTTTTTGGGTAAAGGGTTTTAACCCAGTAAATGTATTACTCCATCATCCATGTTGGCTGTCATCTCATTATCTTTTATGTCTACCGTTAGTTAAGCATCATCTCCATATGTTCTCTTTCCGTCATATATTCCTTTGTTTCTTTTCTAAATAAGTTTCTCACCGGTGGTCTTCATATTCATTTGGTTATTGGCCGAGATTATTCATCGTTCTTCTCCTCTTCATGTAAGCATATGGAACATAATTTGTGATGTAAATTTGGTTGAGTTAACCAACACGTGAGTTTTATACGTCCGTATATGTTCTTTATTCCGCGTATGAATATGTCAGTTCTTAATGGTTGATTTTTATGTTCCTGACGTGGAAGATGCTTTAAGCATTTTTTGTTCTTCTTTTCAGGATTTGAACTTTAAAAAATGAGAAGATTATGCTCCATTTACCTCCGATCATTAATTGATTCTGCATTAGGTGTCAAGATTTGACCGTTATCAATCTTTTCTCGTCCTTGAATAGTGGATGCTTCAATCCCTACAATATTTAAAGTTTGCATGATTATTGAGTGAACAGAAAACTTTTTAATTCTACTTCTAATTGTGTGTGATTGCTTTATTAGGTATAATGCTTTATTAGGTATGATGCTTTACAGACTTATCGGTCATTTATAGGTAACTAGTATAAGATTCTTGGTTATATTTACCAAGTTGCTAAAGGAATCATTTAAAACACACAGTATTCCCACTGCTTCAGAATAATTGTAGCCCTTTCCTTTTCATCACACCTGGGATGTATGCCCTCCAGTTCTTGAGACACACAGGTTGAATGTGGGTTTTGACTGGATTTTGTACTTCATTATAGACCCTAATGCTTTTGGTGTCTGGGTCATGTATATATTTTTAGAAAACGACGCTTGAGTGACTTTGCCATTTGCTTAATGACTCATATTTTGTAATTTTAACCAGTGTCAAAATATGAGATTGAAGTTTGGATGTCTATGGACTAGTCATGAGTGTACAAGTCTTTATTTGTTGGAATGACACTTGTTTAGTTGCTTAATTTAGAGTTTGTTTGACCTAAAATTGATTTTTGACACTGATAACAGGATAAGAGTAAAAGTAACATGTAACTTGAGTGAGGATAGTAATGACAGATAGTTGGAACAAAAGTTACTTGTTGTGCTGGTAACTAGTTGCTAGACATGGTGTCTTAGTTACAACTGGGAATCTAAATGACGAAAGGTCACATTAGCTGTTCTACGACAGACTTTGTTTTATATCTGTAAAACGAAGATGCTCTTTTGTATGACGTGGCGTCGTTAAGTATGTTAGTTACACGAAAAGAAAAAAAGCTAGCGAAAGAATATACGAGGTTTTGTCTCTCTTGTACAGGGGTTTAAGACGTAAAGCTAAATTCTTTTCTCTTGTCTTGTTCATAAGGGAAGAAGAAAAGACGAGAAATACGAACTTATCCTTACCTTTTGAAAGAAAAGACTACGTGCAAGGGTGATTTTGTAATTATCAAAACTAGTGTTCATGTCTTCTTTTTTTCTTCAGTTTTCCGTTTTCCAAATTAATTTTTTATTCGGTTTTTGTTTAGGGGGAATTTCATATGTATCCCTCCCTTGATGAATAATTACATATATATTCTTTGTAAGAACATAATTACAAGGGAATTTTACTTTATCTCTAATTTTTGTCATACTCTCATGTTCTTGTCTTATTCAAAGAACATGGACACATCATGATGTATGAAAGGATGGCCTTTGGTATGCATCCCATCATCTTTGTTGGCTGTCATCTCGTTAGTTGACGATCATCTCCATTTTTTACTGTGTTTGTCATATATTCCTTTATTTCTTTTCTAAATAAGTCTCTCACCGGTGGTCTGCATATTCATTTGGTTTGGCCAAGATTATTAATCATTCTTCCTCTCCTTTTTAAGTAAGTGGATGGGATATAATTTCTGTAATATAAATTTGGTTGAGCAAATAACCTGTGATTTTCTTCTATCCCTATATGATCTTTAAGCCGAGTATAAAGATGTGACTCTTAATGGTCGATTTTCCTGTTCCTGACCCTGAGATGCTTTAAGCATTTTTATCTTTCCTTTTCAGGATGACTTTAATTGAGAATTGGTTAAGTGAATAGATTATGCTCTACCTTACCTTCAATCATTAAACGATTATTCATTAGGCCTTAAGATGTGATCGTTATTTTATCTTTTCATGGTCTTGAACATTAGATGCTTTAAACCCTTTATCTTCTCTTCTCCTATTGCTGATTTCTAGATTTAAAGTTTACATAGCTCTTGAGTGAATAACAAATGCTTCATTATTCTACTTCTAGTTATGTATGATTGCTTTTTAGGTATAATGATTTACGGACTTATCAATCGTTTATAAGAGATGCTTGAGCATTAGGTAACTAGTAAAATATTCCTGGTTATATTTATCAAGTTGCTTAATGAATCATTTTAATCACACAGTATTGCCACTGCTTCAGAATAATTGTAGCCCCTTCCTTTTCGTTACAGTTGTTCTTGAGACACATGGGTTGAATGTGGGTTGTGGCTGGATTTTGTACTTCACGATAGACCCAATTGCGTTTGGGGTTCTGGGTCATGTATATATGTTTAGAAAACGACACGTGAGTGACTTTGTCATCTGCTTACTGACTTCATCTGGTACTGTAACTTTATCAACCAGAGTTGAACTATGAGATTTGAACTATGGATGTCTATGGATGCGTGTAGGTGTCTTTATTCGTCGTGGATAACACTTGATTAGTTACTGTATTCAGACTTTGTTTAATGGAAATTGATGTTTTGACTGTGACAACCAGATCGGAGTAAAGTAACGTGTAACTTGAGTGACAAGAATAATCACAAAGAGTTGGAACAGAAGTTACTTGTTGTGCTGGTAACTAGTTGCTAGACATGGTATCTTAGTTACGATTAGGAATCTAAATGACTAGAGTTCACACTAGCTGTCATATGATGGACTTTGTTTTAAACGAAGATGGTTTTCTTGTATGATGTGGTGGATTAAATCCTAATTATGTTATTTACATGAAAAGAAAAAAATTAGAGAAAGAATATTCGAGGTTTTGTCTCTTTTGTACAAGGGTTTACAATGGAAAGTTAAATTCTTTTCTTCTGTTTTGTTCATAAGTAAAGAAGAAAAGAAAAGAAAAAAAAAAAGAAAAGATCAGAAGTACAAACTTATCCTCACGCAAAGAAAGCAAAGACTATGCACAAGGATTGTTACGTAATTATCAAAATCCAGTGTTCATGTCTTCTATTTTTTCTTCTATTTTCCGTTTTCGGAATTGAATATTTAAAGGAAGGTGTTCTATTATTCGTTTTTGATTAAGACATAAAAACAAGGGAATTTTATGTTATCTCTTATTTCTGTCGTAGTCTCATGTTCTTGTCTTATTCAAAGAACAAAGACACATTATGTATGGAAGGACAGCCTTTGTTAAACATCCCATCATTCTTGTTGGTTGTCATCTCGTTAGCTTTTATGTCTACCGTTAGTTAATCACCATCTCCAATTTTTTCTTCCTTCCGTCATATATTCCTTTATATCTTTTCTAGATTAAGTTACTCACTGGTGGTCTTCAAATTCACTCGGTTTGGCCGAGACTATCGCGTGTTCTTCTTCTCTTTATTAAGTAAGCCAATGGGACATATTTGTGGTTAAAATTTGGTATAGTAAGCAACACGTAATTTTCATTGATTCCTATATGATCATTCCCAGTATAAAGAAGTGACTCTTAACGGTCGATTTTCATGTTCCTGAGATGCTTAAAGCATTTTTTTTTCTTTTCAGTATTACTTTATCTGAAATTTGATTAAGTGAATAAATTATGGTCTATGTTACCTCGAATATTAAATGATTCTTCATTAGGGGTTAAGATTTGACCATTATCAATCTTTTGATGTACTAGAATAGTAGATGCTCAAACCCTGCAGGTTCTCTTCTCCTGTTGCGGATTTCCAAATTTTAAAGTTTGCTCGACTCTTAGTGAATAACAAGCTCTTCTTTATTCTACTTCTGATCATGTGTGATTGCTTCACTAGGTAGGATTATGGACTCTTATTTAGAAGAGATGCGTTGAGCATTGGGGTTAACTAGTAAATATTCCTGGCTATATTTATCAAGTTGCTAAAGGAATATATTTAGACACACGGTATTCCCACTGCTTCAGAATAATTGCAGCACCTTACTTTTCGTTACACCTGGAATATATGCCTTTTTTTCTAAACATTACAAATCAAATTAACGAACATGCGAAGTGACACCGAGCTTGGCTTTCAGCTACTGTTTTACTTGTGTCATATGCTTAGACTTAATCGAGTTTTGCGGTACTTCTTAGAGGCCAAAGGGCCAATACTGCAACCTAGGTAGGGTTTTTCTTCATATGAATGAGAAGGCAAGTGTCATGATTCTATTGGTTAGCTTGGAATTTGAAGTTTTACTAACACAATACGGACAATAATCTTGTGATTGCAGAATACTTTTTCATTTCGAGTCCGAGATTCTGTGACGAGCAATGTCGAGTGGGGGTAATACACACTGGTGCTACCAATGCCAGCAGCCAGTCCGGCTTCGGGGTCGTAATCCCGTTTGCCCATATTGTTCTGGTGGATTTGTTCAAGAACTAAGTGAGGTGGTCGAGCCTGGACAACATGGCATGGGGCCCACACATGCACACGAGCCTTCAGATTATGGGTACATGGAATCGTTTCCAGACCCTAGAAACAGAATCATGGATGCTTTTGCTGAGTTGATAAGACAAAGAATGGCTGGTAGAAACCCTAACTTTGACATTAGAAGGAGATCCGGACTCGTCCCTGAACATGGTGTCGTTCCATGGTTCATATTTGATGGTCAAGCTCCCGCTCGAATGTCTGCAAATGATAGATTTGAGTTCTTCTTTAACGGGGCACCACCAGGTCCAAGACGGTCTAATGTCAGTAATATCTTTATGGGTCCCGGGTTACAAGAACTGATTGAACAACTTACAGTGAACGATGGTAGGCAGGGTCCACCTCCAGCAACCAGATCAGCTATCGACTCTATGCCGACTATTAAAATTACAAACAGGCACCTTAATACTGATTCTCACTGCCCTGTTTGTAAAGATAAGTTTGAGTTGGGAGCCGAGGCTAGGCAAATGCCGTGCAATCACATTTATCATTCGGGCTGTATTGAACCGTGGTTGGTTCAGCATAATTCTTGTCCCGTGTGTCGTTTGGAGCTGCCAGCTCAGGGTACAACTAGGGGAAGCAGTAGTAGTGGTGATGGCCATGGCGGTGAAGAGAATGGCGGACATGGTAGGGGAAGGAGGAACCCCTTATCATTTTTCTGGCCTTTTCGTTCGTGATCTGAAACAAGTAGCAAAAAAAGTATAATTACTATCGGTAATGTTTCTGTCTGCTTTGCATCAATTGAAATCCTGGAAGTTGGTTTGGGTTTTTTATCTGTATGTTTTTATATATATATATATATAATGGTAATCATATGTAACCCATGTAAATGGTCATAAGCATGTCCTTTTTTAGACTCAAATCCTGAAATCGATAGCGTTCTTGTTATGATTACTTATACTTGCTGCGTTGTAAGTTGCACATTGCCCTGAACCGGAAACTGCAGCTTGTTTTAATTATTATGCATCCTTTTCTTGAGACAGGTTGTATGTGGGTTGTGACAGGATTTTTCTACATCATAATAGACCCCATCGCTTTTAGGGGGTCTGAGTAGTGTATATATTTCAGAAAACGACACTCGAGTGACAAATCATATCTGGTAATCTTTTAAACAGTGTCGGATTGTGAGTTTGAACTTTGGTATGCAAGTTATCTTAAAAAATGGCTCTACCACTTGGATAAGTATCAAGTTCTTATGTTTCGACTTTGTCGCATAGATTTTGAAATGCATAGCCATTTGAATCTGTTAATGAATGTTTAAGTGATGGTTTACACCTTAAACTAGTGCCGATTGCACTATCATAGCATTGTAAATGTTGATCTTCTTAGGAGCTTGAAATGGTAAAAAAAAAATCACCACCTTAACTATAATGGCATTGTATAAGCATGATAAAAAAAACCACCGGGTGACTTTATAGGAACGGTAGATCATAACCAACTGCGCTTCAAAGTTCAGAACGTCACAATTTTTTCATGCTAAAACAAGAGACCTCCACTCTGACAGATTTAGACATTTAATCTGGAGTGTTTCTTGTTTCGACTTAAGATCTCTGTTTGAATACTTTTTCATCCATGGCAGACAACGGAATTAAAAGTCATGATGGACCGAACAAAGAAACCAATTTATAGATCCGTTTAGTTTTAGACGACAGAAAAGTCTGAATTCCATCTATTGTATAAAAGACCAAGTCATGCCAGTCTATATTGCAAATAACTTGCTTGATAGTTTGCTATATTTCATTTGTTCAAAACAAGAGAAAAAAATGCTGAATCATTGTATGTGATGTATTTGTTTCAAATTAGAATCTGGTTTACGGTGAAGATTAGCGACATATCACATATGATATGAGGGAGGGTCGATTGGATTCAAAGGGGAACAAGGAGGGTTGATAACTTGATACTAAGAATTTGATTCAATGGTTGATGCTTGAGCCTTGACAAGTCGATGTTAGAAAGTCCATTGGGAACTTGATTTTGTTTGGTCAACGCAAATCGAATATGAAAATTCGACAATGTATCTCACGTCCAAACCAAAATATTAATCGTTATAGAGAACATTACTTTTACATTATGATGATTTATGCTGCATGGCATGTCAATTTTTCATGACGAAAAGCCTTGGCGTTAGTTTCAGATCGTGCATACTTGATTAGTTGGTATCTAATTCTTTTGACGCGGCATCGATGGTCAGAAACACACAAATGGTTAATCATATTCCAGTTGCACTTTATCTGAATCTTAACACTCATTTTGGATATGAATCTTACTTGATATAAAATTGATATATCATGGCTTGGTGGCATCTTTTTTTACACATACCAAACAGGGGCGGATCTGTAACATAGTGTATGCACTTGCACACCCTGTGAAATCTTGACTTAGTGTAAAATTATTACATTTTGTGATTCTCTTTGGTCATTTTCAAGAGAGTGCACACCCTATAAAAATAAGGTGCATACCCTTTTTGATAACAGTGAAAACAAATGAAAACCAAAATTTAAAGTTGAAGATTGGTAACAACAATGGAGTTTTCAGGAGGTTTTAGAAAGAAAACAGGTTGTAAAAGATAATATATGTGAGATTGAAGCTTGTGGTTAGCTAGTTATGTATGTGGTAGAGATTGGAGTGGAGTGGGTCTCAATAATATATACTCCGTATATCAAGTTTTCTGTACTATACTAGAGTACTATGGAGTAGTTTTTAGTTGAAAAAAAATCCGTTTTGTTTACACCACTGTAGTTTTCTTTTTTTCATCTAATTCTTAGTCTTATACTATTAGACACAATAATATACTTCTCATGGTTATTATATTTAATATTTAGAGTAAATTACATAAATGGTCCTTGTGGTTTGTCAAAAATTTTACCTATCGTCCCTCAAACTTAAAAGTTGCATATATCGTCCCTATCGCCTCCAAAGAATAACACTCATGGTCCTTTTTTTTAATGAGTGTTAAGTGCATTCCGTTATAATTTACACGTTAGCCCCTGTTGGTTAACGATTGTTGTATCATTTATCCTTTATAATAACGGCCGTTTATAATTTAAAATTTTTCGACTCTAGATACGCTTTTATCCGTTTTCATCCGTTTTTATACGTTTTCATCCTTTTTTATATGTTTTTGTTGTTCCCTTAACACGCTTAGAGTTAACTATAAAGTTAATCTATTTGTGTTTATGCGGAACAAACACTTAGGATTGAATAAACAAGGTATGGTGTCTCCTATCTAAACTCAAGCTATGCTTAAGTGGTAAAAATTCGACCCAATGAGCTATCTCAGGGATACGTTACTCTTTGTAGAAGAAAAGGGGTATTTGTGAAAGTCTAAGCTTTAATTACACAAGAATACCTTACCCACTTTTCTCTATCTGTTTGCTATTTATAGACAAACAGATCAAGAGTACTGAAGATTAAAACTAGATAAACAAATAGGAAGCGTGTCTGACAACTACAACAGTAGTTGTCATTTCCAAGAACCAATAGGATTGCGCCAATAAGTCTTCGAGTGTCAGACCTTACACTTCTTCGACTTTTAGCCACTTGAGGGATGGTTTGTCTGACCCAGATAAGACTTGTTCTTATCTTCTTAAAATCATCCCTCTTTTCCCGCCTTTTATTCAGGCATTAGGTTCTTCAGGCATTTGTCTTCAATCTTTAGTTGTTGTTGTTGAGGGGACTGGGTTCAGTGAGCTCTTGTCTAAAGCTCACTGATCAATTACCTTCTTCTTCGTCTCAAGTAACACTTCAGTGAATACCGCCTCACTGTGTGGTGAATCTTTCTTCTTAGACTCGTCCTGAGTATCTTGAAGGTAACTCACTGAGTGACTGTTCACTCAGTGACTTAGAATGTTTTCGGTTTAATTTACACTTAGCTTAATTTGTATTCAAATCTTGTTTTAACGACTCTTGGGTACTGAAGGACCCAACAATCTCCCCCTATTTGGATATAAATTATGCTTAAGTGTTTTTGATCAGTTATGAGTGAGCTAATGACTTCTGCTCATACTGAATGTACTAGAAAGTAAATAAGGACACTGAAATAATAAAAACATCATCTTATTAATATTATTACAAGTCCTAACAAAACTATACAAAGTACGAGGATAGTGGTGGTGTTGGCAGATTCATTCAGTCGATCTTATAACCTAGGGCTTCAAGCTTTGGCTTCTTGGACTCTAGCTCATGCTGGTCAGGATGCTCTTGAATCTTTGTTCTCAGGTCTTGGCAGAACCTCACATTCTCAGGAGTCTTGATTGGTGAGGCCATCATGAGGAAACCCAGCATTGCCTTGATTCCTGATTGGTCAATATCACTCCATCTTTGGAAGGCTGGGTCTCCAAACTCATCAGTGAAGAACAAACCTCTTTCAGGTTGTTCGATGACCAAGTTGTTCCTGAATGGAACTCCTTCTGGGAGGGCTCTGTTGCAATCCAGACCAGGGACCTTAATCTCAGGCTCAGCTTCAATCTTCTTTCTCTTTCTTGAGGAAGACTGAGAGGGAGCAGGTTGTTCTACTGAAGCAGGAAGAAGAGATGGAATACCAAGTTCCTGAGGTGTTGCTGCCAATCTTTCATACCTTAGACTCAGGGACTTCAACAGACCAGGGACCACTACATTTGATTTTTTCGCTATTATTGGACCCAATTCATCCAATTCAGTGATCCCGAAGTCAGCGAATCTGAAGGGGTTATGAACCTCAAAGTTTCTCTTGTCAGCACTTCTGTAGACAGTAACAATGGCAGGCTTGGTGTTTCGATGAATCTTGACATCAGTGATTGGTTCTGGTTTCAACCTACTTGTCATTACCCACTGATATCTCTCAATCCTGTTCTGCCTAATCTCTTCAGCCCTTTTCATTCTTTCCTCCATTTTCTGTTTGAGAGCAGATATCTCAGCATCCTGAGCTTTCACAAAGCTCTTACCACCTTCCCTTTTAGCAAGGTCTTTAGGCTCAATCCCAATCTTCTCAGCCTCTTCTCTGGCAAACTGAATGAGAGCAAGCTTGTTCGCCCTTTCTTCTTCAGCTGCCTTCTTCATTGCCTCCTATTTCTCTATATGAGCCTGAATTTCCTCATTTATGAGAAGTTGTATTTTTCCATTTACCTCATAAGGGACCCAGACTGGCTCATCAGGGTCTTGCCTTCTTTCAGAGGAAGCAGGCACCAAGATTGTAGATTCAGGCTCAGTGGTTGTGAGAATGCCTTTGCCTTTGTCTTGGTGGGATGAAGATGGGTTTGTCTCAGGAACCTCCCCCTCAATGTGAGAAGGAGGTTGTTCAGGTTGTTCTTCAGTGACTCTCTCCCCCTCAACTGTTGCTTGACCCTTGGTGAGAGCAAAAGTTGGTGTGCTCACTGAAGTTGAGGGAGCAGCCTGACCTTTGAATGCTTGATATATCTCAGTCATCATTGATTTGATGTCTGAGGTGTCCTGCTGAAGAGTTGAGACCTTAGCCTCAAGAGAAGCCTGAGAAGCCTCTATTGCTGTCATCCTTGGCCCAAGGTTCCAAGCCAAGGAAGAAGAAGATGTAGCCCAAGATGCCAAGTGTGACTCCATAAGACCCAGGGAAGACTTGATGGAGTCCACAATAGAGCTGAGTCCCTGAAGATTGGAGGATCTCAGCATGGTTACCAGCTCAGCCAACTGAGTAGATTGTTGCTGGTAGGTCTCACAAGCCTGAAGAATTTTCCTGTTAAGCTCAGGGTCATCTTTCACTGACTCTTGAATAGTTTCAACGCTCTTGTGTATGTTGGTGAGAGTCTCGTTGAACAAGTTAAGATTATGATCAAGATTCGTCAGGGAGAAGGAGATAGATGACTTGTGCTCATTAACATCATCATGATAGGATTCCACTGATTCCTTCAGATCGACATAATAAACAGCAGCTTCAGTGTGTTGATCAAACAATTCTTCAGTTAGCCCAGTAAAGAGAGCATTGTTGGCCTTTTGTAGGAACTTGACCAATTGCCTTTCAGTAAGAGGAAGAATGTTGTCATACTTCTTGAGTTCAGGAGGGCAGGATGATTCAGAATCTGATGAATGATCAGCCTGAGATTCAGATTCGTCACCATGAGGAGAAGACTGATGCGATTGTTCAGTAGGTTGGGCATCAGTCTCCATGTCATCACCTGCCTCAAAAACTTCCTCCTCACTCTCTTCCTTGAGATCATCTTCAGAATCAAGAAGAGCCTGAATATCCACCATAGACTCAATCTTCAAAAAGTTACCCGGCTCCTCTTCATAAGAAGACTTGCCTTGGTTTTGGCCAGGTCCTGACCCCGCCATAAAAATTGAGTGGGTTTGCTCAGCCTGGCTAACCATAATAACTGATTTCTCAGCCTGGTGTTTGGGGTCAGTTCCCAAGAGAATGGATCTGCCTGAGGGGGTTATGGGTTCCGTATCAGCGGGTGGTTTATATCCCTCTGAGTCTTTGTCCCCCTTAGCGCCTTCAAGTCCTGATGGGTGTTTTTCAGAACTATCATGAGGCACTGTTTGTGATGATTTATGGACCCCCTTCCCATCAGGGTTGTTCTGCCCTTTTGGGGATTCAGGGTCCTTGACTCCCTAAGACCCTCAGTGTGATTTCTCAGGGACGTTAGCGGGATGTGATTGGGTGTGGGTCCCCTTCCCAGTTGAGTAGTGCTGCTCAACCGAGGATTCAGGACCTTTTTCTCCCTTAGGCCCTGATTGTGATTTGTCAGTGCCTTCATCGGGATGTGAATGGGTGGAGTTTCCTGACTCCAATGACTTGTTTTTATCAGTGGAATCATGAGGAAAGGGTTTTCCCGAGGACACTGAGGATGATTTCTCAGTGCCCTCCGTTGGCGTTTGTTTTTGGGTCAAGAGGGTCTCAGAGACGGGTGTTTCAGAGGTCTCGGCCAAATTTAACCCTTGTTTAGGGTTGTTTGAGGCATCATTCTCAGTGGCGAGTGGTTTGGGTCTAACCACCTTACTGGACTGACCCTTCTTTGTCTTCTTCACCTTCTTTGTAGGTGAAGGTACTGGAGAAACAACGTTCTCCCCCTGATTAACCACCAGCATGTAGTTGGTCAGGGCAATGGGTTGTACCTCAGTAATGCCACTCATATAATTGGTCTTATGTAGGACGTCAGGTTTTGTACCTTCAACGTCAGACCTAACATAGTCAGGGCCTAATAGGTCCTGAAGCACGCAGGAAATAAACCTAGGATAAGACATAAGTCTTTGCCTAGATTTCCCTGAGAGCTTGGCAACAAGGTCACGGAAGATTATTCCTCCGATATCTATTTTTCTACCCTCCAGGAGACTGAACAACATCAATTGTTGTGATGAGTTCAACTGCTCCGTGGAGGATTTATTCCCTCCAAGGACCTGAATGATGAAGGTCATCAGGATCCTCCAGATAGGGTGGAACCAGGTTTTAACTATTGGAGCCTTCTCCAATAAGGCTCCTGCGGCCATTTCAGGACGCTTAGGGTCATGAGGTCCTAGAAAAAGCAATTCTGCTTTAACCTCTTGGTCATGATGGATTCTTTGGTGTCCTCAGGGCTGGTTGCCACTGAAGTACACCAGAATTCCCTCAAATAGTCATGGTAGATGACTGAGGGGGTCTTGGTGAATGTAGTAGAAAGAAAGCAGTTTTGAAGATACTTCACTACATTCTTGTACGCATAGAACTTTTGAGGATAGGCAAAGTTTCCTACCACATTGTTCTTGGTGAGGTCTACACCCTCCAATGTGAATTCCACATTAGGGGCGTATTTGATAGCTTTAGAAGAAGCCATTTGTGTTGGTAGGTCTGGGTTCCTAAAGGCTAAGAACACACACACAAGATTTAGTTTTTTTGAAAGAAAAGGGCAAAATTTTGCTTAAGATTTCTAAAAAACATGTGTGTGTGTCTTTTTGTATGGGGGTATTTATAGGGAAGTGAAGTGGAGGGTAATTTGGGTATTAAGCGGATTTTATTTATTCAAAAAGAATGTTTGAAAACCGTTTTGAATAAAATGTTTTGGGATCCGCATTTAATGCCACCACTCCACTTTCCCTGGTTTGGCGCAACAGTCGAGGTGAACAGTTGAGCAGTTCTGCAAAAGTGTAATTTGCAGAGTTGAGTCATCACATATCTGTAATGTGATTGGAGAGGCATTTAATGCCAAGTGGGAATGTGGGGCCAAGAGGTGGAAGCCAGAAAGGCAAAAGAACAAATATTCTTATATTAAATAAGAATTCAGTTACCAACCTCGGACATTTACTAACTAGATACTTAGAGCATTTAAGTTAGTATTGAATGTCTCTTGAGGGCCCTGAATGACTTTACATTCAGTGAACCTGTTTGTCAGGACTTGGGTTTAGTCACTGAGGACCAAGATTTCAGGAACTTGGGTTTAGTTCCTGAGGTTCAGTGATTCATTTCACTGAAGAGCACATTGAGTCAGGGACCTGGGTTTTCAGAATTTACACTTATTTGGATGGAATCAATCAGTGGTCTGATTCTCAATATCCAACATTCCTAGTTCAGCTTTCAGTCTTGTGAAAGTTGGTTCATCCAATGGCTTGGTGAATATATCAGCTAGCTGATATTCAGTAGGAATGAAGTGTAATTCTATGTCACCATTCATGATATGGTCCCTGATGAAATGATATCTTATATCAATGTGTTTTGTTCTCTGATGAAGAACAGGGTTGTTTGAGATGGCAATTGCACTTGTGTTATCACAAAAGATGGGAACCATCTTGTACTGAATTCCATAGTCACTGAGTTGACTTTTCATCCAGAGTACATTTACACAACAACTTGCTGCTGCAACATATTCAGCTTCAGCTGAGGACATGGCAACTGACTGTTGCTTCTTAGCACTCCAACAGACTAGTTTTCCACCAATAATTTGGCAGGAGCCTGAGGTGCTTTTTCTGTCCATGTTGCATCCAGCATAGTCAGAGTCTGAGTATCCTTTAAGATCAAGGCCTGAACATTTTGGATAGTATAATTTAAGGCTTGGAGTACCTTTTAGGTACCTGAATATCCTTTTCACAGCAGTGATATGAGATTCTCTTGGGTCAGATTGATATCTGGCACACAAACAGACTGAGAATTGGATATCAGGCCTTGATGTAAGTAGATACATCAATGATCCTATCATTCCTCTAAAAAAAGTTTGATTCACTGGTTTTCCAGTAAGATCAGGACCAAGGTTATTTGGGGGTACCATGGGAGTCTTGACTGAGGCACAGTCACTGAGCTCATACTTCTTCAGTAGGCTTCTGACATACTTCTCTTGACTGATAGAGGTTCCTTTATCAGTATGCTTGATTTGCAGACCAAGGAAGTAGGTCAGTTCTCCCATCATGCTCATTTCAAATTTCTTTGCCATAAGTTTTTCAAACTGTTTGCAAAGTTTAAAACTTGTTGAGTCAAAGATGATGTCATCTACATACATTTGTACAAGTATGACATCATTATTTGTCTTGTAGATAAACAGTGTGTTGTCTATCTTGCCTCTGACAAATTTATTTTGGATCAGGAAGGCTGAAAGAGTTTCATACCATGCCCTGGGAGCTTGTTTCAGTCCATAAAGGGTTTTGTTAAGCTTGCAGACATAGTCAGGAAACTCATGGATTTCAAATCCAGGAGGTTGTTGAACATAAACTTCTTCTTTCAGTGAACCATTCAAGAATGCACTTTTAACATCCATTTGGTACACCTTGAAGTTCATGTATGTAGCAAAAGCAAGGAAGATCCTGATGGCTTCCATCCTTGCTACTGGTGCAAATGTTTCTTCATAGTCAATGCCTTCTTGTTGATTATAGCCTTTGGCTACAAGTCTGGCTTTATTTTTAATGACTATGCCATTTTCATCAGATTTGTTTTTGAATACCCATTTCATGCCAATGACTGAAACATCTTCAGGACACTTGACCAAGGTCATTACCTTGTTTCTGTCAAATTGTTCCAGTTCATCATGCATGGCCTGAACCCAACTTGGGTGATTAAGTGCTTCCTTGACACTTTTGGGTTCTATTGTGGAAATAAAGTCCACAAATAGGCATTCATTGGCTGAGGCTGCTCTCAGTTCAGCAGCCATGCTTCTTGTGAGCATGCCTTCAGTAGGCTCACCAATTATATTGACAAGTTCTATATCCTGAGACCTAGTCCAACTGTCCTGAGGTCTTGGAAACTGATTAGAGCTTGTAGAGGCTTGATGGGTAGGATCAGGATCAGACACATGATGATCTTCAGTATCTTGAGTGTCTGGGTGGGTTGACTCATCACTGAGATTGTTTGTTTCCTGAGCATTTTGTACTGACTGAATGATTTCATCAGTACTTTTTTGTGTTTCAACAAACTCAGTGATGGTTGGGTAAAGAAGGTTATGGGGAATGATGTAATAGGAGATGTCAGCATTTGCTTGATACTTAGTGGAAGGACCATTTTCAGGATGATGTTCATCAGGAGGATATCTTGATGATTCATCAATTCCTATCTCTTCCACTGAGTTATTAGAGACACTGATTGCATCAGTGCTCTCATCAAAGGTAACATGAAATGTTTCCTCAGTATGTTGTCTCCTAGTGTTGAACACCCTGAAGGCCTTTGAGACAAGGGAGTATCCCAGAAAGTATCCATCATCAGCTTTGGCATCAAACTTTCCTAAGTGATCCTTGTTATTATGAATAAACACAGGACACCCAAAGACATGGAAGTAGCTGATGTCAGGGATTCTTCCCTTGAATAACTCATAAGGAGTTTTGCTATGTCTCTTGACAATGATGGATCTGTTTTGTGTGTAACAGGCAGTCTTTACTGCTTCAGTCCAAAAGTGTTTGGAAAGGACTGATCCATTTAGCATTGTCCTGGCTGCTTCAATGAGTGTTCTATTTTTTCTTTCAGCCACACCATTTTGTTCAGGTGTATAGGGTGAGGAAAATTTTTGGGAAATTCCTTTATCATCACAGAAACATTCAAGTTCATAATTTTTGAACTCTGTTCCATTGTCAGTCCTAATCTGTTTGACCTTGATGTCATTTTGATTTTCAATGTTCCTGACAAAGGACATTATTGTTTCAGCTGCCTGACTCTTTTTTATCAGAAGGTATACCCAAGTGTATCTTGAATATTCATCCACAATGACCAGAGTATATTTCTCATGGTTAATGGATCTAGGACTAATTGGTCCAAATAGATCCATATGGAGAAGATGTAGGCAGTTCCTGATGGAAAAGTTGGTTTTGGTTTTAAAGGATGCTCTGTGATATTTACCTTTTTCACAAGCTGAGCATGGTTTATCCTTTGAAAACACAAGAGATGGTAAGCCAAGGACCTTGTTTTGTTTAACAAGGTTGTTTATGTTTTTGAAATTCAGGTGGGAGAGTCTCTTATGCCAAAGCCAATTGAGAGTATCAGTGGCCTTGGTAAAGAGATAAGTTCCATTCTGAGTCAGACTGGACATGTCCAACACATAAACATCATGTCTTCTTGGTGCAATAAGGACAATTTCCTTATTAACATTGAAGATGATTCCTTGTTTATCATCAAACTGAACTATGTATTTAGCATCACATAGTTGACTGACACTAATCAAGTTGTATTTAAGACCATTTACATAAGCTATCCTAGTAAAGACTATACCATTGCAGTTTACTGAACCATAACCTTCAGTGAGACATCATGAGTTATCAACAAATATCACTTTGGGTCCTGATTCATCAACATACTTGTGCAGATACTCCTTCACACCAGTCATGCTCCTTGAACATCCACTATCTAGATGCCAAACAGGATCCCTGGCATGTTTCTACACAAATAGTAAACTGGGTTAGTTCTTTCTAGGACTCCACTTCTTGGAGGGCTTAGCTTTGGGGGTCTTTTTAACATTTACAATTGATTTATGGTCAGTGGTGGAGTGGACTGAGCTACCACAAATTATGCATTTGATTGCAGATGTAGACTCAGTAGACTGAGAGGCTGACTTTGTCATACCTCTTTTGGCCTGAATGGCCTTATCGCGTCCTGAGGTGTCATGAGTGGGACTTCCACTATTTTCACAACAATTGCCAATTTGACAATCCTTAGGATGGTGGTCATTGAACCCACAGTAAGGGCAAGGTGCAAAAGGTTTTACCTTTTGTTTCTGTTTCTGTTTAGAATCAGAAGGGTAGTTTAAAGACTGGGCTTGAAGGCTTGCCATCTTTGATGTGACTGAGTGTGTTTTATGATCAGAGGTCCTGTGATCATCATTTTTGCAAATCATGCAGTAAAGAATTCTATAGCAATCATCAGTGATATGATTGGTATAGTTACACAGTTCACATCTTTTCAGGGGTTTTGAGGGTTTGGGTTTGGTTTTTGAGGAAGCTGGTTTTTGTTCCTTCTTGGATTGAGAAGGTTTCTCAGAAGATGCAATCTTCTCACCCAGCTTCCTGACCATTTCAGCCAACTGATCAAATTTTGAGTCAGGGATTTGGGTTATTACTTCAGAAGGGACTGAAGATGATGAGTCATCAGTATTTACTGAGACTTCAAGTGTTGGTCTTTTCAGGATTGTTTTTCCCATTCCTGACCTCTTTTGGAGAGTGTTGAGAGTAGACCATT
Organism: Artemisia tridentata subsp. tridentata; assembly: GCA_021014915.2. NCBI lineage: Eukaryota > Viridiplantae > Streptophyta > Magnoliopsida > Asterales > Asteraceae > Artemisia > Artemisia tridentata. Next base: position 193,882,180 of record CP139508.1, on the reverse strand, counting down.
GGTGGGAGGCCTAAGTTTGGTGCAGCACCCTGAAGGGTATTCAGTGGTGGGAGTGGTGGATATGATTCTGATTCAGACTCATTTACTGACTCAGTATTACTGAGTTGTTCAGTGAGTTCAAGCTTACTGAGTTGTTCAGTAAGTCCAAGCATATTTTTCAAGGCCTGACTTTCAGGAAGCAAGATCTTTCCAGTCTCAAAGTTTGGTAACTTACTGACTGGGTTGTCCCTGACAATCCAGTCATTTGACTTGGGAAGCATTTCTTGCTCAAATGATATGCCAGCTGGAACAAAGGTCAATTCACTGGGACTCAGATAGGGGTTAACCATGTGATAGTCAATTTCTATTGTTTTCCTAGGGATTAAACCCACGGTATCAAAGACCTTGGGGTTCTTTTTGGTCCAGCCTTAGATGACAGCCTTTTCTTTGTTAAGTTCAGTTTGTAGGGCTTGGTTTTGGTTCAAAATTTCAGTGTTCTGAATTTGTAGAGTAATTGTTTCTAACTTGGCTTGCTTCAGTACAAGCAATTCATCTCTACATTTATTCAATTCTGACACTATGTTGTTATATTTTGAAAACAGGTTAAGCCTTTGTTCCTCAACAAATTTAAGATCAACACAAATATAATTCATGTAAGACTGCCAATCAGAATCATCATCCATAGAAAGTAAAGTGTTTACCTTCTTCATGGTGATGTTTACCCACTCTCCATTCCTTGCATGGCTTTTCCCAACAGCCACCTGATCACCTTCAGAGAGTGCCATCAGTACACTCACTCTAATTTCCTCATCTGAGGAGACCTCTTCTTCATCCCAATCATAAGCTTCAGCTACTAAAACTTTGTTCTTTGTCTGAACAGGTTTGGATGTTTGAGCAGCCTGAGACATAGAGGGATTAGTTTCAAGAATTGCAAGCTTAGCCTTAGCATTCCTATATTTTGCTTCAAAGTCTTTTTGACCCTTGTTTTGAAATTGTTGGGTCGACTGAAACATTCTAGGTTGAAACTTGCTAGTCCCTGAGGAACTATTTCCTGAAAATTTGTAAGAGGGTTCTGAGATGGTTTTAGAATAACAGTCCCTAGCAAAATGACCCTTTTTATCACAATTAAAACATTCAGTGGTTTCATTTGCTTTTCCTTTAGAAAAGTTGGACTGGTTTCTTTTGATGAAGCATTTTGAACTAGTAAGGAGTGCCCTCTCTTGGAATTCCAAGTTTAAATCATTTAGGTACTCATCACTAGTCCTTTCATCAATTTCATCCTCAGAATCCTCTTGGAAATCCTGCACAACACCATTAGTATAAAAAGTAGTTGATATGGGCATGGAGGTCAAGGCCTTTTTGGACTCAAGAGCTTTTGAGTCAGGGTATCTCCTTGTGATTAAGTTGTCTTCATAGACAAACTTCCCATAGATCTCAGGGAGCTCAAGGGTCTGAATGTGATTAACATTCCTCAGGCCTTGTGAGAAGTTTAGCCACTTCTCAGGAAGACTGTTGACAAAGCCAACATTTGTCTCATGCTTAGACAAAACTACACCATCATTTAATAGTTCGTTTATCAAAGTCTTGTATCTGGTATAAGTCTGAGAGAGACTTTCAGAGTCTTTTGCCATGAAAGTATTATACTCAAGTTTCGGGTCCATGACCATGTTTTCCTTGGTATCTGAGGGACCCTCAAAGCTATTGACCAAGTCATCCCAAGTTTGCTTGGCTGTTGAACAGTTGATGACTGATTCCATTATATCGTCAGGAAGACATGATATAATGATGCTTTTCAGGCGTTGGTCTTGATTGACCACCCTCCTCTCATCAATGGTCCATTGAGCCTCAGGCTTGTTTAGCCCTTCAGCAGTCTTTGGGACAAAAGGACCATCTTTGACACAAGTGATGTAGTATGGTTCCATACCAGTCAAGTAGCAAAGCATTCGCTTTTTCCACTTGCTAAATTTATCAGCTTCAAGTCGTGGGGCAACAGCTGAAAAGCTTCCACCCTTTTTGTCGACTAGCTGGGGCACATTTGCATCAGTCATAGTAGGATCTTGGTTTTAAAAACCTTGAGCACTCTTGGTTAATTTACACTTAGCTTAATTTGTATTCAAATTTTGTTTTAACGACTCTTGGGTACTGAAGGACCCAACAGTTTTCTTACGTTCTTATCCGTTTTCGTCCGTTTTTATATGTTTTCATTCGTTTTATACGTTTTTCTTAGGTTTTTATCCGTTTACATCCATTTTTATAAGTTTTCTTACGTTTTAATACATTTTCGTCCGTTTTTATATGTTTTTGTCTTTTTTTACGTTTTGATATGTTTTTATCTGTTTTCATCCGTTTTTATACATTTTTTTTACGTTTTTATCCGGTTTCATCTGTTTTCATCCGTTTTTATTACGTTTTTGTTTGATTTTCTTACGTTTTTGTCCGTTTTTATATGTTTTTTAACGTTTTCATAGGGTTTTATCAGTTTTCATATGTTTTCAACCGTTTTCAATCGTTTTCATCCGTTTTTATACGTTTTTTTACGTTTTCATAGGTTTTTATCCATTTTCATATGTTTTTATACGTTTTCATATGTTTTATCCGTTTTTTTACGTTTTTATCTGTTTCATCCGTTTTTATGCATCTTTTTTCGTTTTTCTTACGTTTCTGTCTGTTTTTATACGTTTCATCTGTATTTATACGCTTTTTTTACGTTTTCATGGGTTTTATCTGTTTTTATATGCTTTTATGCGTTTCATCCGTATTCTTACGGATAAAAACGTAAGAAAACGTATAGAAACGGATGAAAACGCATAAAATCATATAAAAATAGATAAAAACCCATGAAAACTTTAAAAAGCGTACAAAAACGGATGAAATGTTAGGAACACGTTTTATTCATATTTCAAGTCTTGTTCATTTCCGATAAAATGTTGCTTAATTATGGATCATATGTTTAAGTTAAAGGCACGGTCCATTAGTGATCCATGGGCCGGCCATTTAAGTGAAACCTTCTAGAATAGTATTAGCTCATGTCGCCCTAATTGTAAGCCTATAAATAGAAGGCATGGGGTGACATTTCATTTGTTGGTTTTCATTCTTATGCGGAAGCCCCGTCAAAGTTATATGTGAATGATAATCATCCGACTCTTCTTCTCTTAATCTCTTCTCTATTTTTCTCTAATCTCTCGTATATCATTTACTTATTTTTGTTTACATTTCATAGCTTAATAAGTAGTAGTAGTTCGTGATTATTAGCGTGGTTACGAGTGTGTGTTCGAGTTAAAGAGGACCTTCATGAAAACGTATAAAAACAGACAAAAATGTAAGAAAACGGACAAAAAGCGTATAAAAACAGACGAAAACGTAAAAAAACGTATAAAATGGATGAAAACGGTTGAAAACATATGAAAACTGATAAAAACCTATGAAAACGTTAAAAAATGGACGAAAACGTTTAAAAATGGATAAAAACGTAAGAAAAACGGACAAAAACATAAAAAAAATGGATAAAAACGGTTGAAAACGGATAAAAACATATCAAAACGTAAAAAACATATAAAAACGGACGAAAATAGATTAAAACTTAAGAAAACATATAATAATGGATGAAAACGTAAAAAAAAAACGTATAAAAATGGACGAAAAACGTATAAAACGGATAAAAACGTAAGAAAACGTAAAAAAATGGACAAAAATGCATAAAAACGTATAAAACATATCTAAAGTCGAAAAACTTTAAATTATAAACGATCATTATTATAAAGGATAAACGATGCAACAATCGTTAACCAATAGGGGCTAACGTGTTATTCTTTGGAGGCGATAGGGACGATATATGCAACTTTTAATTTGAGGGACGATAGGTGAAATTTTCGACAAACCACAGGGACCATTTCTGTAATTAACCAAGCTTAAGATTTTATACTAGCTTAAAACAGGAGTCAAACCAATCAAGAAAAATACAAAAGAGAAAAGAAATCCAAACCTAAAATCCGTTAAAAAATTTATCCGACCCGAAAAAACTTAAAGCGAATTTTTTAGTATGTGCATACCCTACGAAGAATTCCTAGATCCGCCACTAATACCAAAAGCCCAGTCACCAAGAGAAACCAGAACATTATTACCAAAAGAGTTAATTGCATTTTTGGTCCCTGTGGTATGGCCAAATTGCAGGTTTGGTCCTTAAAACTTTGAAAGTGCACTGAACGTCCCCATTTTGAAGTTTCCATTGCATGTTTGGTCCTTGGGCCAAAGTTAAATGACTTAACCACCCCCTCTTTCCATAGGGACCAAAAATGCAATTTACTCATTTATATTTTCTTTTCAATTTTTACAAGCTGCGTCCTTGTAATTTGCACACAAAGTCACATTCAGTCATTTTTTTTACAAATTTCTCTCACGAATCAACCCAATTGTTGTCAAATTTTTTCGTTTTCGTCCTTGTTGCCGACAATTGTTAGTATTTAACGTTTCGTCCGTTTTTATACGTTTTTCCCGTTTTTGTCCGTTTTTATACGTTTTCGTCAGTTTTTATATGTTTTCGCCCGTATAAAAACGGATGAAATCGTATTAAACCGGTCACAAACTTATGAAAACGTTAGAAAACGAGCGAAAACCTATAAAAACTGACGAAAACGTATAAAAACGGACAAAAAAGTATAAAAACAGATGAAACGTTAAATACTAACGATCGTTGACAAAAAGGAAGAAAACGACAAAATTTGACAACAATTGGGATGATATGTGAGAGAAATTTGAATATATGACTGAATGTGACTGTGTGCAAATTACAAGGACGTAGCTTGTAAAAACTGAAAAGAAAATATAAATGTGTAAATTGCATTTTTGGTCCCTATGGAAAGAGGGGGTAGTTAAGTCATTTAACTTTGGCCCAAGGACCAAACATGCAACGAAAACTTCAAAATGGGGACGTTCAGTGCACTTTCAAAGTTTTAGGGACCAAACCTGCAATTTGGCCATACCACAGGGACCAAAAATGCAATTAACTCTTACCATAATATAAGAAGTTACATTATCTCTAATTCACCCTCCTAATCCTTAGGAGATACCACAACCACATAAGGAGAAGATAGACACATGCTCATCTTTTGGGTTCAGCTTATGGCTTATAAACTCATAAGCTCATAAGCCATGCTTAGTGTTTGTGTTACTTTATTTATAGTTAACATGTTAAAATTACATAAAAGGGTTTGAACAACCAAAGCGAGGGTATATAAGCCCAACCTTATAAGCTTACCTTTTTTTTTTTTTTCTTTTTTTTTTTTAAGGAAATAATTTTATTAATAACAACTAGCAAGAAGCTAGAAATTACATGGACGAAACTCTTGACGAACACGACCCTATCAGTACAACGACACTAAAATAAACATCGTGAATAAACAAACAATCTAAAGAAGAAACTCCACCATCTCAACCCAAAAACGCTAACCACTCAAGAGCAATCATCCGGTAGGAAGTATGGAACAATGAAAACCAGACTACGACCTTGACCCTTATGGGAAACTCACCGAAACCTCAAACAAACCAATTCGAACCACACTATCCAACCGGGTGGTGGCATGGCAAGATGTAGGAAGAGTTGATGGAGAAATACCCTCAATTGTTCGAGAACCACAAGTTCATACCATAGCCCCATGAACCTTGCTAAACGAACTTTTTTTCAAACAAATGAAACAAAATTATGACCATAAAAAGAACCACGAGTTGTACTACTATCCAGATCACGGCCTCATCCGTACCATGAACTAGAAACATAAACCACGACCAACTTCACTACCCAACTCACGACCTCACCCGTACCACGAACCTGAAGCACAAACCACGACCAACATCACTCCCCAAATCTCACCCTCCACCACTACCCGAACCACAAACATTAGCACCCAATCTCGCCACACTACTGCCCGAATCACAACCTTTGTTGCACCCGACCATAGACATATACTTGAACCACAAACCACGACTTACATACCACCACAATCCGAACCACAAACATGAACCATGAACCACGGGCTGCACTACTACCCATATCACGACCTCCACCACGACCTGAAACACGAACCTAATCAACAAAACACGACCTCCACCACGACCCGAAACACGAACCTACTCAACATACCAAAAAATATGGCTCCAACACGACCTGCAAATCTTAACCATGACCCAATCGCGAGCGAAAAACTAAAACGACGACCTAACTACATACCATACAACCAACCCGAACATCAAACCCACTAGGGGTGTCATTCGGGCCGACCCGACCCGAACCCGACCCGAACCCGAGCCGACCCGAGTCAATTCGGGTCAACCCGAATTGACCCGAATTTATATTCGGGTCAATCGGTTGACCCGAATTGACCCGAGTTCTAAACAAGGTCGGGTTCGGGTATGTTTTTAGGAGCCTTGACCCGACCCGAACCCGACCCGAACCCGATTGACCGAGAAAACTAACAAATTATAAGGCAAAAAACTCGGGTTGACCCCAAACCCGAGTTGACCCGACCCGAATTGACCCGACCGAGTTGACCCGAGACCCGAATTGACCCGACCCGAGTTGACCCGAGTTCAAACAGGGTCGGGTTCGGGTAATTTTTTAGGGGTGTTGACCCGAGTTGACCCGACCCGAGTTGACCCGAACCCGACCGGGTCAACCCGAATCACACATACCCTACAACCAACCCGAACATCAAACCCACTACCCAAACCACAAACCACCAAAATGACTTTGATCCAAACCACTCACTATGGAGACGGTTTCCAACGACTTAATAAGCTTATAAGCCCATAAATAAGGTTAAACAAACACCCCTAAAAGCCCTAAAAGGATATAATGCTTTTGTTTCTTTTAAAAATCTGTTTTTATAAGATCTCCAAGAGACGTGTAGATAAATGTTTTGGAGTTACAAATAAAATTCTTTCTCCAGTAGAACCCAATAAATATATCATCGCCACAAGCAAGTACATTTGGTTTTGTTTACAATACAGGGTAAATGAATCGGTAGTTCAGTGACACTGAATATTTATCAAGCGCATGATTGTAGCAAAAGCTTTGACATATTTGCAAGTTTTAGATACAATATTAAGCATTAGTTATACAAGAACGGCTGGTTTCCGCCTTGCTGCCCCAGTACCACTATCCATCCACACCCCATCCGCTACTAACCACCAAACATTTTACGAAATCGAAAATAAAATCAAAACTGAATAAAAAGACTAGGAAATTAGAAAACAAAGCCGAAAGACAAACAAAAAAGTTCAAAGTAAAAAAAAAAAAGTCAAATGTCAAAAACGAAATCAAGAAGCATGAATATAAAAGAACAAGCTCTTAGATTCTGGTAAGGGGAGTAAGAAGCTAAAAGAACACTAGACACCTGATAGCATCCATTTGAATTTTATATTTCTGGGGCATTGCACAACAGGGAGCAAGCACACTCAGTACAATTATCTCCTAGAAGTATGTTGAAGCCATCTTATGTGAAGATCTACTAATCTGTCTACCGAAGAAGATCATGATTATATATAATAAATCAAAACAAAATATAATGCTTAACATACGCATTAGAAGCAATTATTGCAGCACGGCATCCAGCATATGTATTCCAAAGAAAAAAATGAAACTTTTTCACATCAAACAACATTATTTGACAAAACTCAACATCAACTTGACTGTGACAACCACCATACTTGAATAAAAGTTAATGTACGGATGCTTATTTGTCTGGTTAATAAGTGATAGGACTAAGACGCTTTTAATTCTATGCCAGCAAGTAGATGTGTAACTCTATACGAGAATAGATTTAATGGTAACCAACAGGCGCTGGAGCCTCCCTCAATTCCTTTCCCTGGAAATGAATGTCCTGCACGATTACAAACCATCATCAAATATTCTTGTATATGATGTAATGTTTAAAACTGTAGGTGACAATTTTGACCCAAGTACTTATGAATGGGTCGATTAAGATTAAGTTAATCTCTAAACCAGGTCAACAAGTATCAATGCAAAAAGTTACCTTAAAAAAAACGAGATAAAGGGGCCTAAAGTTGCCTAAAGTGTGATTTTAATGCATAATATTGAAACCTTATTAATAACTTTAGGGTTTTATATTCATATATTCTTTTTAGTATTAATATGATAAAACTTCCCTAATCATATTCACATACTGAGCATTTTAATTAAGTTTTTTTTTTTTTTTTAAATAAAAAAAAAAAAAAAAAAAAAAAAAAAAAAAAAAACTATGTACAAAAAGTGCTTCGGGCCAATCCAGTGCCAAAATACTGTTTTGATCCACGCTCTTTCGACCTGAAAAACATCTGAATTGACCCGTTACCCAACCCACCCAACTTGCTACTACCATGGTATATATCCAAAATGATTGCCGAGAACTTACAGAAGCAAAATGGTTGACATCACGATGATGAGCTTCATCAGCTCAGCTCAGATGACAGTTATGACATCCTTCAAGGTTGCGTCTTTTGGCAGCCTCCAATAGTCTATAGCAATAGCTGGAGCTGCAACATTTTCAATTGCACCACTCTCAATGTCCTTCAGAAACTCGGTGTATGAATGTACCGCCTCTTCCTCAAGATATCCGACAATTCTGTGTGCCAGTTTCGGGGATACCATGTATATGACAAAAAATGCATTGAAGAAGACCCCCTGGATGGTTAGAACCAGAAGCCTTTCATACCATTTCGGTTTTACAAGCTCCAACATAGTCATGAGATGCATCCTCTCATTCTCGGCTTCTTCAAGTAAGGCTTTAATCCAACCGCCACTTTGCTGGAACTTGCGTAGAGATCTCAAGTGCAGCAGCATCCCACCTACCATGCCAGGGACGGCTGCTACAGTTTCAAGCATCATTGCACGGCACCCATATCGACTCTGAAACATAATGATATTTTAAACATGAATCCATCACCATGATTGTTGTTTCATCTTTTAATACATCCAAAAGCAGATGTAGCAAAATCGGCCAGTCGAATAACGGGTCATTTTTTGGTAAAAGCAAAAACGGGTAGGTTGACTCAATACTTTTTGTCCAAACAACCATTTATATTTAAGAGGATCAGAACTATCACCTCTTATCCAAAAGCAAGCCTTTGAGTTTGTACTTCATTTAAACTGATTCAGACCACCTCAATAGTCAATTTTGCTTCATGTAATTATGATTGAAAATTTAAAATTGACAACTTAAGTTTACAAGAAACCTCAATACTCAGTCCCACTCAAATTAATATCATAATAGATTTAGGATTTTAGGATCCATTTAACTTATTGTTTTCTGCAGGATGCATTCAAATTTTACCAACCCAAATTGCCTCAAATAATAAACTAGACAGTTTAGTGAGTCACCAGACTACAGGAGCAGATATCAACTTCTGATATCAGTATATTACTTTACTATTTTACAACATTATGTGCCTATAGTTAGACTGCAGTAAGCAGATAATCAACCATAAAAATAGTGAAGGAAGAAAGATACCTGGAAAAATACATCCGTTGGAATTCTCAGCAGTTTCACTGTCCTGTAAGCGAATTTATCAGTAAAATTCTTCGGTACATGGTGCTTGCTGAGATCTATTGACAAGTTTGATTGATATGTATCCCATGGCTGCAAAGCAAGAGAGAGAAACACAATAAGGAGACTGAATAAACTTGAAATGATGTCCATCCTATTATCATCACTCCCCTCAAACCTCCAAGTGTGATCTCTTGAAATTGTTACCTTATGGTGCTTTTTAACAGGACCAAATATGCAGTCGCAAAATCATAGATAAGAAAATATTACAAACAATACGGAGAAAAAAAAGTAGTAACTAAGCAATCAAGAAACTGTATACTCTCTTGAAAGTTGACGCACCTCCAAAAGTTCATAAACGCTCCATACTCGTAATCCCATGATAGTAATGTCATGTGTGTAAGAATATCTTGATTGCTATTCTATTTTTAGTGGAAAGACACAATAATTGGACTCACGAAACAAGACAACAAACAACACAGTGAGACAAAACTGCTGCTACATATATTTCATACAACTTAAAGGTAATTAAGAGTGAAAAATAGTTTAATTATGACGTGAAGCAATTAGGAGTGTTGCTAGAATAAAACTGAACCAAGCTGGAACCAGAAGATTAAGAATAAGTACTTGACAATAGGACTGTTCTAAACAGGTTGGCTACCTGTCATGTCCTGTTTTGTATCAGTTGTGTCCAAAATCGGATAGTCAAACAAATGTTAATACAGGGTTTTAGATTTTGAATATTGTTGAAAGTAAAAAATGACGTCGTTTAAGTTTGAAAATAAAAGAGCTAGAAAACTGGTTATGTCCGAGAACAAGATATTCATAAGTATCCTGAACTGATAACCTTTCTCTAAACTCTAGAACCGAAAATAGTACCAGTTTGGTCCTATTCCGGTTAAGTATCTCTGTTTTGCTGGTCCAGACTCCGGACAATAAGCTCTGAATAATTTACAACAAAATTGAACAATTTCCAGCCACTACATGGTGGTTCCCATAATCCTTTTTTCAGCAAAAAATAATCTATGGGATTCCAAGGTGGTCCACATCACATTACTATTAACTACCAACTGGACACACTTTATTTTTTGATTTATTAAAATAACATTTGCTCATATCCAAATCATAAAACTATACCAAATACAACAATGAATTGTATTTGACTACTAACTATAAAGCCAAGAAGAAAAGATTCCATTATTGTAGATCCTCCTTTTTTTTAACATACCAACATCAATAATGCGATCCAAATAACCCCTAGATCCATAGTACCACAATATAATATTAGCAAACACTCCACAAACCAAAAGATCCGCATACGAGTTGACAATTAATTAATAAACTATGACGAACCTAACGCGAAAAAAAACAAATCAACACAACGCGAATTCAGATAAAAAAAATCCATTCAGCTAATAACTCATATACCTAAACACAGTGTCATATTCATTCATTGTTTGACATATAGACTGTACTTTTCATTTCCATATATTCACTTTTCATTTCGCCACATGTTAAAACATCATATAAGTTAAACATGTCGGTCAATACTCGTTAATCTATTAAATCATTTACGATGAGCTAATATTGTTCATTTTGCCACATGTCAAAAATATGATATCAGTTAAGCATGTCAATCAACGCTCGTTAATCTCTTAAAACATATATACAATAATTCCACAAGATCAAATGATCACAAAATCATGCATGTAAAGAAAAAATAAATCACAGCCAATATAATTATACCATAAAACAATTCCAAGGCCACTCAGTACCATCTTCTCGCGTAATTTTCGGTCTCGAAATCCCCCAATAACTCACCAACTCCTTCTTCTTCTCCTCCTCCTTCTTTTCCTCCTGCGCCTTAACCGACGGCGCTTTCGACGTCGGTTCGGCCGCAGAGGAACTCATCATCCTCCTCCTCCTCATAGTAAAATTTTCAAAATCATGAACGGAAACGGAAACTAGCAATTTTTCAGCAGTCATGTTCCTACGGGTGGTGATGACTGATCTACGTAACGTCGAATTCGCAAGTATTCGGTTCATTTTTACGTGATTTGGTTGGATCAGTTAGGGTTTAGGATTTTAGATCATACAGTTTTTGTTATAACTGAATATAAAAGTGGGTTATACATATATAGAGTCTCTCCATCCCCGGTTATTATTACACCAAAATTAATTAATTAATTAATAATTTAATCATTTTAGCCAAAAAATAAAATAAAATAAAAAATAAATAATAATAATAATAATAAAAAAAATAATAATAATAATAAAGCTGATTATGTTACCATGTATTTTGAGAGGGATGAAATAGTATGGTTTATAAGATCGGGATTATATTTAAGATCGTTTTTGTTTTTCAAGATCGTGATCATAAGATTGGATTGAGATTTAAGATCCTACTTTATTTCATTTTCTTAATAGGAGTTATAAAGTTATGCAAATCTACATATTATTATATATCATATATATCATGAAAATATAAGTCAAAATTGTGATTATGAATTGATTAATACAATTAGCCTCTTGTTTTTCATATTGTACAAAACTTAATACATAAATTTATAGTTTATTAACTTGTAGTTTGAGAAAAGTTAGATCGGATCAATGTTATTTTAATAGTGGGCCAAGAACCATTGAATGGTGATGTGGGCGGGGGTTTCTATGGTCAAAATCGGGATTTTATTAAGATCTTATCTCGCAGAGATCCTGCGTAGGATCAGGATCGTTTTTGCTTATTAGTATCGTAAAATCGTAAGATTATATGATTAGGATTGGGGTCTTACCAACCATAATTTTTTCATTTTAAAATAATTGTACATTGACAACAAATAGACAATTAAAAAAAAAAAAAAAAAAAAAAAAAAAAAAAAAAAAAAAAAAAAAAACCCTTAATTATTGTTTTGTTTTTAATTTTTAGTAGAATGACATTTTACTTTTCATTAATTAATAGATATTTTATTTAATACTTCTTCTGTCTCAAAATAAGTGTCCAGTTTGATTTTTCAAAGTTAAACTGGTTCAACTTTGACCTTACATATTTTTTGTGTGTTATATAATACTTGATGAAAAATTATACCAATAAAAATTACACTTAAACCCCAATTCATTCATATATATTGCATCAAGTCCGAAAAAATAGATTTGGTCAAAATTGAATCAGTTTAATTTTTGGACACTTATTTTAAGACGGAGATAGTAATTCGTAAGAAACACTTTAAGAAAAAGTAATAATAGCAGTGAATTGTTAATTAAAAACAACTTGAAAATAAAATATAGAAAAATAAGAAATAAAGTATACAGTACTAGAAAGGTATTCAGCCGTCTCATATTAAGTGTTCACAATAGAATCTGAGATGTTCTCAAATTAAGTGTTCATATTGTATTCCAACCATTGAGATAAGATTTTAGTGAGTAAAAATGATATTTGATTGGTGGAGAATGTAGTTAGTGGAATTTTTTAAAAATTTGTGCATTTTGAAAATAGATACTCGTATTTAATTTGGGACGGATAGAGTAATACATTATTTAGTGTTTCGCGGTCTACGGTTTTGAAAAACTGTGATTGGTACTTGGACTGTACACGTGCTACAAGGTTCAAGAATGTATGTATTGAGGAGATGTTAGGTACAAGTTTTTTACGCATGATGTAAATGATAGTTGAAATGACGAAAATGCCCCTGGAGTTGAATAGAAGGTTCAAGAATTGAGCGTTACTTTGGGCCCAAGTTTACGGGGATGTTTGACAGTGGAGTAAGGTATATGTGCTCGGTACTTGGACTGTACACGTGCTAACATCTCATTACATTTTTAACTTTGGAGTAAAAATAGTAAAATAATTGGGGTCGTTTGGTTCAAGTATATCGGAGGAATTCTATGAAATTTGCATTTTAAATCTGTTAAAACAATGTGTTTGGTTGACATAGTAGGGTATTAAAAATTTCTACCTATACAAGTTCTAATCGTGGGTTCTACCAAGTAATAAAGAAACGGATACTTCTAAAAAAATTTTTGGTTAAATCTGTCAAAAGCGTGACAACATGCATCTTTGATCCCACAATACAATAAATAAAAATAAAAACATGCATGGTTTTAAAACATGTCGGGCCCCACAATATATTTTTAATAACCCACAATTTTGCCACCCAAACAAGTAAAAACATTTTAAATACTAGAATTATAAATTTATAGTAATTTTAAACTTCACATATATTCAAATTTCATAATTTAAAAGCTGTGAACCAAACGCCTCCTTAGGCTAAATGGATTGGTGGGTGAGCCACTCACCGCCACCTCAGCTTTTTCTCTCCTCTCACTTCCTTTCACTCTCTCTTATCATTCATCCGGGTCACCTTACTCACACCTTTCATTAAAATACTCACTTTATACAAATACTAGCTAAAAGACCCGTGAAATTCACGGGTATTTTAAAAGAACGATGAAAAAAGTAGTATATGATATTGTGTATTATAAAGTTATAAGTTAGAAAGAACCACATCTGGATAAACAAACGTAAAGTATATTGTTTGTCATAATCAAACATACATTATATGAAACACAATAGTCAAATAATCCAAAAAAATAATAAACATCTTCAATCATTTATTTCTATTAATGCGAGATACGTGTACATATAGAGTAACCCATAAGACTAACTTTGATTTTCTTGAGATTCCTTTCTTTTCAAGAACATCCGCCCAATATTACACTTTCTAGTTATATGAACAAAGCGTAACCCTGCAAATTGACCTTTAAGAAGGCCAATCTTTTGTTTTATGTCTTCAAACATCCATAGCACCTCCCTTACACCCTGCAGAACAACGAATCAGAAACAATCATCACCTTCTCGTTTTCTAGGTCCTTTCAGTTTACTAACATAGATAGAGCAAATAGTATTGCCTCCATTTCTGTCTCAAGAGTCGAGGTCACTTCTACGTGGCTTGAAAATAAGCAGGCGACTCTCCATTTATATCACATATAACACCACCCACACCTACTTTATTAAAGCCGCAAAATGCACCATCTACAAAAAAAAGAGTTCATCGTTTCCTGACAATTAATAACAATTATGATCTTTCACCAGTCTTATGCATTCACAATGCATCAACAGGAGTAGAAAAGATTTCAAAGGGCGACCGCATACAATTATGCCATTTTGATAGCAACCACTGGCTTACCCTTAACCAAATCATGTCAATAGTTGCATGTACCTCAACAACTTTACCTTCATATAAACGGGAATTTTTCTCTTGACATATATAGACGACGTCACCTTGATATACCTGTAATGAAACCAAGATGGTCAGAAAAATGTTGTGCAAACTATACATTAGAAAAGAATAATGTATCACACTCATCACTGGATAAAAAAGTTGAAACAGAACTCAGTAAAGCATGATCATATGAACGTCAGTTGAATGTCTAAACCACGCTGATCTTCATTAGCAGCTATTGTAAATGTAAAACTATAAAAATCCTTACAATGACACTATATTCATGTTCACAAAGTACTTTACCCAACCCCTACCCCCTCCCCTGTTTGAAATGTTTCCCAAATCCCTCCCCTATGACCCATATAATAATACTTCTCATAGACTAAATTTATTACATTAAATTTATTAAAAAAAAATGATAAAAGTATAAAAGGTTGGCAACCCAAACTGTTTTGCTCATTGACCCATTTATGCACTCAAGTGGGTTTATGAATATTTATAATAGTGCCTAAAATGGTCAATGACCACTTTGAAGGTGGGTAATAAAACCAGTGTTTTAAAACGGTTCGACCGGTGTCGGCTGGTCGGCCGGTTAAAACCCCGGTTTTTTATAGGTCCGTTCATGGTTTTGCGGTTTTCGTCCGGTTCAACGTTTGATTTTTTTTTTTTAATTTTTTTTTTTTTTATAATTTTTTTGATGGTCAACGGTTGAACCGGCCGGTTCGACCGGCCGCGGTGAAAAATCCGGTTCGTCAAAAAAACCGGTTTTTAAAACATTGAATAAAACCATCGTATGATACCAAAATACGAGTCACCGACTCAAAAATCAAATAAAAAAATATTAAAAGAAAAAGGTTACACGAATTCCAAGCCACTTACCTTTGACCTTCATTTCTTGCATTGACTCACGCGTGAGTTTGGTGATGGTTTTGGGGTCACACTTGCCTCACCTCACGACCACTATTCCTTTTTAAGAATTCATTTCATAGCTATTCTTTGCCTTATAAGTTTGGATTTTGTTAAGTAAATCCAAACATAAAAGTGTTTTTTAAGCTCTCTCACTAAAAAATTTGTAGCTATGAAATAAATATTAAAACAAAAATGAAACTGATGCAAGTATTTTACAAATCAACCTCGAATACTTTTAGTATTTACTATCCTACATATGTAATTATTTATAACTTTTGCTTATTCATTATACACAACTTAAATTTTTAATATTTATTTCATAGCTACAAAATAAATATTTTTACGCACGCTGCAACGAACAAGCCTAACATATCTCGTTTGATACAACTGTAACACGTATCAGTTTGGGTCATAAGCATGACACAGACGAATTCAGTTGGCATGCAAACACAAATGTTAGAAATCTTTTCCAGATTTTAACCCTTCCATTTACTGAAACAACTCAATCGACAAATTCTATGTCGAAATTGCCACTTAATATCACAAATCAGCAATTTCTCCAACCACCATATTCACACTTCATTTCTACACACATCAAACAAAAATACAACACAATTATACCTTCATTATTTTCTAAACACGAAAAGGACCCACAACACGAAAAAGATTTAACAGCCGTACAAACAAGACAGATAAATAAACATTAAGTTACCCTGTCCAGGTAGCCATTGTCATTGCTTTAGAAGATCAAAATAGGGTTTAATACGACATTTTCGTCATCATCCACATATCCACCTTTATTACTAACTAAAAACAGATGATCTCAAATAGCAGCATCAACTCTACATCAAACCCATCTCAAAGTTTCTTCTCATCTAATAATATCCCAAATTGCTCTATATCATATGACAAAAACCAAGAAACACAAATGTCAAAAAAAAAAAAAAAAAAAAAAAGATCAGAAAATACCATTTTGATCATTGTTTTTTAAGGTACCATGGTATCAACAACAGTGGTCGTCACTATTTATCATTGCTGGTAACAATGCTCTCATAGAACAGGATGTATCCATGATCAGTGTTGCTTGCATACTCTTGCGCTGAACCAAATGCGGTTTGAACAGCAGATTCATCAATCATTTCTACATTTTCATCATCAAAGAAGAGCCAATGGTTGTGGCTTTTGACCAGACTGACATAATGACCATGGTTGGGCCCACTTCCAACGTGAACTACCACAGCAAATAATGAGTACTCACAGTCCGCATCTTCCATGGTGTTGGTCAGCTTCAGCTCAAGAGGGAAAACAACACGATATGATAGCTTTTTGTACCTCCCGAGCTGCTCCATGTACTTGAAACGCTTCAAATGTATGACCAAAATATGTGGTGGTTTCTTGATCTTCATCCTCTTTTGCGCTTCTTGCAAACTGGGCCGATGTAAAAGTAACAGTTGTTATATATACAGCAATCACCCAAAACACATAATGCACAGGGCCGGTTTTGGGCCAGGGGGCCCCAAATTTCAGAGGGTTACCATTTCTTTAAAAGCCCAATGTATATGTCTTTTCACATGAAGTCATTTTAAAGCCTAGTATTAGTCCCAGTATTAGCCCAGTTTTGTCCTTGTGCAAAATAAGGGCAAATAATAACTACCTAAATATGCACTCATGTGGTCCTGATCGATCATCATCATCACAGTTAATTAATCTTTTTTCAATGTTTCTTTATTCTCTTAAAGGGCAACTCTGTGACTTTGTTTCTTTTTTGAACTTTTATTTAAGATACTCGCTTTGTTAAGGCTTAACTTTTAAGTTTAATATTGGCAATTCTTATTTGATTTTGCTTAAGTTCTATCTCAGATACTACACAATTTATATTACGAAAGGTTTGTTTTGTATTATTTCGGCTGATGGTCCAAAGTTCTGGCCATTTACTATTGGATAATGTTGATCAAAAGAATTTGTTCAACAATTTGCTTCTAAAATTATTAAAAGAATTCAACAAATCACTCATTGTAGAGTAAATTAACCATTCTACGTATAAGTGTGCGCACTGAAGGGGCCACCGGAACCCACGGGACGGCCCTGATAATGCACATAGTCAATTGTGAAAAAAACAATAAGCGGTGGCAATTTAGAAACATTGTCGGATAAACGGGCCTCTAAAGTGTAGTTCATAATGCACAAAACCTCCTAAACATTATATTTATAAATTAAACTATAACTGCAACAATAACATTTCCTAATCATATCTAAAGCATTATATTTTAACAAATTCAAAAAAGAAAAACATGTGCATTATATTTTATCAAAGTCGCACTGACCCAACTTTTCTTGACCCATTACCATTTACCATCTCTAAAAACAATCATTACGCAGCTACCCACCAATCTTTTTCAGGGTTCATTCTTAAAGTTGCTTTAAAATAAACTAAATGTACCAGAATTTCCCACAAAATTGAACTTTATAGGGTTTACCCAAGAATGTGATCTATGATATCTCAAAATAAACCTACCAAAATTTCCCAAAAAACTATCTTCAAAGTCATCTTTAGATAATCGGTGTACTCAGACATAAACCAATACTAAACTCTTGGAGAAAGTACAAACCTGCAGCATTTATCACAGAAAAACTTATCCTCAGCATTTAAGGTCTCAGTGGAGCTGAAGTTCTTTAGACAACTTGTAATTGAACTGTTCTGCTCTATATCCAGACTCAGATCTAAGAAAGTCTCATCCCTTGCAGTGACCGTCTCACATCTTAAACATTTTGTTTCGTTCGTAAGTATACCCTGAATTTAAAAACATACGAATCACTGAGCAATAGCAACAACAAGCGCAAGTCACTGAAATCGTGTTGAAAGAAACAAAGACTTGAGAATTGGATACTAGATTCCCGGGATAATCTTAACATAAAGATACTAGATAGAGTCACAAATTTATAGGGTTCAATACAGTTTGGTTCGGTTCATTCTCTCATAGGACAAAAGGCATCATAATTAATTTGTGAAGTCGGAAACCATCAGGCATCAGCCGATTACAACCTTCATTTTTCAGCCGCTCAACAGATACTTTGGGTTTAGATTGTAGACCCAAAATAATAAACCGTAAACTGCAAACTTCCAAATACTTTGCCATTCGAGTCCAAAGTGCATAACTGCCCTTCGGCAACGTGTGTTTTTAACCACTTAAGGGTGGCCTAGTGGCAAAAGGACTTGTGACTATCACTCTAAAATGTGTGAGGTCTCAAGTTCAATTCCTGCTAGGTGCAAACAACCTTAAATGGCCACGCCAACCTCCTGAAAAGGGAGGGCTTTACCTGGTTTAAGTCTGTGTGGCGGCGGGTTTCAAACCCCGTGGATTAGTCGGTCAAAAGGTCGGAAATCATGGTTACCAAAAAAAAAACTACGTGTGTTTTTCACTCAGCTTTTAAATTGCTTTAAATCAACTTCATTTGAGAGATTACTGGTATCTTTTGCTTTTTACTCGGGATTAGCACAAATTTCTTCACTTGCATATAAAATTTTTAAATACAATATAAAGCCTAAAGATGATGCATATATTATCGCAATCTTTATAGTCCATGTTCAATGATCAAGAAACTGAAAACCAAACTGCAAAATCATGACGGGACAGATAAACAAAGCAGCTAGAGTGTCCTAACTTTATCAAAACACAAGTTTGGTCAGTGTCGTTCAACTGATTCGACTTTTTTTAGGTTTCTATGTTCACCCTAGAGGTAGTAATTTCGAACCATTTACTTAAGAAAGGGTAGACTAAGGTTATATTATATCTCTCATAGGTCAAGTGAGTACTAGCTTAAAAGAAAACGTGCAAAACAGGTGCAAGTCGCCAGAGTGTATTCCTAATGCATAAACCTCCTAAATCATAGAGTAATTCAAGATTAGATTGGCATTACCCACTCAACCCTCCCATATTGAATATTGATATCTCTATCACCCTATATATTGATAGTAATTATCATCTGCAGCAAGACCATATTTATCAGTTAGCAAACCCACCTGAAAGTTTTTGTGAACCCATGTAACCAAGGGCTCCTTTCTTGCACCATTGGCTTGCGGGCCATGTATCCCATTGGCGATCTTATCAAGAGGTGATGAATGTTCTTTCAAACCTTTTGTTGCATTGTATTCTTTCTCTAGTATCTCAACTAGTTCGTTTAACAAGAAATTCAAAAATTCATGTGCATCCTACAGAACATATGAAACACAGAAAATTAGGTTCTGAAAGAAATATTGGATTCAGTTGGTGGCAATTTCTATCCAATAATTGCGAATGGGTCAATTCAGGTTATGTTTTTTTTCTCAAATAGGTCAAACGAGTAAAATAAAAAGCATAGCCTAATAGAAAAACAAGTCAAACGGGCTAAAAGTCGTCCAACGTGTATTTTTGATGGATAAAACCTCTTAAAATCATTTTAAAACAAATACTTAAGAGTATTATTGAAATGATGCATTTTATTTAACCAAATTTTACAAACTGGTTGCAAAAATATAAAACTTTGGACAATAAGTGTTTTGGGCGTGTCCGACCTGACCTGTTTTGACCGTTAAGAAATGCACAAGCTTTAAACCGTTACCCAGTTTGCTCATTTTGCCACCCATAAGTTTCATATTTCTGTGAGAAGTGTCTCATACCTGATGCATGTAACCTCGGAAAAGCTCATTTTCTTTCTTAACTTTTTGTACAAAGCGTTTGGGAGCAATAACACCTGTTTTCTTCTTTTGTGTACTAATCTAAAACACGTATCAGAAATAATATTAGATACAATATCAAGACATTCACAGATGGATAATTTAACATCATCGAGCATTTAGCCAAACAAGAAGTCAGGATTGTTTAAAAATAATCGCAGGTTCATAAAATGTAAACAGTTTCTAGAAACTGATAAATAGACTTGGTTTGTAATCTTCATTTAGGTGCACAAACTCATCCTTTTTTATGAAATCGAAGGTATGATTTATTTATTTTTTTAAACTCAAATGAGATTTAGGTTTCAAACATCATTAAGCATAACTTAAGTGATTTATGAATAAAATAATAATTCACGAAAACAGAACAATCTTGCTAAACGCGCTATTACATTTTAGTAATCACAACATTAACATGATTCCAGAAAAGAATATCAACAAAGAAGAGAATGCTATGGCCATAAAAACAGAGTGAATGAATGTTATCCTTTTATAGAAGTATATCATCAAGGCGTTAGTAGAAACATTCAAGCTAGTGGCTAATTATAAGATTTGAATAACTGCTACAGTGCTATACATCAAAACAACCATCTTTCAATGGAAATGGTACAGCAAAGAAAGGAACAACATTTTGTAATAGCAATCTGCGATCCTTTTTCATACTATTTAGTTGAAAAATGCAATATATCTCAGACGAGTTCAGCTTTGGTCATAGATGGGGTGATGTCAACAACATACTTTCTCAGTAACAACTTTTACGCACAAGTCATGGCACACTTAGAAGAGAAAATATATATAATCCCATTTATATAAAAAAGATTCTACTCAATTAACAAAAACCAAAATCGATCGCTAGAATTACTTTTAAGTAAGCAGTGTACCTGCATAAACAGTTCTGCCAAACATGTAAGGAGATTCTCTTCTACATCTCCTGGATTTTTTACATTCGCATAATACTCAAGTAGCTGTTCGCGAAACGGAACACAAAAATATAAAGCCTGCAATATTAAAATCAAAATTATATGAGAACATCTGTTTATGTAAACTTGCAAGGATAGCTTACTACTCATTACTAGTTAATTTCCAACACCACTTGACCAGTTATGCATTTACGCAGCTAACTTATATCATGATCTATAACTACGAGTAGAATAACGTCAAAAATAACTTGATAATACATTAAAAGACAGCTAGTATGATGCCCAACCCCTAAAGGCAAGCCAAACGTCAGTGATCATCTACTACAATCGACATTATGTGTTTAAAACATATCAATAACTTTTAATCCAACAATATAGCTTTCAGATCATAACCCAGCAATGTGAGAAGATGTTCCAAATAACCATTCCTCATCATCCTTTGTCTCTATTTTACGCTATCAGATCAACAAAAAAAACACCCAAAGAGCACAGGAAGTTTCCGTAAACAAAATAACTCTCAGTATACTATGAAAAAAAAAACTAAAAGGGTGTTTGGCAGATAATTGTGTGTTGCAAGACACCGATTATCAGAATGCACTATTTGGCAAAACATCTTCAAAAAGGTGACTATATGCATTTTCCTAGAGAAAAAGCCGCAGTTTTAGAAAAGCATAATCTGTTTTGCAAACGCAAGAACCCAACACCCCCTAAATCTTCCCTTATAAAATACTGAAACCCGAAGTTAAGTCTGATTATTTGAGGCATTGACCCCTAAAATAAAGTCAAAACATTCATTTCAGGTGCTCATTAAGCAGTACAGCATAGTATACCTTATTAAATCAATTAGAGCGCAACTTAACTTACTTCTATAATGCACAACAACTTAAGTAAGCGCAATAAGTCAAAGGGGGTGTTTGTTTGGCTTATATAGCTGGCTTATGGCTTATTTGGTTTTGGGCTTAGGTTTCATAAGCTTACTTTTTGTGGCTTATTTTGCAACTTTTTGGCTTATATTAGATTATTTTGACATAATAAATATATATAAGCCGAATTGTTTCAAAATAAGCCACAAAAAGTGAGCTTATGAAACATAAGCCCAAAACTAAATAAGCTATAAGCCAAAACAAACACCCCAAATTGTCCCCTTAAACCCACACAACCAACCATAAAGTCAAACGAGAGGATTAAATCAACTAGCCCTAACGAATCCAAATATGCATTTCTCATGTTGAGGATAATAATGTTAGTACTCCTAGATAAGAATAAAAGACAACCTGCAAGACAGAGTTACAATAGCAAGTATTGCCAAAGTTTTCGAGACCGAAATAACGTTCGCCTTCAGGAAACTGGTCACCTAAAGCTTTCTCAAGCTTTGAACCTGTTGCCCCCATCACTCCACCCACATCCACTAAATACCAAAACTCCTCTATTTCCCCTTCCCCTTCTTCTTTTCTTTTTTTATGTCTATCAATCAGATCAACAACATCCAATTTTTTTAACTAATTCAGTTAATATAGGGTTCTTGAGGGAATTTATGGATTGAAAAATAAATTTATAAATTTGTTGGATTCATTTTTAGGGTTTTTATAGAAATGGAATTTGGATTTGGATATTATCAAAGAGGAAGCGTGGAGAATGGGGGAAGAAAATAATAAAATGACTAGTTTGATCGGATTTGCCTTTTCTTTTTTTCTCTTTTCTCTTTTTTTTTATGGTATGATATGATTCGGTTTGTGTTGCGTTAGCCGAGGAGTACTTGGCTCATATCGAATCAAGCCGTGACTCAAGATGAGTCACGGCAAAAGATGTTGGTTTGTTATTGTATTTGGTTTGATTTCGGATTTGTTTGTTTGGGGCCGAGAACCATACGGCTTGGATAAGAGTCAAGCCGTGACTCGAGGCGAGTACGGCAAAGTTGTTATCGTCTCGGGTTTGGTTTTGGTTTAGTGATACAGTGTCCTAACCGAGAGCTACCCACATCGGTAGGATGGGTAAACTTATAAGGAGTCTATTGTGTATAAATAGAGGCCCTAATGCCACAAGTTTTTCACACATCAAATCAATAAGTATTATTGATTTTCAACATAAGGAATACACATCTATTAAGATGAAATTCCTGGCAGTTTAGTTAAGTCCGACAGTACAACTTACTGTTTTGTCTGTTGTACCCTGGGAAACAGACGGCGAAGGATTTATCTTTGGCCCTTTTGGTTCTTTCAACTTTACTCCACACGTTGAGTAAAAAGCTTGAACGAGCTGAGCTCTGACAGGCTCGTGAAAAGCTAAAGATTAGATTGGTAAAAAGTAGGGCTGACCATCGGTCTAAGATCGGACCAGACTGGCAAAAGCCAGACCAGACCGAGATCGAATTAGACCAAAACCACGGACCGAGACCAGACCGAATGTGTTCGGTCCGGTCGGGGTTGGTCCGATCCGGTCCGGTCTGTGACAAATGGTAATTTTCAAATTTAAAGTTAATAACAAATATTTATTTATTATTTTTAAACCGAGCATTTATATGCGTAACTACATGGTCTGAACATTTTTTGGGAGCTGTCCCACATACTGTAGCTTACAGTCATTGCTGAAAAAGTCTATTTTTGTCAGTAAGCGTAAATTATTCTATTTCTGATAGTTACTGACAAGTTTCGTATTTAACTGAGAAGTTTTCTCGTATTTACTGAAAAGCAACCCCACACGCTTACCGACACTACAGTATATATGGTAGCAGTCAAATAAATGCATTTCTGAGCAAATAATAATATTTTATTATTATTCTGACAAAAACGTGGATAAAAACTTTATTTTGCGTGTACGTGTCCAAAAAGGTCAAACCAGGACTTTACGGTAACATTTAAGCTCACACCGACACACGATACACAAACGAGGATCAAAATCCTTTTCCCCCTCCCTATGGTGTCGTTTTGCCGCCCATATCTCCACATCACAACAAAATATGGGATTTGTCCTATTACTAAGTGATATCATCTTTTGTTTTATAATTAGTCTCACATAATCCTTCACATACTCATTTTATCATCTAAAATTTGCCATCTTATTTCCTCTCATCTCAAACCCACGAACACAACATAAAATCAAGATCTACAAAATTCTATTGAGTTTCAAGATAATCAAGGTGTACTTTTGAGCTTTTGGGAACGATCGGAACGTGTCTTGGGTAAATTTGAAGCAATTTGGGTTGTTCTTGGTCTCTCTACCCCTCGTACAAACACACCCTTTGTAAGGACACTCACAAACTCACCTAATCTTGTTCATTACATGTTCTCTTGATGTCTAAAAGTGTTACCAAGTTTTAAATGTATACGTTTCGTTAAAATAAAAAAGCTGGGGTTTGGTGTATAAATGCTAGTGCTCGACTTTTTTTGAAACCTATATACAAATTATGTCATTTCTTGATTGCGTGGTGAATCTTATTACTTGTGGTGCTAGTTTGATGGTACAAATGTATTTAGTGCTAATTACGCGAATTTAAAATGAAATATACACTTATTTGTGTACACACATAAATCGGCTACATTTTGGAAGAAATAAAAATTGGGGTTTTGAAAAACATAAAATTTTGGCTCTAGTGGTGAAAGGGTGAATTTTGTGCTTAATGGCTTATTTGGAATAGCTTATTGAAATAAGCTCTAACTTATTATTTCAACTTATTTTTTGGGTTTTTGGGTCGTACGACACCCCTTGGGCCGAGCCCACTGAAATTTGACCATGTTTGACCATTTGACCTCATTGCTTATTAATAAGTACTTATTTGGTTAATTAAAACATCGTTACGAAAACTATTCGGACTAAAAGGGCCTAAAGGTTTAAGCTTGTTTTTGGGTTTATGACATGTACGGTACAAGTTGGGCCGAGCCCAACTCATTTTTGGCCTACTTTGACTTTTTGACCCGTGGCTTATTTAAAGTGCTTATTTGATCATTTAGAAACTTAACGATATATATAACGTAACTTAAAAGGTTTATATTAGTTTTGGACAAAATTGGAACTATTGGGCTTATAAGGGACTATTCGGCCCAATATTGATTTCGGATGACAAAAATGAGTTTTGGAATGTTTTCCAACTTACTATAAATATTTTTTACGTATCGAAACGTTATATATCGATTAAAAACCATTTTGGACTCGTTGACACATTTTAAGCCCAAGTTGGCCCTTTAATGGACTTTTTGGCCCAATATGATGTTTTATTGACTTTCATTGACTTTTGGGAAATTTTGGCTAAACGTTGACTTTTATGACGAAACTTATAATTAAAATGTAAACGTAACGATATATATATTTATAACCTAAAGTATATATACGTTGGACTAGATTTGCAAATAATAATAACGAAAGGGATTAATTGAGGAAATTGCAACACTTTGGGAAAAATGGAAAAGTTTGAGTAAACGAATAGGTCATGCCCGATTTTTCTAAAATTTCGACACTTATAATATTTCAGATGAAAACCAACTAAAAGACGAAACGAATTATTTTTATTATTAAAAATATTAATTCTTCTAAATTGATATTTTTAGACTTTATGAGACTTATAAATATATGTTATATATTTATACACAATTTATCTAAATTAAATACTTATAAATTACTACTCTATAGTAATCTCAGGGGTCGGTGGGAGTTTTAAAATCGACCGACCAAAATACATTATTTGTTTACTTGAGCCCGTTTAAGTAGCCCACCAAAGGCCCAAAGATGCTGTCCGTTTTCAGTCCGTTTTGGCTATTGGTAGATAAACACAGGGGCGGTGCCTAACGTTGATTTCTGTGAACAATGGATAATAACGAAGGTACGCCGACTATCGAAAACCTCAGCAGTTAACGCATAGCATGAAAATTTTCGGCTATGACACATAATCGATTTTAGTGGTGGTGATGGCTGGAGGTTAGTGGTGGTGGTGGACGTGTGGGGCTTCAGAAGTGGTTAGTTACTCCATTTATTAATAAATTTTTAGGGTTTCTATTATTTATAGGCAAAATCCGAAAATGATAAATTGGTCCTTTTTGCAGGAACCTGAGTCAAGAGTTTGTATAGCTAAAGAAGTTGATTCCAGAAGCGGTCATGTGGTAATATTTTGATTTGCGGTATGAGGGTGCAATAATTGAAGGTATGCGCTTTAATTTTGTGGGTTTGTGTATAATTTTGGAAGAATTTTTAAAATTTTAATTATACTTACTTTTTTTCCAGGAGTTTATCTTGGATTGTTTGTTTGTTTGATTATTAGAATTGTTGATTTTGTATGTTTCATAGATACTTTAGGGGATGTTTTTAATTAGCGGGCTTATTTGAGTTTGGAAAAAACGATAACCATACTTTTATAATGCTTTTTAGCTTATCAATATGGGCTTATTGACCTAAATAAGCGATAAGCTCATAAGCTGTTAAAAATGAGCCTATCGGCTTTTCAAAATTCAAAGAAACCCATAAGTTGTGAAAAAAAAAATTAATGTAAACACCCTTACTCATCTTGGAGTGTTGTTTGTTCGGTTATTGAATAATTCTTGATTTTGTGTAGGAGAATAGGAATGAAGAGGACCAACCTGCTCCTAAAAGGCGGCTTTCGTCGACTGTTGTAAAGGTGAGTGAAACGAAACGGATTTCTATTTGGTGCTTTACAGGTTTTCGTTTTTAATTTCTGGCTGGAAATGTTTGTGTCTTATGAAGATGGAGGCAGGGGAGATACTTGAGGATGATGCAGCTTCTTCAAAGGGTGATGAAGGGAATAAAAATTCGAGTGTGGAAGTAACTGGATTGGCTGGGAATAGTGAGAATCAGAACGACAGGAACGTGTCTAACTGGGCTAGGAGGGATAGTTGCGCAGCTACAGGTACGCCCCAAGAAATCTAGATTACTTTAAAAAAAGTTACTTAAAATCCTACTACAGAAAATAACTGAACATGTCATATGGTATGTTCACAGGGAATCACACCTACTCCGTCAAGATGATAATTGCAGACGTTACCGGAAGCGTCATGCTAACCTGGTTCGGCCCGGATGCAGATTCGCTGGTCCTCCAACCAATAACCGACGTGCTCAGCTACCTACTGGATCCAAACGCACGAAAACCTTGCCCCCACCACCCGTGTCAACTGAAGGCGCATCAAACAGAAGGTTTCACAAGACATAGGAACATCGTCTGTTAAAAGGCAACAATTTGAAGGCCCGACACAGGAACCAGAATCACCCAAAGCCAAGAAGCAAAAAACGGACGACGCACCAGCTAACGACTGAATCAAGCAGGTACCCAACAACCGTTTCTTTTTCAATCTTTTGTAAAACAACTATACAAAAGCTGTGAATGATCTAGATAACATACTATCCGTAATAACTTTGTAAATAAACCTGTTAAGGTTTAGGTGTCTAGAAAAAACGTGGGCACACATTTTGGACAGCATTTGCATCCCTGCTGCAATAAGCTTTCCGTGAAAAAATATACAGTGCTTCAACGCCCACACTTTGAATATTTGTGTTTGTTGTCGCTGCATATAGGTTCAACAGTTTACAGGCCATTTTACTTTCAATAAAGCTGCGGTTTTAACACATACTGATCGATTTCAAATCACTAAACAACATATAGGAATTATGTATGTATACCCGAATAGATAGAAGAGCTTGAAAAATATTACATCACACATTTGGGAGACGTTATGCAATCACACTGCAACAAAAACGCTGTCCATAAGAGTATTATCTAATACGTATTTAAAAATCTAAACAAATTACTCAGCCGCGTCCACAATAAAATGCAGGGTTAATTCTGCAAAAAAGGATTGTTGAACCGACTTATAAACAGGACGTGGGTGTTTATTTTTTTAACCGAATTATAAACAGAGTTTTGGTATTATCTTATACCGACACCAAGCTTAATTCTGCAAAAAAATTGTTTATAAGTAGTTCCATTTTATTGTGGACGCGGGTGTTTATTTGCTTTGTTCATTTTCATGCAGGGTTCAAGTTTGGGGTTCTGTTCGTTGGAAAGACTGTTACAACCTTTGGATGAGGAAGATGATGCAACCAGTGGGCTAACTCCTCTAAAAGCTGACCTTCATGCTCATGAACCTGGTGAAAGTGCGCCGTTGTACGAGGTGAATGTTCTTATATTTGGTCTACTTCACATTTGTTTGTTGAAATTATCATTAAGAGTCGTAAATGTGCTTTAAGAACGATATGTTGGCAGTAGCAGGAAGTACCAACCATAGTTCGCCTGAACATTTTATACTTTATATAAATGTTGGGAAGATAAAGGGTGTTTCACATGCATAGTCACTTGTGATCAAGTGGTGTGCCTATTATTTTATCAAAATGTTAAATTTATGTTGCTTTGCATGATGGTGTTATAAAGTTCTGGTATATCCTAAAGATGGTTAACACCTTGATTTATTCATGGATTTGGCCTTAGATACCATGTCACTTTGAAGTGATTTATTCATGAAATAGGAGAGTAACCATGCACAACTGACAAGCACATATAGGCTAACCACACATAACTCACCCCCTTAACCGAGGCACATTTTGAATCCTAATATTACTTTTTCTGCACAGCAGACCTGCGAAATGCTATCGAGTATGAAAACTATGCGTTGGCAGCTGAAATACTTGATCAAAGTCCAAACAGGAGGCTGATTCACTGGCTGCATCAATAAAAGCTCAAACCTTTGAACAACCTCATTTGAGTTTCATTTACGCCAGAAAGTGACGCACAAAAAAGTTGAGTGTTTGGCTGGACAGGTGAGGCGCTAAGGATTCATTTTCTGTAAATACAGATAGCCCCGCCGCAACGCGGCGGGAACGTTTTTTCCTCGTTCCTTTATAATTGTCATTGTATTATAAATAATTATAATATTTATAATATAATAATAACTTACTATCACCATTAGCATATTAATTTTTCAACATCTATTTGATTAATATTAAGCCCTAATTAATTAAATGTTTAAATATTAAACCCTATTGAATATGCGATAATATATATATATATATATATATATATATATATATATATATATATATATATATATATTACTTACGTATTTTGCGACGATAAACACTAAGCACGGAAGTTTCCGTCGCACGTATTTTCACCGTACACTTTCACCATGAGCCATCACCAAAGAGTCTTATACGATAAACTATTTTGAAATGTACCTTACCACAACGCAAGCAAGAAATACACGAGCACTTGACACACGTAAACCTTTCAAATGAGTTAAAACGTTTAAAATACGAATATTTCGCTAAGACTTACCATACTGATCTAGGTCGCGTGTCGGAGCGGTTGCACTGTGTTATTGTTGACTAGCAGATTGCTATTATTATTAACGTAAGTTTATAGCCCCATTTTTATGCGTATTGTTTTATAAACCTTGGGGTGAGAACATGCAAAACTATTTTCATGGACCAAATTGAACTTTGTTTTTATACACACTATAGTATGCGGATAACCTAAGTATGCTTGAATCCCATTGCGCCCACTATCATCAACCGTCAATTCCTGCTGGGAAGCGCGTATGATATAAATAGATCTATTGGGGGTGACTCCCCCGTTCGGTTGGCCCGGCAGGTCAACGCGAACGTATACCATGTCGGATTTTGCCGAGTGTCTAGGGATTAACACTCGCGGGCACCCTTGTTTGCTATGCCAGCTTGGCATATTGTTTGTCTAGTTTCGGTTGGATGAGCTTAGTGTTAGCATACAGTTAGAGTGTGTTTGCTGAATTATTTGATATGGTCCATATGTGCTTATTTACTTTAAACCTATGAACTCACCATCGTTAGCTAACTTTTAGCATGTTTTTCTCAAGTGTTTGAGATTGTATTCATTGAAGGCAGGGCATGGCACTGGTCATAATTTTTAGAAATGTTTTTGCTCATGCGTTAAACTCTGATTTGGGACAGTCATGTTAAATGGGCCTTGTTTTATTTAAATTGAACTTGATGTATGACATTTAACCTTGGAAATGTGAACTATATTTAAAACGGATTTTAAATCCGTTCTCTATATCTTTGTGTTGTGATTATCGATTTAGTAGCACCCAAACATGTATGCTTCCGCAAATCCTGATTTTGGGGGTGTTACAGATTGGTATTCAGAGCCTAGGTTATAGAGAACTAGGTGTATAAAAACCCTAAACTATAACCAGTTTATGAAAAACGTTTCCTTATGACCGCCAGATGCATGCCTGCCTAGCTTGCCATGATTTGATCGTTATTTGCCTTATATGATTAAATGTTATACTATGTTGTTTGAGTATTTTACTTAACATATATGATATAAATATTTTCTATATACTTACACATGCCACACCATATTTGTCACAGACCATGTCTCTTCCTCCCGATGTTCGTGATGAGGTACTTGTTGCTGGACACACTTCCTCGCTTCGACGACCAGTTCCATTTCCGGATGACCCGTTGATGGAGGTTGTCAGAGCAGCTGCTCAGCCTACACATACCACTCCAGCATCTACCTCACCATACCTACCCCGCTATGCCACAGCTCACCGTTCATCTCCAGCTCAGCTTTACACCCTCACCCAGCATACTCAACCACCCATCCACCAGTCGTCACACTGCTCATATGTTCGGTACATTCTGGATACCGTCTACGATTCTCAGATTTGCCAGATCCATCACCTCGGAGGAGGACCCGATCAGCTTATGAGGGTACCTCTGCTTCACCATCATCTCAGTCACCTATGTCATCTCCAGATCATTCCCCTCCCTGTCAGAGATTGCGGAGGTCTATTCAGTCTTACTCTGATGAGGATGAGGATCCAGTGGAGGATCCAGTGCAGGTTCAGGTAGAGCCCACACCAGCAGTGACAACACCCGTCGAGCACGCTCCTGTTTGTGCATGTGTTGACAGGTACAGATGGGTACCGATGGATCTAGATCAGGTGATGATGCCACGGGATGGCAAGGGCATCATGGAGGATGTACAGGGGGTATTTGAGGTAAGGCAGAGCTCCAGGGCTGCCCAGATACAGGATTTGAGTGATACCCAGTGGATTGACATTACTTGTGATACTAGCACGGGTGTACGTGCTGCTAGTCCGGAGTACACTCCATCATCTCCTTCGTTCGTGCCACCTCCATCTCCGATACCTTCTCCGCTTCCATCACCAGTGGTTTCTCCGTTTCTACCAGCCTCACCAGCTGAGTACGAGGAGCCTACTGTCATGGAGCAGATATGGATTCAGCTGGCGAACCATGCCAGTTTGCTTGATGTGCACTAAGATCAGATTAAGAGGTTAGAGAAGCCTGACCGCATTCAGAGTGTTGAGAGGCGGATTGGGACAGTTGACAGAGCTGCATGTGTATTGTTTGAGGAGATGTTTGCCCAAAAACGTGTGATGATTGGCCTGAGAGCCAGATTAGAGGCACTGGAGAGGTCACACGGTAGAGAGCTTAGGGATTTGGACTTTAGGGCTATCGGTTTGGGCAGAGGCCAGACCAGGGTTCATGGGATGTTGAGGAGAGCTCGAGGTACTGATCGCGCTCAGTGGCAGAGGATCAGATGCTGAGTATACGATTGGTGCTGTGATGAGAGAGAACTAGGAGCTGAGACACCGTGTAGATCATTTGGAGGCTGCCATTGGAGGGATGACTGCAGCATTCGAGCAGTTACGCCTTGAGCGTGATCGAGCTTAGATTAGTTTCCAGTAGATGATGTATTCCACAAAACTGATGAGTTATCAGTTAGTGATGGATTATTAGCCTTGCTTGTGATTTTGTGTACCTCTTATTTTATTCTAAATATATATATATATATATATATAACAAGCTTGGTTTATCTATTTCGATTGTTCATTTCCTCTGTGGTTGACTTTATTTTTGCATTCTGTCTGTGATGTTCATATACTCATGTGACACCTTCACTCTATAATCGAGATCTCATTTATCGTCATCTTCTTGTGATGCAGATAAATGGCACCCAAACAAAAGTCAACCAGAGTCACACGAGGAAGAACTGCTGACACACCTGCCCCAGCAAGAGCGGTGCGAGGCAGGATTGCTGTAACCACCGGTAAAATTTCCACCTTACAATAAATTATACTTATCATTTTTCCACGCATAATTTTTTTTTATTTTCTTTTATTTAATATTATCTGTTCATAATAACTATCTCATGTGACGTAACTCACATCCTCGATAAACATGCCCGCATGCAACCCAACCTCAACATACTTAATATTTATTCATATAAACATTTCCCCTATAAAACTTTACGATATCTAAGTTACCACTTTACGTTAATTCGTTAACATACGTTTAAAACCAAACATATCATATCCATTAGAATCTTTAAGAAACCCTAAATAATTATAACGACATTTATGAATAATTAAACCCTAAAATAATTAATGTACAAGCCACTAAAGCACATAAACACTAATTCCACTTAAACTCCTAATATAAAACCCTAATTCTATAAAACTATGATTTTATGTACCAAGTTTACAAACCCTAATTTATTTATATAACATTTTTATAAAATATTAATGTACAAGTCATTTAAGCCAAGGTACAAGTCCTTTATGCATAAAAATCATATATTAATAAGAATCCTATTAAAAACCCTAAATATATTTATTTTAAAGCACAATTTACAAGTCTTTCATACATAAGTCTTACAATTAAATTTTTCTATATTCACTAAATATAAGTACAAGCCTTTAAACCTAGTGTACAAGTACCTAATGCACAAAATCTAAAAATCCCATTTATATACTTTATAACTTAACAAAAACTAACATATAATTTAACCAAACATTAAAAATATATTTTCTATATTTCTAAACCTTTAGTACAACCCTATTAAACTTATGGTGCAACTCTCTTAAGCACAAAATCAATTCCTTTCTATTTTAATTAAAATTCGACACAAACATATATAAATTAAAACCTAACTATTTTCCTACTTAATAAATATTTACCCTAAACCAACTTAGTTATAACCTAAACCCTAGTGTACCACTTGACAAAGCCATATGTATCATACCCTAAAGCTCTAATCGAATCCCAATTCCAAATCCTAGTTCGAAACTAACAAGAACCAAACCAAATCCATTTCTTTTCAAAACCCTAAGTAACTCCACCACATATGCCTCCCCTAGTCCTCCAATACCCACCTCATCAAGTCCTAAAAATATCTAAGCTAAGTAGGAAACTTGTATGGATAGGGAAA
Source organism: Artemisia tridentata subsp. tridentata (assembly GCA_021014915.2). Taxonomy (NCBI): domain Eukaryota; kingdom Viridiplantae; phylum Streptophyta; class Magnoliopsida; order Asterales; family Asteraceae; genus Artemisia; species Artemisia tridentata. Next base: position 193,848,698 of record CP139508.1, on the reverse strand, counting down.
TTCCACATCACTCTCCTTTCCCCCTCCTTCCATGTGGCATCTAAGGGTTAATCCACATCCTCTTGTCTCCCTCACATCTCACAAGAGACCCTAGAAAAATCCATAGAAACCCTAGCTCCCTCATCCTATAAATATCGACCCTTATGTTTCCATTTCTACTCAACCCTATTCGACACAACCCAAAACAGTCCCATACTCACCCTCTACTGATCCTATAGCTCTCATACAAGCCTAATAAAACCCTAAGAAGTCTAGGAGGAAAGAAGGAATACTTGTGTCCATTTCCAAATCCAATTCGCCACCCAAAATCCCTAACCGAACCATATAGCTAAGTAAGTACTTCCATCCATTTTCATTACTTTTTATATATCTATTATACTCTTAAAACATTAATAAACAACCTCTAACAATAATATAGGCCAAGAACAAAATAAATCTTTTTCATTCTTTTCCTTTTTCCTTTTTCGAACCAAACCGAGACACCCTAGATTATTTATTTTGTTACTAAGTCTGGAAAACATTAGAACGTGTTAAAAGAGTAGAGATGCTAATAAACATGTACTAAAAATGATATTAGTAGCATAAGAATTAAAAACCGAACGTTGCTTTCTTTTTCCTCATTATCGAACACAACCAAACGCACCTTAATTCTTTATATTTCTTTGTTACAAATCAAGGAACATTAGAAACATGTCAAAAACAACTAAAATATGTTAAGCATACTGTAAATAATCTAAATATATCAGTCCATAAACTCATAAACCAAAACCGAATTATTTTTCCTCTTTTGTTTCAGTCGCACCTCGATCAGACCCCAACTTTTGAACCTAAATTTCGACCATCAAATAGTCTCTAAAAATTCTGGATTTTTGCCACGTTACAGACCACTTAACTAGCTAATTTTTGGAAAAAGAACGAAGTAAAAAGATTAAGTATTCGCAAAGATATTTGCGTTTGAATTCTGCCCATTTCTGTCATCTTGAATGCATGAAAAATAATTCATTCGAGCTTGATAAGCTTGAATGACAAGCTTATAATCTGAAAATAAGTTGTCAACAAGATGAAAAGAAAGTGTGTAAAAGAGTCGTAAAAAGTTTTGCCTTTTTCCGTAACGTATAACGTATTTTATAAAAATAAGGACGTCGGGTGTAACGCCTTGGGAGTCTCAAGGGTAAATTTTGTCAAAACTCTAGACAGAATTATAACAAGGACCTAGTTTGCTATCGACTTGTAACTCAGGGGTAAAAAGTGTCATTTTTGAAACTACAAGGGTAAAAACTGTCATTTGACCAAAGTTGAGGGGTAAAAACCGTCATTTTACGAAAGTTTAGGGGTATAAATTGTCAATATGTGAAACTATAGGAGAGAAAGTATAACATTTTATAATAATAATAATAATAATAATAATAATAATAATAATAATAATTATTATTATTATTATTATTATTATTATTATTATTATTATTATTATTATTATTATTATTATTATTATTATTATTATTATTATTATTATTATATATTATATATGTATATAAAATTTGATTTGATAAACGAAATACGTTTATCTCGATAATAAACGAACGGGAAATAATTATCAAAACGAACGAAACGAAAACATAAAAACTAGAAATAAGATAAATCTTATAACTTTTGAAGAGACTTCATGTTGTCTCAGATTTAACATTTAATCGACAACCAAAAACGTTACGAAACGAATAATATATATATATATATATTCATAAACGATTACTGAAATTTGACATACCAACCCAGGTTGCGTGCCGGAGACGTTTATCAACTTCATTTAACTTTGTTTTTCCATCCAGACTATCAAGGTGAGTTCATAGTCCTGTTACGATCTCTGAGAAATAAGGAATTTCTCATTGCTGCCGATAGTGAAGCTGGTTCCTGCCGATAGTTATTCATTGCTGCTGCGGTTGGTTCCTGCCGATAGTTTAAGTTTGTTTCTGCCGATAGTGTTTATTGCTGCGGATATTATTGTTTGTTATCCGTATGTTTAGAAAGGTTGTTAGATTTATTTTTAGAAGAGATCATGTTTATCTCTTCACACGTTTTCTTGTATGACGGGTTAGGGTTAGGGTTTCTTATCATTATAAAAGAAACATCCCGTCTATGTGTTATGTATCGATTTCAACATTCAATAAAACAATTTCTTAGTTCATAGTCTGATCCATAGAGGATCATTGTCTTTTATTATTTTCTTCTTTACATTCTTGTTGTTTAGTTTCCGCATAAACACAAGTCTTACACCTAGAGGTTCTCGTTTAACCAAGCTCAATCAAGCTCGAAGTACTCGATCCTACAAGTGGTATCAGAGCCTGGTGAGGATCTCTGATAAAGAAGGAAACATTGTTAAATCATCTCTCTTGAACCTTTTCACAATGTCGCTATCAGGAGATAGATTTGAAATGTGCGCAAGGAAGATTAGGAGTCTGTTCCATAATAAGTCTATGGAAAAGCTGACTGAAAATGATGAATCCTATGAGGCAAAGGAAAATTTGGAAGAATATGCTCTAATGGGATTCCCATCACAGGTACAAAGATGTAATCCTGCTTGTCAAGAATTATACTCAACTCTTAATAAAGAATATGATGACATGAAATCTAAGTATAATGAATACTTTATTAAGGTTCAAGCTTATGATAATGCGGTTAAAAGCTTAGAAAAACAAAAGGTTTGGTTCCAAAAGAATCAGTTAGCTTATGAGGAAAAGATTAAGGTTTTACAGAGAGATTTAAGAAATACTGCTAATGAACTTAAATATTCTGAATCTCAAAATACTAAGGTCATGTTAGAAAATCAGGATTTGCAGACTAAGCTAGACAATTCCTTGGCTAGGTTTAATAAATGGAAAGACTCATCTAAAAACCTATACAGGTTAGTTGATAGTTCAATGTCTGTAAAAACTAAACGTGGCTTAGGGTTCGGTGACTACATAGGGCAAGATCAAGTCTATGACCCTAATGAGTATAGTGTGTTTGACCCTGAACCTGTTGACTATAAAATTCCTATAAAGTTTGTAAAAGAAGGAGGAATGAATGCAGTTCCTCCACCTATAAGAGGAGTTTTTATGCCTACCCCTGTCCACTCTCTCTCTGACATTGACTCAGATGAGTCACAAATGGTTTATGGTAAAAAGTCCAGAGACTTACCTGAACCTAATGATTGTGTCTCTTGTTCCACAAGTGACAAGTCCTTAGAAGCAGAGTCTAAAGACTTTGTTTCATGTGATTCAAGTGAAGAGTCATCCACACCTAAATATCATGAGTCCTCAAGTACAACTAATGATAAATCTGCTTCTAAATCAGCCTTCTCAGACAATAGCTCAATTAATTCTGTTAAAAACAAATGTGTCTCTAGTTCCACTAGTGATAATGTTGTCTATGTTAAGAAAAGTTATAGTAAGAACAAGGCTGTTAGGAAGAAGTCATGTTTTGTGTGTGGTAGTCAATATCATCTCATTAAAGATTGTGATTATCATGAGAAAAGAATGAATATGAATGGTGGGCAACAACAGACCAGATCATTGTGGAAAAATGTTAAACAAATACCACCATATGTTCCACAAGCAGCAGGAATGAACTCTTACAGGGCTCCCTTTCCTGCTGATAGACCTGTTCCTGCAGGTACGTCTGTTCCTGCTGATATTCAGGGAACCATTCCTGCTGGTACCTATTCATACTTTCAGAGGGATTTCAGGCCTGTCTATTATAATCCAATCTTTGGAGGGGGAATGGCTTACTCTCCATGGTTTCCTTGGTGATTGTCCTGTTTGTCTGATCATGTTGTTGTATTCTTCTCTGCTGGTTTTGAGGGGAGGCATTAGCCTAAGGGGAGGCTAATGCTTGTAATTTTGTCTTGTTTTTCATTCTTTTATGTTTTAGGTTTTATGTTTTACTGACTTTGTTTTGCAGTTTTTAGTGTGTTTTGTTCTACTAACTCTGTTTTGCAGCTATCATTTTATCAATGCTTGAAATAAAACATAAAATAAAATTTTCCATTCATCTTCTTGAGGTGATTACATCCAATACCAAAAGACTATAGCTTCATAAAAACAAACCATACAACAGACTACAGATACAAGCTACCTATTCCATCTTCCCTTTTTCCTTACCCATATAATCAGGCATGAACCTCCTACCCCTCTGACGACTAATTTCTTCATACACATGGGGGGCTGGAAGTGCCAACACCACTGGGAGTGGCTGTCTTGGTTCAGGGGCTGGAGTTGAAGAGCTTGGGGTAGTTTGCCTCTGATGTGTTCTGGGGCGTGACCTTGCAGTTGGTTGGCTTGGCTGTGGAGTAGGGTGGCTTGATTGTGGAGTTGGCTGGCTTGGCTGAGGAGTTGGTCTGATGGGATGCTTTCTTTGTCTTGGATCTTGGCTTTCACGTTGTCGATTGTCTCGACTTCGAGGGTTAGGTTTTTCACGGCTAGAGTCTTCACGAAGATCTACATTACCTTTTGGTACCGGTACTTTGTAGAAGGTAGCAGTTGTCCTTTCCATCTCTTCAGTGAGCAGAGCCACAATTTTCTTCATCTCTTCTCTTAGCTTATCTGTAATGGGAAAATTGGGAGGATATGTCTCCCATTCACCCTGATAATAAGTCAAGGACTTCAACTCTGATGATCCTTCATCATCAGAGCTAGAGTACTCAAATGACGAAGGAGTAGATGGAAGAGGATCAGATAAATCCTCCTCAACCTTTGCCTTACCTTTGTTCTGAGAAGATGATGCAGTTTGGGGAAAGTAATTTTCCCACCCTGAATCATTGGAGGAGGAAGAATCTGATGAGATTTCGATGATTGGATTTTTGGATGAACTCATGATTTTGCTTGATTTGAAGATTATTGGTTAGGTTTGTGATAATGAAGTTATTTGATTTGAGGGTTATATAATGAGATGGAGATTAGTGCGAATTTATTGTTGGTTGGTATTGAGATTTAATTTTGGCGGTTTATTACTAATGACTGGATTTGGAAGGTTGACTTCGGTCAAACCACTTCATTGCTGCCGATTGACCAAGTGTTGCTACCGTTTGACTAATGGTTCCTGCTGACTATGTTAAATTTTGGGGAAGTTTGCTTAGTCAATTGGTCAATGATACATGCGCGGAATTGCAGCGATTTAAATTGATATATTTGGCAACCCAACCTAAAATTGCACTTCTCTCATCTCAATTTCTCAAAATCCTTTCAAACCCTAATTCATTATTTTTCTCATTTCGAACCCTAGATCATTCATCTAATACAATGACTACACTTCGCTACAAGGATGATCACAACAAGGTTGCATACTTAGAGTCTTCTTCTAGAAGTGATGGTTATGATGAGGTGTTAGCTTTTCTTCGTGGGTCATCTATTCAGTATGCACTCACTCATTGTCCTGTAACGGTGTATGATTCGCTGATTAAGCAGTTTTGGGCAACAGCTAAGATTAGACACATTGTGGGAAGGGAGGACGACATTGTTGCCACCATTGATGAGCACGAAGTCATCATTACAGAGGGGTTGATTCGGGTATAGCTTCGATTTCCTGAGGAGCATGGGGAATATGATCTTTCCAGGCAAGAAATCAATGATGGTATGGCTGCCATAGGTTATCCTGTCACTGGTAGTTGTACATTTTATAAAAATAAGTTGTCTCCTCAATGGAGATTTCTTGTTCATACGATACTCCAGTGTATGAGTATAAAGACTGGTGGTTGGGACCAATGTCCTAGTCCCATTGCGTCTGGTCTTGTTTGTCTATCACAGGGTAGGATATATAATTGGGCCAAATATATTTTTGAATGGATGATTGAAAATATCTCTAATGATAAAAATAGATTTTTAATGTATCCTAGATTTCTTCAAATTATCTTAGGTGTTCGAACAAATAACCCATCCCCTAAGATAGTGAATCGGATGACTCCCAAAATGTTTGCTCTAATGAAAATGAATTTTGCAGGCCAACATTTGCCATTATTACCTGCCATGTTACTAAATGCCAATCCTGCTGACAACCCAGATCCTGCTGACAATGTCAGTGTCCCACCATCACCCATTGCAGCTGATGCTAGTGCATCCAATGCTGCTGGTGAAGGGACTTCAGTTGCTGCTGATGCATCTGCATCTGTTGCTGCTGATGACCCATTACCACCATCACCTAGACCAGCCACACCTAGACCTGAGACTAATTTCCCTGATGAGCCCAGTGTCCAGACCACCACAGTTGTTACACCTGTTGTCCAACCCACACCCTCAATAGATATGCCTTCTGTTTCAAGGCTTTCATCTCCTAGTCCTTCTAGGCAGACTTTTAGTGATGACATCCATACAGGGGGAGAATTTCATGTTTCTCCACCTAGATCCAATGAAGCTCCTAACACCTCAGGCATTCCTGCTGGTAGAGCTGAGGATGCTACTGATCTCACTTTTATGTCCCAGTTACTTGACAGGTCTGTGCAGAAAATTGAAGCATTGGAGTCAGAACTTAAAGAGACAAAAAGGGTTTTTAGTGAGAAGGTGGAAAATTTGGAAAAGGAGCTCAAGGACACTAAAGAGACTTTTGGTGAGATTATTCAAAAGCTAAATGAAAGGATCAGCTCTTTAGAAGCTCAACATCTGCAAAAGAAAAGAAGGATTGTGCTTTCTGAGTCTGAAGATGATCAGGCTGATATGTCATTTGATGGGCTGAATGTGCTGGCTTCTGTTTCTCTTGATAGTGCACACACTGAAGTGCCTACCTCTTCTGAGCATACTACAACTTCTAAACCTCAGGCTTTCTCAAGACCAAGGACCAGGCAGCCCTCAAGAGTTTCAGCTTTTGAGAAGTTTCAATCCACCATTGCTGCTGATGTCTCTGGTGTTGTGTCTGATGTTCCTGCTGGGGTTAGTACTGTTTCTTCTGATCCTAAGGTTCCTGGTACTACTGCTGGTAGCTCATCCATTGCTGCTGGTAGTGATACCATTCCCCCTGATGCAACACAAAATGATGAAGAGATAGCAAGACAGGTGAGTGCACAGGAAATTGCTGCTGAACAAGCTAGACTAGCTCAGGTTGCTCAAGATGAGGAGCTTGCAAGGAAAATGTCTGCTGATGAGAGGAACATTGCTGGGATTATGAATAGCACAAGATCAGAAGATCTTACTTCAGAAGAGTTCAGTGAGCAAGTTGAATACTTGTTGGCTTCTGATATGATCATTAGAGCTCATGGGTTTATGATTCTTCAAAATTCAGAGTTGGGTATGGATGAAAAGTCAGATCAGCTCAAGGCATTTATCTTAAAGACTCATAGAGCATCCACTTGGAATGACTTGATGAATAGGATCAGTCAAAGGCAAAAGTCTGGTTATAAGATGCCTACAAACAAAGATAATGTCAAGTTTATGAAGGACTATCTGAAGAATCAGGCTAACTACAAGCTCAGTGACTTCAAAAGTTGGACTGATGCTGCCATTCAAAAGCTGTTTCTTGATACCTATGCAAGGATAAATTCTTCAGTCAAGACAGACATTCCACAAAGCAAGAAAAGAGAGTCTTCCTCTTTAGAGTCTGATGTTGCAAAGAAAATGAAGTCTGGAGAGACATTGGCTGGTGCATCTTCCTTTATTCCTACTGAAGGTTCTCAGGATACCACATTCATTTCACCAATTCCTTATGTAGATGCATCTGGTGCACCACAAGAAGGTCCTATTTCTGATGGTATTCCTGCTGCTCATGACTTTGTTTCTGCTGCACCATCTTCCTCAGTTCCTATTCTGCAATATGGTCTAAGGACAAGGCAGAAGAGTCACTCTCACCACCCTCCTTCTAGGGATATTTCTGAAGTGGATGATCAAGAGTTGATTAGGGTTGACTCAGACAGTGATTTAGAAGGCAATTCCATTCATTCTTGGGGACATATTGCTCATTGGGAGATTAGGTCTACTCCTGCAGGTGAAGTCAATGTTTGGTTTTCCCTTGATGGGACAGTCAAATTCTTTACCTTTCTGAGGGAGGTCTTGAATAAGGTTGAGAGGAAAGATTTGGAGAATCTTTATAAGATAGTGGATAATTACTATCAAACTCATACTCCTACTGGGATTGGCCTAATGCTTTGGGGAGATTTACAAGTTTTAATGAATTCATTGGAAGGAGAAAAGGCTAAATTAATGTGGGGTAATCAATCATCCTGGAGAGTATTTTCTTGGAGGTTATATCCTTCTTCCAATGTTCATGTGGTGGAGCTCATTTCTGGCAAGATCCTGTCTATGTTTGTGGATGTCACTTATCCTTTATCTGAGGGACTTATGAACAGAATGCTCACTCAGAAGGTCCGAGTTCCCAAACATACTATTGGTAATGATTTAACCACAGCTGAACAATTGGTCAAATTCATCAGAGATCAACTTGCAGCTGCTAAAGGTTCTTCTACTTGAGCAGGTTTCTTGTTGTTGTTGTATATCTTTCTTTCTTTCTTTTCTTTTCTTATTTTCTTTCTTTTTCTTTTGGTCTGTTTCTGATTTCTTTTAGTTCAAAAAAAAAAAAAAAAAAAAAAAAAATTGTATATTCTGTGTGCTAATAAGTTGGTTTTGAGCAACATCTTGCAGGTACAGTGTTGGTGTTTACACCTTCACCATAAATGGTATTCAACTCACCATGTCTTGCAGACAAGAAAGAGTTGACTCACCATGAGGGTACGACTCTGGTGTGATTATCAAATCCGTTGATAGCTGTAATAGCTTGCTCAAAGCTATAGGGTACTTCAACTCACCCATGATTCAGTTCTGAGAGTTGAAAATGGTTCTCAATTCACCATGGATGTAACCCTTTATGGGATCCAAAGAATTGGCTAGTCCACAAAAGTATGGTTTGTGGTAAAGACACTTGGTATCCATATTTGGTATTCAACTCACCAAGGTTATCTTCAACCTAAGAATTGACTAGTCCTGAGCAAACGGCTACAGGTAAAGACAAATCAAATCCGTTCATAGTTCCTGATTTGCTAATAAATCAGATGGTTATCAATGTACCATGGTCTAACACACCTAAACATTGGCTACTCCAGTAGTGATGGCTATTGGTAAAGAGACATCAAATCCATTAATTTTCAATGATTCACCTCTCACAGGAGTTAACACACCTGGATGTGATGAGAATAGTATGAAACTTAAGTGATTTGATGTACATATTGTCATAGTAGCAGCCAAGTTCAAGTGCATGTCATGGTGACCAATTTACATATTTTGAAGATGAATTCCTATTGCTGCTGAACTATCGAAGTTGCTGCTGGAAGTTCCCAATGCTACTGCTGGTTACTTATTATTGCTGCTGCTAAATCGCAATCCTCAAGCCTGAGAAGTTAAAGCTCTATCACGTTGGAATCTTGCAGGTTAACCTAGTCAACCTCAAGATTAGGGGAGGATTGTTAGGATCTCTGAGAAATAAGGAATTTCTCATTGCTGCCGATAGTGAAGCTGGTTCCTGCCGATAGTTATTCATTGCTGCTGTGGTTGGTTCCTGCCGATAGTTTAAGTTTGTTTCTGCCGATAGTGTTTATTGCTGCGGATATTATTGTTTGTTATCCGTATGTTTAGAAAGGTTGTTAGATTTATTTTTAGAAGAGATCATGTTTATCTCTTCACACGTTTTCTTGTATGACGGGTTAGGGTTTCTTATCATTATAAAAGAAACATCCCGTCTATGTGTTATGTATCGATTACAACATTCAATAAAACAATTTCTTAGTTCATAGTCTGATCCATAGAGGATCATTGTCTTTTATTATTTTCTTCTTTACATTCTTGTTGTTTAGTTTCCGCATAAACACAAGTCTTACACCTAGAGGTTCTCGTTTAACCAAGCTCAATCAAGCTCGAAGTACTCGATCCTACAAGTCCAACTTTTCTTTATATGTTTTCTAAACTTGTGGGGAGATACATGCTACCAAACCGAACACAAGTATTTTCCTGATTGTTATTGCACTAAGTTAACTGTTCCTTATTTATAATTATATTTAAAAGTCCCTCATATCATGCACCATTAGTCACCTGCTGGGTGCGCGCGAATATGTGAATAGATCTATTGGTCTGACGACCCATTTGTTCTAATCGGATGGATATCTTTGTGGTAGCCGATTAGGCAGATGCATTATATTTGAAATCTAATCCTGGGGGCAAACCACCTTCATTTTTATTATGTTAGTGAGACTGGAAACTGTCAACGCATTGCGTGTCATGAGGTTTAGTGCAATATTCCGAACAGTGATATAACTGATTTCTTTTATTTAGCTTTTGTTCAAAACTTATTATAACTTTAAACACTGTGAATTCACTCAACCTTTGTGTAGACCTTTTTACCATGTTTTATCTCAGGTAATTAGAAGTATGACTTTGGTACAGAGTGGTCGTGGACTTTCTTCTTATAATAAGTGTGTCCACTATGTTATCATTCAATGAATAATGTATCTTTTATAACGTATTTCCGAACCTCCCTCTAGGACCTATACTATGTACTCTGATTTAAATAATGAATGATAACAATTTTATTTAAAACGTCTCTTTTCGAGTCATTTTCTATTTTCATGACTGTGAACCATGAAGTAACACCCCAAACTTATATTTCGCTGCGTATATCAAAAATGAGGGTGTTACAACTGCTGAGAATGCCACCCCAGCAAGAGCCGCACAAGGTAAAAATGCTGAGAACGCCGCCCCAACGAGGGTCGCGGCAAACCTACCTGTGGTGAATAAAGCAACGCTAGATTAGGGTGTCAATGATCGTGTGGCCGCCGCACTCGCAGCCGCAAACAACTCAACCACCAACACCGGAACGTCAAGTCCAGTGACCAACAGCCATAGCTGCACTTACTCTGAATTCCGAAAGATCATGGTTGGAGGTTTCGAAGGAACAGAGGGAGCCGTTGGCCTGACTAGGTGGATTGAAAAGCTGGAAACCGTGTTTCGTATCAGTGGTTGTAATGATGACGACAGGGTCAAATATGCATCTTTCACTTTCATGGATGCCGCTTTGACCTGGTGGAACAACTACATGAAATCTGCCAACATAGATGTTGTTTATGCTATGTCGTGGGATGACTTCAAGGAGTTAGTGCTTATGAAGTATTGCCCACGAAATGAGGTCAAGAAGTCGGAGATAGAATTTTGGAACTTGAAGGTGCAGAATAACAACATGGCTGCTTACAACAAGAGATTACAGGAACTGGCTTTGCTATGTCCTAAAATGGTTCAGACTGAAACGCGATTGCTTGAGAGGTATGTCGGAGGTTTGCCAAAGTCCATAAGAGGAGATGTGACTACCTCAATGGCTATAGATCTCCATGAGACCATGAAAATAGCCAACAAGTTGATGGACCAGGAATTGGAGGATGTCCTAGAAAAGAGTACTGACAACAAGAGAAAGTGGGAAGACCACTCAAAGGGTAACAACAGTAACTCTCAAAACAAAAGGCAGGAAGTGGCAAAGGCTTACACAGCAGGATCAAGTGAGAGAAAAGGGTATGATAGGAATGCACCTCTGTGCAACCGCTGTAAGCTACACCACAAAGGCCAGTGCACGGTTAAGTGTCACAACTGCCAGAGAGTGGGACATTTGGCCAAGAATTGTAGGTCCAGACCCCTAGCCACCGCTCAAGCAGCACCACCCAACAACCGTAGGGCGGAAGTCACCTGCTATGGATGTGGTGAGAAGGGTCATTACCATAATGAGTGCAATAAACCCAGGAATCAGGGAAATGGTGGTAGTCATGGTAACCAGGGAGCAGCAGTTAACATTGGGAACCAGGGCAATGGAGGAGGAGCTTGTAGGAAAGTTTATGTTGTGGGCAGAAGGGAAGCCCAGGACGACCCAAACGTGGTGACGGGCACGTTTCTTTTAAATAATCGTTATGCATCAATATTATTCGATACGGGAGCAGATAGAAGTTTTGTGTCGACTGCTTTTAGTTCCTTAATTGATATTGCTCCAACCACCTTAGACAACGTCTTTGACATAGAATTAGCTAACGGGAATTTAGAAATGGTAGATACCATTATAAGAGGTTGCACTCTAAACTTGTTAAACCACCCATTCAACATCGATCTCATGCCAGTAGAGTTTGGTAGTTTTGACGTCATCATAGGGATGGATTGGCTATCGTAATACCATGCCATCATCATCTGTGATGAAAAGATCGTCAGAGTACCCTATGGGAACGAGTTTATAATAATAGAAGGAAATCGAAGCGATCGTGCACGCTCGTCAAGATTGAGCATCATCTCATGTACGAAGGTGCAGAAGTGCATCGAGAAAGGATGCCACCTCTTTCTAGCTCATGTTACTGAGAAGAAAAAGAAGGAGCCCGAAGAGAAACGATTGGAAGATGTGCCAATTGTGAGGGATTTCCCGGAAGCTTTTCCAGAAGACCTACCTGGACTCCCGCCAGCCAGATAGATCGAATTTCAAATCGATTTTGTGGAAAACTAGAAGGGGGGGTTGAATTGTTTTACCGTTTTTAAAAATTAATTCGCTTTGTGACTTAACGTGATTTCAAAGTAAGTATGCACAAAGAAACAATATAACATAAGTAAGTAAGGAAAGGAATGATCAAACCATACAACACGGATATTTAAAGTAGTTCGGCTACAAGGACTCTTTTCCTTGTCCTACTCCACTCCTCGAGCTTCTAACTCGAGAGCTTTTCTTCACTAAGAAACAAGCTCCCTTCTAGGCGGAGAAAACCTTTACACGTTGCTTACTCTTTATCCGGTACTAAGCTAAACACCGAGTTCTTTACAAGGGTACAACCACTCCCGTTGGTTCTTTCACAAGGGTACAACCACTCCCGTTGGTTCTTTCACAAGGGTACAACCACTCCCGACACTCTTTGTGTTTTAAGGACTAAAACACTAACCAAACTCTACTGAATAAATGATACAAACAATGATGTGTGAACTAATACAAAATCACATAGAGTCTATACTAAAAGGATAACAACAGTAGGTTGATCCTTATATGCTTTGATCTCTTTGCTACAAAAGGAAAGATCAATGAAATGAAAGAATGATATGGGTTAGTGATATGTAAATGAATGAGTATGTATTTAAGCTATATGAGTGATAAAATGCCCAAATGACCAGCTTGCTATTTATATGCAAACTGAGTCAACAGTTGGCGGATCTGGCGGATCCCTAAATTTGGATCCGCCCTTGTATGGATTTGGATCCGCCAGTGCAGGCCAGCTAAGAGATCTTCAAATCTTTCCAAATCTTGTCATATCTTTTCATATCTTCAAATGTCAACTCTTTGGCTTGAAGATCTAAACAAAATATCTCAAAATCTTTATAAGATTATGTTCATGATGCATGCCATGATGTCATCCTAATATATTAAAAATAAAGTTTCTAATTTAAGAAATAAAGATGTAAATGTATAAAATGTTATTTCTAGTGATCTTGTAATGTGTAGATGTGTTTTAAAAGACTTATTCTATAAATGTAAAAGACTTAAACTTATATTTATGTTTTGCTTAAAGATAAACTTTGTATTTGTTATTAACAAAATTAAGCAAAGATCGTAAAATATAAATAACGTTTTTGGGACGATATTTGTATTAACAATCTCCCCCTTTTTGTTGATGACAAAACATAAGGTGTATTTTTAAGCAAAAGACTAAATAAAGTATAATTCTTTTAAAAATATAGATTAAGTTAGTTTTATGCAAGTTTTGAAAACAATTTTAAGCATAAGCGTATGTACTGTGATGTTTCACAGTGATGATAACTTAATCCTTTCTCCCCCTTTTTGTCGAAACAAAAAGAAGAGATGCGTAGCGGAATGCGATTTTGAGAACTTTAAAGCTCCCCCTTGGTTTATACTCCCCCTAAATGGAGTGCCAAGGATGTGATGTATGATCCTACAAAATAAATGGTTAGAACATGATATGCTCCCCCTTGATGTATACTCCCTATTGCTAGGGTACCAACGTATACATTTCAAGGGTATGAAATGCTATAAAAGAAAAGTTAGTAATGAAAAACTTCAACCAAGAAGCAAAATGCATATGTAATGGTCAACCAAACAAGAAAGGTCAACACATTTGATTTTAAAAAGTCAAAATGAAGTGTCTGATCAAAATTAAGTACCTAAGTACATTTGATCAAAGCATTATGTGAAGTCAAAACAACCATATTATGATGTTAGAAATCTAAAATAAGATAATATGCTAAATGTTGATCACCCACAAGCATAAAAACATAACATTCATTACTTGGAAAAAATGATGTTACATTTAAACAAAGAAAATAAATCCTAAAAAGAAAAATTCTAAAACAACATCCTAAAAGTTCCTATAAGAGGAAACTAGAGAGCTCCTATTGAGGAGGATGAGAGATTGCATTGAGACGCTCGAGAATGTGGTTCAAGATGAACCTCATTTCATTTTGGAGCTCATGGACTAAAATGTTGGTCATTTGGGCCAAGTGAGCGGTTCTCTCGCAATGCGAGCAATCATGTCTTGGAAAACCGGGAGGAAGGGTAGGCTCATTGTTTTGTGGTGGTGGTTGTGGGTTATTTGGTAGTGGTGGTGATGCTTTGTTGTTTGATGATGGTGGTGGTTGTTGGTGAGATGATGGTGGAGTTGGGATGGATTTCATCAAGATGGTTTGGAGATCCATCGCTTCATCAAGGCGGGAATCTACCATATTAGAGAGAGCATAGAGGTGGGCGAGTTCCTCGTTGATATCTTCTTGGGTTTGTGGCTCATTTATCCACATTGCCTCATCAATGGCAATTGGTGTGGATGTGGGTAAGAGGGGTTGTGTTTGAGGTTGAGATGGTGGTGCATCACGGTATAAAGGACCGTGGATATCTTGATAAAGCGGATGAAAAAGCATGGGTTCTTGACCTTCAAAGGTCATGGGTGGAGGATTGGTTGACCTTGGTGGAAGGTCTTCCAAGTCATCAAGATATGGATGTGGTGATGTAGGTGGAGTCCTAAATAATTCTAGAGGCTGAAGTTGTGGTGACTTTGGTGGTGAAGGTGATTTGCTAGGTTGAGTTGGAGCAGGAGGTGGAGTTGTAGCAACAGGTGTAATTGTTGGTGGTGGTGTGGAGATAATGATGTGAGGTGGTGTTGGAGTAGCAAGATTGAGAAAATTCTCATTTGTGATTGGTGAAGAGATGTTTAGAGGAGAAGACTCGTCTGATGAGGAGTTGGTTAGGTTTACGAAGCAACAAGGACGGACATTCATACGAGCTGTCCTTCTTGCGGGTCTGCTAGTAGAGGAATTGCTTGATTTTGTCATGGTTAAGAAATGTAGCTAAAAAGGTACAGGAGATATGTAGAGAAAATGGTGAGTGAGTGAGTTTTGATCATCCTGATCATCCTAATTTATAGACAGTGAGATTTTTGGAAGTTGTGTTTGGATTTGATGTAAATCCAATGGAGAATGTTGGTTCCTAATGATTTGGAACAAAAATTTGTGCTAGTCACATCATTTAAGTCAAACCATAGAGCTCAAGTTGAGTGAATTATAGAAGATTTGCAGTTAATGCAAAGAGTGAGTGGAAAATCTGTTGATATGATGTTCCCACGGATTTGACGGATCCCATAAAAGGGTTCCTTGCTTGTATTAGAAAGGTAACTCACATGGAAAATTTGAAAATTCAAATTTTGGTGGGAAATTGATTTCTTAAGGTTCTAAGAGTTTCCTAAAACATTCTAAAGTGTCTAATGATCAGTAAAGAATATTCTAAAAACTATAATCCAAAATCTAAGTATCGGGATTAGTCGGGATTTTTGAAAAATGTTACTGTTGGTACCTGCGGATCCAATCGACAACAAAGACGGATCCAAAATTTGGGAACCGTGTGGAATCCGCAGGTTCAGGAATGGCGGAGCCAAAGGATACACTAGGCGGATCCAAAATTTGGGATCCGCCAAATCCGCCATATGAAAGTGCAATTCTGAACAGAATGAATGTCAAAATTTTCGTTTCTGGTCAAAACCCGAAAAATCTCCTAAAACATATGTAATAGCTAATATGTGATACAAATATACTAAATTTATAGATTCTAACACACATATACACATAAATTAATCCGATCATCATAGCTTACCATAACAGGAGTTAAGCCAAACGGTGGCTTAATCTCGGAAAAATTGATAACAAAATGTGTTATCGGCCTGCAATGTTAAGTTAGTTTACACACATGTCCAAGTACTAACAATAATGTCATAAGAAACATACATGTTCAACACATCATTGTCTAATAAAGTCTAAAACCAAACACTCCTTTCAACTTAACTTCTTGCTCAATTTCTTGTAACCCTTGTGAAGTTTCATGATCCAACGCCCCAAATTCTTCACCATTCCTTTGGTTTGCCGAAATTCCGCTGATTCATTCGGGATCGGTGGAAGATGACTCAAGTACTCCGATGGAGCGATCCTAGAATTTGGCAATCCGTCATCCTCACTCATTGATGATGATGATGATGACGATGTAGGAGGATGAGGACGTTTACCTTTTGCTACCGCTACCCTATGATCACTTAGAGGAACGAAAGTGTGTTCTATCTCGTTGTATTCGGGAACAAAACCTAAAGGATTTCTAGGAATGGGTTCAAAGGCTCTATAGAGACGAGTCAAGAGCATCCCGTAGGGCATTGCGATGGTACCTTGTACCAGAATATCGGCCATTCGCTTGGCAATATAATATGCAAGGTTGAAAGGTTGATGGGTTGACACACAATACATCATATAACAAAGACAAACGTTGATATGATCTCGATTCCCAATGGTGCTTATGACATTTGCCCTTAACACTTCTTCTAGCTTTCTAAATTCGGGTCTAAGTTCATTGAGTTCCATGGCAAAAGGATCTCTATTTACTTGACGACCTCGATGCAACCTAGTTGGGTTGTTCCTAGGTAAGAAGAGATGCTCCCGAATGGTTTCTTTTGCGGTCAAAGGTGTGGCATATGGTGCCGTTCGATCAAGGTTTGATTCTAAGATTGTCAATGACCATTTATCCGAATAGACACATGTTCCTTGATTTAGAACTCCTAAGACATCACCAAATTGATCTAAGGGAATGTTGAATTGGTTTCCATTGACTCTAAAGTGAATGTTCATGAAACCATTGTCGTTTGAACTATGACCTACACTAGCATAGAACTCGAGAATGAACCTAGGGATGATGGGCTCATCAATGTCTAGAAGACTATCGAAATGAATTGCGGCTAATTGCTCGCGGAGAATGGTACCTTCGTAGAATGAGGGGTCTACAACCCTACCCTGATGGACATATCGTTTTTCTAGTGCTTTAAAAATATTTACTTGAGCTTCGGTGAGACCTTTGGTTTTGTGGTGTTTGGGAAGGTATTTGATGGTGTTTTTGTGATCATAATTAGTCGCGGGAGGCATAGTTATCCTAGACACGAAAAATATATAATTTAGTTGAAATTATCGAAAATACGTATAAATGTCTAGTGTGTGCCTACATGCGGACAATGTGGAGGTACGGTTATCTCGACACTTTTTAATGCACGAAAATTTGCTTATGCAAGTTTTATGATAAAACGAGAGATAACCCAAACGCTCCTACTTCAATGTAGCTTCATTTGAATGTACCCGAAAATACATATTAGTTATGTATTCCCTTTAGCATTCAAGAGACATTATGCAAGTGATGTTTAAAACATAACGTTTTTGTATTTGTATGAACAATGTTCAAAAACCGTTTTTCCTAGTCGTGAGAAGATTTTAGCAAAAATTTCTCATGGGGTTTTTGATAAATAAGGATAATGTACTACAAGATGCAATTTCTAACTATGAAAAACATGATTTGTTATGTAATTTAGTAAATATGTTTCATGATTTTACAAGAATTATGCATAAACCCCAAGTTTTGATTTTGTGCATGAAATAGAAATCCTAGACGCAGATCAGGAATGCAAACATGATAAGGATACTTACAGTGATGTTTAGAGCTCAATTTGGTTGAAGAAGATAGCCTAAATTGTGAGTTTGGTGAATTATGGGTCGAATTCCAGTAGGTGATATATTTTTGGGAAGTGTGATGAATAGTACAGAAGTTTATTTAATATATAAAATTGGCTCACCAAGTGATGGATCCAGCGGATCCAAAATAAAGGATCCGCCCTTGTTGTCGTTTAGATCCGCAGGATCAGAACACAGGTTTGGTTATTGCCGTGTTTGGTTAATCTAAGGTTTGAGTTAATGTTTAATCTACTCACTAGGTTCCATTAATCCTAAACCAAGTCTAAGATAGTTGAAAGGTTCTCTCTTGAGAGGTTTTGTGAGGATATCGGCAATGTTGTCCTCTGAGGAAACTTTCTCAATTGAGATGTTTCCCTTCTGAACATTGTTACGTAGGAAGTGGTGACGTATTTCTATGTGTTTGGTTCTAGCATGTTGGACTGGATTTTTGCTAAGATCGATAGCTCCTTTGTTGTCACAAAGAATGGGAATGTCGTTGAGTACAATTCCATAGTCGACGAGAGCTTGTTTCATCCACAGTGCTTGTTGGCAAGTTTTTCCTACTGACACGTACTCGGCTTCAGTTGTTGATATGGCGAGGGCTGTTTGTTTCTTAGCAAACCATGAGGTGAGACAATGTCCAACAAAAGTACAAATACCGCTTGTACTTTTCCTATCAACATAATCACCAGCATGGTCTAAGTCGGCATACACTATGGTTTCCATTCCCGTCCCTTTGGGATACCATAATCCTAAATGTGTAGTGCCTTTTATGTACCTAAAGATCCGTTTAACGGCTTCTAGATGGGATATTTTGGGATCTTCTTGAAAGCGTGCACATAGACAAACACTAAACATAATGTCCGGTCTACTAGCCATTAGGTAAAGTAAACTACCAATCATCCCTTTATATTTAGTGCTATCTACGGATTCACTTTCGTCATCCTTGGTGAGTTTGGTTTCGGAAGACATTGGTGTTTTCATGGGTTTGGAATCTTCAAGACCAAATTTCTTAAGCATATCCTTGATATACTTAGATTGGTTGAAGAATATCCCATCTTCTAATTGTTTAATTTGGAGACCTAAGAAAAAGTTTAGTTCCCCCATCATACTCATTTCAAACTCATCATGCATGATTTTTGAGAATTCATCGCATAACTCCTGACAAGTTGAACCGAATATAATGTCATCCACATATATCTGGACTATGATAATATGTGATCCTTTTTTCTTGGTGAAAAGAGTATTGTCTACTAGGCCCATGGTATACTTATGGTCAACTAGGAAAGTCTTAAGTCGATCATACCAAGATTTTGGTTATTGCTTAAGTCCGTATAAAGCTTTCTTAAGTTTGTAGACATGATTTGGTTTTTCAAAATTGGCAAAGCCGGGAGGTTGAGCTACATACACTTCCTCATTTATAAAACCATTAAGAAATGCACTTTTGACATCCATTTGAAATAGTTTAAAGTCATGTGCACATGCATATGCAAGTAGTATCCTAATTGACTCAAGTCTAGCGACGGGTGCAAATGTTTCATCGTAATCTATACCTTCTTGTTGATTGTAGCCTTGTGCTACTAGCCTAGCTTTGTTTCTTGATACAACGCCATTTTCAACCATTTTGTTTCTAAAAACCCATTTTGTACCTATTATGGTCTTATTTTTAGGTTGAGGGACTAATATCCAAACATCATTCCTAACAAATTGATTTAATTCCTCTTGCATCGCAATAACCCAAGATTCATCTTTTATGGCTTCATTATCATTTTTAGGTTCAATTGTTGAAACAAAACAAAAGAAATTACTTCCGTTTTGAGCTTTAGACCATAAAGTTCTTTCATTGATTTTACCTATGACATTTTCTAATTGATGACTTTTGGTTTCTTTGATATTAACTATTTCTCTTTTTACCGGTTCATCTTCTTTGTCACTTTCAATGTTTTCTTGGTTTTCAACCATTTGTCTTTCGACTAAGTCATCATCTACCAAAGGTGATGTCTTAGAGGGAGGTGGACTTTCATCGAATGTTACGTTCAATGATTCCTCGACTCTTGAGGTTTCTTTGTTCAAAACTATATATGTTTTACTAGTTTGTGAATATCCTAGAAATACACCTTCATACGACTTTGGGTCGAATTTTGTGAGATAATCCTTTGTGTTTAAAATGAAGCACTTGCTTCCAAACACTCTAAAATATCCTAAGGTAGGCTTTTTGCCTCTGTATAACTCATATGGAGTCTTTTTCAAGAATGGTCTAATTAGAACTCGATTTAGGATATATGTGGATGTATCTACAGCGTGACACCAATACTTTTGAGGTATGTTTTGTTCATTTAACATGGTTCTACTCATTTCTTGAATTGTCCTATTTTTGCGTTCTACTACACCATTAGATTGAGGAGTTCGAGGAGCTGAGAAATTATGTGTTATACCATTAGCATCACAAAAAGCTCCGAATTGGATTTCGTTGTCAAATTCACGACCATGGTCAGTTCTTATTGACACTATGTTACTTCCTATTTGATTTTGAATTTTCTTACTTAAGATTTCAAATTTATTAAACGTTCGTTTTTAGTTTTCAAAAACTTAGTCTATGTATACCTAGAGTATTTATCTACTATTACCAAAGTATAGAAGTTTCCCCCGTAACTTTGTATAGCGGATGGACCAAACAAATCCATATGTAATAATTTTAGACACCTAGATGTAGACACCATGTTTTTAGCCTTATGGCTATTATGAACTTGTTTTCCTATTTTGCAAGCATCACAAAAGTGTTGGTCATATTTCAACTTGGGCAGGTTCCTAACGAGTTCCTTAGATGATAAGGATTGAATTAATCTCATATTTGCGTGACCTAAGCGTCGATGCCATAGAGTTTAGTTATCTCCAAAGAAGTGAGACAAAGTTTTTCTTTAGGTGTTTTATCTAATTTCATAACATATACGTTATTCTTTAAAACACCTTTTCCTACGGTTATACCGTCTCTAAGTATTTTACTTCCATTTTCACTGAAAAGGACGTTATACTTTTTACGGCATAGTTGACTAATACTAAGCAAGTTAAAACCTAAGTTATCTACATGAGCAACATCATCAATAGTGAGAGAGTCATGAGAGATTGTACATTTTCCAATGATTTTACTTTTAAGCTTGCTACCGAATGTGACATTACCTCCGTCGTACACTTGGTAGGTAGAGAAAAGGCTTTTGTTTCCCGTCATATGTCTTGAACACCCACTATCTTTAATCCACTCATCTGGTTCTAACTCAACTTTCAAGCACACCTAAGTTCAAGAAAAACTCAAGCGTTTGGTCCCCAATATCTCATGGGTCCGTTTGGGTTAAACATAACATTATCATGGTTCATGTAAGGAAATGGTGGACAAGTGTTCCATGGCATATAATTAGGACCTTGAAAGTTTCTAGACATGTTTTGGTTCCAATTATTTTGGTAATGATGTTGTGAGTTGAAGTTACTCTTTGGAAAGGGGTGTTTGGGAAAACTAGTTTTAGGTGTCTGTTGAACCGTTTTAACTCTATACTCATTTCTAACTTGGCCTTTTCCTATAGGGACTGATGGTTTTTGTTTGTTAGCAGTTGTACTAGTGCTAGGTTTTCTAGTGACCTTAACAAATTCAGTACGATTCGTTTTAAGAACCTTCTGTTCATCAACAGTACCTGCGGATCCCTTGGGTACAACTGGCGGATCCAAAATTTTGGATCCGTCGGATCCGTGGGTGTCTGACTCAGTTGAACAATTTCTTTTTCTTTCACTGTTTGTTTCTTAAACTCACTTAAGCTTCCTAGTTTCATAAAACCTAATCCGGTTTTATCATGAGGTAATTTTTGCATCTTCATTATCTCATCTATACAACTTATGTTTTTGTCGAACTTTTTAAATTTAGAATTTTGCTTAATGAGATCTTCCTGTGTGGTTTTAAGAGTTTCTAATTCTAGTTTAAGTTCTTGACACGAGACACAGGTTTCTTTACTATTTTTACCTTTTTCCATTCGTATCTCCTTTTCTTTAAGCCAATAAACTTCGTTTTCTAAAAGTGTTGTTTTGGTTTTTAAGAACTTATTTTTGTTTATGATTTTTAAAGTGATATCACACATTTGTTATATTCTACTTCTAAGGTTTCATCATCTATAGAAGAGTAGCTAAAGTACCTTAAGTGTCATGAGCCATGAGAGCAACTTCGTCGTTCTTAGGCTCGTCGTCATCTCCTTCACTATCACTCCAAGCTCCACTGACAAAGGCTCTTTGAGACTTGTTCTTTGGAGGCTTTGGACATTCTCCTATTAAGTGACTAGAATCACCACACCTATAACACTTCCTGTCTACCTTTCCTTTCCTATCATCACGGTCTTTTCGGAAGGATTTCTTTTTCTTCACGAGGTGGTCTAACGAACTTTCCTCGTCTCCTAAAGAATTTCTTGAAAATCTTACTGCCATGGCATACTCTTCGTCTTCGCTATTGGAACAAGACTCTTCATCATCACTTGATTCTGCCTTAGCTTTCAAGGCAATGGACTTCATCTTCTCCTTTTTGCCTTTAACTATTTCTGAGTCTTTTTTCATGACCATCTCGTGAACTTTGAGATTTCCTATGAGCTCGTCCAGTGTCATACTTGAAAGATCCTTATATTCTTCAATAGCTGTCACCTTTGCTCTCCACTTCGGGTGGAGTGCTCTTAGAAATTTCCTGACAAAATTCTTACTAGAAAATGATTCGTCAAGTGCTTTAAGAGATGTAATAATAATATTAAACCTAGAAAAAGCACTATCAATGGTCTCATCTTCAGAGATAACAAATTGTTCATATTGTTGAACAAGAAGATCAATTTTGTTATATTTGACTTGTGAGTTCCCTTGATGAGTGATAATTAGTGATTGCCAAATATCTTTAGCCGTTTTACACATAAAAACTCTTTCATATTCTTTCTTAGGTAAGGCATTGTAAAGCATCATTTTGGCTTCATTATTTTTGGCAATCAACCTCTTTTGCTCATCACTGTGACGAGTAAGAGACGTACCTACATCCCGACCACCTGAAATATCATTACTTATGGGCTTGTAATCACCCTCTACAATTATATACCACAGATCTATGTCCTTTGACTTCACATACGTCTCAAAGCGATTTTTCCAATATATGAAACAATTTGGTTTAAGATAGTGGTGGTCTTTGCATAGATTGCCCTTCTTTAAAGTTTTCAAAATCCATTGATCGTTTCAAGTTTTTAAAATACAATATATTTTGAAAATCTTGAGTAACACTGCTCTGATACCAATTGTGGAAAACTAGAAGGGGGGTTGAATAGTTTTACCTTTTTAAAAATTAATTCGCTTTGTGACTTAACGTGATTTCAAAGTAAGTATGCACAAAGAAACAATATAATATAAGTAAGTAAGGAAAGGAATGATCAAACCACACAACACGGATATTTATAGTGGTTCGGCTACAAGGACTCTTTTCCTTGTCCTACTCCACTCCTCGAGCTTCTAACTCGAGAGTTTTTCTTCACTAAGAAACAAGCTCCTTCTGGGCGGAGAAAACCATTTACACGTTGCTTACTCTTTATCGGTACTAAGCTAAACACCGAGTTCTTTAATTACAAGGGTTTTTACAAACAACCACTCCCGTTGGTTCTTTCACAAGGGTACAACCACTCCCGACACTCTTTGTGTTTTAAGGACTAAAACACTAACCAAACTCTACTGAATAAATGATACAAACAATGATGTGTGAACTAATACAAAATCACACAGAGTCTATACTAAAAGGATAACAACAGTAGGTTGATCCTTATATGCTTTGATCTCTTTGCTACAAAAGGAAAGATCAATGAAATGAAAGAATGATATGGGTTAGTGATATGTAAATGAATGAGTATGTATTTAAGCTATATGAGTGATAAAATGCTCAAATGATCAGCTTGCTATTTATAGGCAAACTGAGTCAACAGTTGGCGGATCTGGCGGATCCCTAAATTTGGATCCGCCCTTGTATGGGTTTGGATCCGCCAGTGCAGGCCAGCTAAGAGATCTTCAAATCTTTCCAAATCTTGCCATATATTTCCATATCTTCAAATGTCAACTCTTTGGCTTGAAGATCTAAACCAAATATCTCAAAATCTTTCTAAGATTATGTTCATGATGCATGCCATGATGTCATCCTAATATTTTAAAAATAAAGTTTCTAATTTAAGAAATAAAGATGTAAATGTATAAAATGTTATTTCTAGTGATCTTGTAATGTGTAGATGTGTTCTAAAAGACTTATTCTATAAATGTAAAAGACTTAAACTTATATTTATGTTTTGCTTAAAGATAAACTTTGTATTTGTTATTAACAAAATTAAGCAAATATCGTAAAATATAAATAACGTTTTTGGGACGATATTTGTATTAACAGATTTGGTGCCAGGAGTCGCACTTGTAGCGCGAGCACCCTGTCGATTAGCACCAACGGTGTTACGGGAGTTGTCTGATCATTTGGTTTAACTATCAGGGAAAGGTTTTATCAGATCGAGTTCTTCGCCTTGGGGAGCTCCGGTCCTGTTTGTTAAGAAGAAGGATGGGTCCTTCAGGATGTGTATCGACTATCGAGAGCTGAATAAGCTAAACATCAAGAATCGATACCCACTCCTGAGAATCGAAAACCTATTCGATCAACTACAAGGTTCATCAGTTTACTCCAAGATTGACCTGAGATCAGGTTATCATCAACTCCGAGTCCGGGAAGAGGATATCCCGAAGACTGCATTCAGAACCCGATATGGCCATTATGAATTCCAAGTTATGCCATTCGGCCTAACTAACGCACCAGCCGTATTCATGGACCTCATGAATCGAGTGTGTAAGCCGTACTTGGATAAATTCGTGATCGTGTTCATTGATGACATCCTGATATATTCTAAGAATGAGAAAGAGCAAGAGGAGCACCTCAAGCTAATCTTAGAGTTATTGAAGAAGGAGGAGTTATATGCCAAGTTTTCGAAGTATGAATTCTGGATATCAACTGTGCAGTTTCTAGGCCACGTGATCGATAGTCGAGGCATTCACGTGGATCCCGCAAAGATCGAGTCAATAAAGGATTGGGCGACACCCACAACACCCACTGAAATACGCCAATTCTTAGGACTTGCCGGTTATTACCGAAGATTTATCGAAGGTTTCTCTAAGATAGCGAAACCTTTAACTAAACTGACATAGAAGAATGTGAAATATGACTGGGGAGATAAGGAGGAAGAAGCCTTTCAACTCCTTAAGGAAAAGTTGTGTATTGCACCTATTTTGGCCTTACCTGAAGGTAGTGAAGACTTTTTTGTTTATTGCGACGCTTCAAAAAAAGGTTTAGGAGCCGTGTTAATGCAGAGAGAGAAGGTGATAGCATATGCTTATCGACAACTGAAAACCGATGAGAAGAACTACACAACCCATGACTTAGAGTTAGGCTCAGTTGTGTTTGCACTTAGAATCGGGAGGCACTATCTCATGGCACAAAATGCGTGGTGTATACCGACCACAAAATCCTACAACACATCTTGAACCAGAAGGAGCTGAACATGAGACAACGCCGATGGTTGGAATTGCTCAGTGATTACGATTGTGAGATCCGTTATCACCCAGGCAAGGCAAATGTAGTTGCCGATGCCCTCAGCAGAAAGGAGCGGATCAAACCTCTCAGAGTCAGATCGTTAGGAATGACGATGAGTTCGCCGCTTCCAGCGAAAATTCTTGAGGCTCAGGTCGAGGCACTCAAGGAAGAGAACCGACCACGTGAGAAGATTTATGGAATGCCAGAGAGTGAGAATGGCTTCGTAAAGAGATCCGATGGAGTTTTGTGTTATGGGGACAGAAGTTGGATCCCGCTATACGGAGGAATTCGTGATTTGATCATGCACGAATCCCACAAATCCAAATACTCCATCCATCCAGGATCCGACAAGATGTACTTGGATTTGAAGAAGCTATACTGGTGGCTAAACATGAAGGCCGATATAGCTGAGTACATCAGTAAATGTTTAACGTGTTCGAAAGTCATGGCTGAACACCATAGACCATCCGGTCCACTTGTACAACCTGAAATTTCAGAATGGAAGTGGGAGCGCATCACTATGGTTTTCATCACCAAACTGCCTAAGACATCGAGCGGTTACGACACGATCTGGGTAATCATGGACCGTCTCACTAAATCTGCTCATTTCCTTCCTATAAAGGAGAATGATAGCATGGACAAACTTGCACGACTGTACGTGAAGGAAATTGTCGCAAGGCATGGTGTGCCTATTTCTATCATCTCTGATCGAGACAGTCATTTCACATCTAACTTCTGGAAGTCTCTCCAGGACACATTGGGAACAGACCTCACTTATCACCCTCAGACTGATGGTCAGAGTGAAAGGACCATTCAGACGTTAGAGGACATGCTGAGAGCTTGTGTGATTGACTTCGGGAATGGATGGGATAGGCATTTGCCTTTAGCCAAGTTTTCCTACAACAACAGCTACCACACCAGCATCAAGGTTGCACCATATGAAGCACTTTATGGTCGTAAGTGCAGATCGCCAATATGTTGGGTTGAAGTCGGCGAAAGCCGACTTACCGGACCAATATGTTGGTCATAAGTGCAAGCGGCTCATGACCGTCAAAAGAGCTATGCCGACAAGAGGCAAAAACCCCTTGAGTTCCAAGTGGGTGATAAAGTGATGTTAAAGGTCTCGCCATGGAAAGGCGTGATAAGATTTGGTAAACGTTGGAAATTGAACCCTCGTTATATTGGACCTTTTGAGATTCTTGCCAGAGTCGGGCCGGTATCCTATCGACTCGAGTTGCCATCCGAACTCAGCATTATACATGACGTTTTTCATGTCAGCAACATGAAAAAGTGCTTATCTGACGATAACGTTGCCATTCCCTTGGATGAGACTCAGCTTGATGAGAAACTGAATTTCATCGAGGAACCGATTGAAATCATGGACCGGGAAGTTAAACGACTAAAGCAGAGTCGTATCCCAATTGTGAAGGTCCGTCGGAACTCTCGCAGAGGTCCCGAGTACACTTGGGAGTGAGAGGATGAAATCAAGCGAAAGTATCCTCATCTCTTTTCGAATTCATCGAGTAACGCGAATTGAAATCCGGGAAGGATTTCCCCATTAGCTGGGGAGACTGTGACAAATGGTAATTTTCACATCTTAAGTTAATAATAAATATTTATTTATTATTTTTAAGTCGAGCATTTTTATGCGTAACTGCAAGTTTCTGAGCATTTCTGAACATTTTTGGGGAGCTGTCCCGCATACTGTAGCATACAGTCACTGCTGAAAAAGTCTATTTTTATCAGTAAGCGTAAATTATTCTATTTCTGATAGTTACTGACAAGTTTCATATTTAACTGAGAAGTTTTCTCGTATTTACTGAAAAGCAACCCCACACGCGTACCGACACTACAGTGTATATGGTAGCAGTCAAATAAATGCATTTCTGAGCAAATAATAATATTTTATTATTATTCTGACGAAAACGTTGATAAAAACTTTATTTTGCGTGTACGTGTCCAAAAAGGTCAAACCGGGACTTTACGGTAACATTTAAGCTCACATCGACACATGATACACAAACGAGGATCAAAATCCTTTTCCCCCTCCCCTTGGTGTCATTTTGCCACCCATATCTCCACATCACAACAAAATATGGGATTTGTCCTATTACTAAGTGATATCCTCGTTTGTTTTATAACCCCATTAGTCTCACATAATCCTTCACATACTCATTTTATCATCTAAAATTTGTCATCTTATTTCCTCTCATCTCAAACCCACAAACCCAACATAAAATCAAGATCTACAAAATTCTATTGAGTTTCAAGATAATCAAGGTGTACTTTTGAGCTTTTGGGAACGATCAGAACGTGTCTTGGGTAAATTTGAAGCAATTTGGGTTGTTCTTTGGTATGTGCTAAAATACACATACCTTTACCTAATAAAACGGACCGAATAGACAAAAAACTAACCAAATATACCAAATATATTGTGTTTTTGTGTTTATGCATGTGCAGGTACGGATATTGAAGAAATGGACAAAAACAAAGAAAAAAACGGACAAAAACGGGCACGAGATTTGGAAAGAGTTCAAAATGCCGAGACTGGGGAAGCAATTTTCAAAAGAGGACCATATTTGAGTTCAAAAGGACAAATTCTACCCTAGAAAATCATTATGTGTCAAGATTAACCTTTGGAATAACTTTCCAGATTTGGCAGAAATGGTCCCTCAAAGTTAAAACTAATTCAAAGTTAATCCTAAACTAATTAATCCTAAAACTAAACCTAATCCAAATCCTACACCCAGCCCAACCTACACCAAGTCCAATCCTTTTAAACACAAAACCCAGCCCACTCCCTTATCAACAAACCAGGGTCAACAAAGTCAACCCCCCACCTTTTTACCTATTGCCGCCAAAAGCTAAAACCAGACATCCCTTTCCCCATAAAAGCAATCCCAGACCACCATGTCCCTAGACATCTTTGTCCCCTCTGCTCACCTCTGCTCCAGCCACCTCCTTTCCCCCCATGCGTATCCTCACAAAGTCAACTCCTCCACGCTGGAAATCCACTAACCAATTTTTGGCGCCGCTTCCGGGGAAGGTTTGAAGTGAATTTTTAAATTCTCGTTTGTCGATTCGTGTTTTGAAGACCATTCCTCGAGAAGTTATCGTTTTCTTTGTGAATATTTTCTAAAAACCAAAAATATTGTTTTTCCATTTTACTTAAATATAAAAAACCCAAAAATATATTATTTTTTCAAAATTTGTTTTTCTTCTATCTTTATTTGTATTCCATTTTTCCTTTTTATTTTATAAAAATCACATAAAAAATCTTCGCTATCCTCTTAAATGTTTAATTCTTATCTCTTTACCCTCTCATTGTTTAATTCTCCACAATGATCGATTTTCCACCGTATCCTCCCCATGATCCTCGGACCATGGAGGATTTCTATCGTCCAACACTTATCAATAGAGGAGGATCGATCACTCCTACATCAGTTCCGGGAACCAATTTCAAATTGAAAAATCATATGGTTCGACTGATCCAGCAAAATTGCCAATTTCACGGATTTCGAGATGAGGATGCAAACGAACACTTAAACAAATACCTATCCATCACTCAATCCATAAAGCAAAATGGAGTTTCCTAAGATAACATCCATTTGAATCTCTTTCCATTCTCTTTATCCCACAACGCTGAATCTTGGTTTTATACTCTTAAAACCACTCAATTCATACTTGGGAAGAGATGTTCCTCAAGTTTCTTTCAAAATACTTTCCATATTCTAAAACGGTGCAGCTAAGGAAAGACATTCCAAATTTCCAGCAATGGCCCAAAGAATCAGTATTTGAAGCTTGGGAGAGATTCAAATCATTATTGCGGAAATGTCCAGACCATAAAATTTTGCTTCATGATCAAATCCTAACCTTTTATAATGGCATAATTCCGATTAATCAAGACAAAATTATGTTGGCAGCCGGTGGGAATCTCATGCGGAAAACTCCACAAGAAGCTTATGATTTGATTAAGAATATGACACTTCATCATTATCAGTGGGATGCTGAAGTTCAGCATGACTCTACCACTATTTTAAGTGATCATTATTCCGATTACAATTCCGTAGTGAGTGCACGAGTCGAGGTCCTTGACAATAACACTAGATACACAATTCAAAATTGTCAACATCAACAAGGACCAGGTCATCCACACACCTTTTACTATTCAAACTCTGAAGAGAGTGATGAGGATGAACCTTTTGAAGAACATATCGTTCAGAATTCAATTCAATCTCAGAGTGGCAATCCCACTCCGCCTTCTGAACCTATCACTACCGACTCTTCCCCTTCTCTCATGCCGTTTGAGGGAAGTGGTATCTCTATGGAAGAGCTCGAAGTTTTTCTTATTGATGATCCAATTTCACCGGAAATTGTTGATACTGATTGTGATCCGGGGGGAGACGCTCCTTTTTTAGAAAAGATGATATTTGATGAACCGTTATTTCCCTTCTCCCGAAGGAAGTTATTGTTGATGATAAGCCGTCAGATCCTTCGGAGCTCGAGCTCAAGGATTCTTTTCCCGAATATGAGAGTTTTATCTTTGATACCGAAGAAGAGAGTAATGGCAATCCCACTTCTCATCCCGATTATTCTCTCCCGGCTTATGAAGCCTTTTGCTTTGACATCAATCTTTCAGAAGAGACGAGTAGTGGCAGTACCACTTCTCATGCTTATATCTCTCTTCCTGAGTTTGATTCGTTTCTCTTTGATAAGAATGATTCGTCTATCTTTGAAGAGTTCTCCGGTGAACTCTCTCATCCAGAGTATGATCATTTTTATTTCAATCTTGAGAAAGATTCTAGTCTGGGGAGAGGTGTCCTTGATCATAAGAATTTGCTTATTGATGAAATCACCCCGACCCTTCCCCCCGAGACTTTTGTTGCAAATGGACCCAAGAGCTTTAATGACAAAATTGCTTCTGATGATGAAGAATTGATCTTAATTATCATAAAAATATGTCTTCCCTTCATCACATATGTTGTGACTTCTCCTCTCCTTCACTCCTTCGGGAGTGAGGATACCATCTTTGACCCCGGTATCACCGTTTATGGTTGCTATTCTATTAAACCGTGGGTATCTCATTGGTGTGGAACTTTCATATGCTTCAATGTTTATCCAAACCTCTTGAACGAAAGTCCGATGGAGATTATCTTTTCCACATGCTCCCCCAAGAACAAATGAATTCGAGGCGAGTCAAGCTAACGACTCGATCATAAACAAGCGCTTCGTGGGTGGCAACCCATGCTTATCCGTGTGATTTATATTTTTGTGCTAATAAGTGTGACGTGAGGAGTTCTATCTCTTCCATTTCTTGTGTTTTGTGTTTGTTGTCTTGTGCAGGATTTGCCCGACATTTGAAGACTCTCGTGCTCATGGTTTTGTCTATCTCCACTCGAGTCTCATCATACAGGAAATCTGGTATCCTTAATCTTATCGACTAACGTTATCTATTTGGCATAATTCATAAACGGCCTTAGATTTGCGTAGGATGACCCATACCTTTAAAACATTGGGGACAATGTTTCGTTTTAGTCTGGGGGGGGGTGATCTTTCGATTTGATTTTGCCTTGCATTTTGTCGTTTACCCTCGCAACCCCGTTTTTCCACCAAAAATCCAAAAAAATGAGAAAATTTAAAAAAAATTTGCAAAAATATTATAAGTGTTTTGACACATTGTTAACTTTCCGATGGTTAGAGTAGGAATAAAATTTTGACTTGACCCGGCGTGTTGAGCTCTAGCTTGTCCCCTTAACCTTTTTTGACTAAGCATTCGCGGATCTTTTTATTAAAGATTTTAAATTTGCGAAGAACGAGAAATGATAGAGTTAATTATAAGTTGTGATGCTAAGCAATGATTAGTTGGTTATCTTAAAGGCTCATTAGTGTAATTGTTGGTTTTTCCTCCCAGAAGCTAAAAAGTGTTGTTTTCAAACTTTTGAACATTAGAAATCGTTTTGTTACAAACTTTTATACAATTTTGATATAGAATCCGAGTTTCAATTTTTTATTTTAATTTTTGAGAAAGCATATATATATATATATATATATATATATATATATATATATATATATATATATATATATATATATATATATATATATATATATATATATATATATATAAAATGAAAAAATGAAAAATAAAAAAAAATGAAAAAGAAAAAAAAAAATGGAATGATATTGCAAAATAAGAAAATGGAATGATATTGCAAAATGCAATAAGTTTTGATGTTGCAAAAATAAAGATGTATATGTTGTTTAATAAATGTAGGAAACTTGCTTTTTCTTAAATTTAAATCGGAAGTTGAACTAGGATTCGTCATTTTTGTCATAAATGTTAAACGGTAATTTGGTAGATTGTTGATTTCAAAGACCCCGAAAGCTCCGGTACTATTCTCTGTGAGGTGTCAAAAGCCTGGTCACCTAAAACCAACTGGTTTGGGATGTGCCGAGAAGAAAGCCGTTACATGAAGTGATCTCACCTTTGAGTCTCTAATCTCTAAATGATCGTTTGTTGCTATTTATTTAAGTATTTAATACTAACTTAGTGGGAATATCTAAAATCTTTGAAATCGAAATTTCGCTGATTCCGGTACTATTCTATGTGGGGTGTCAAAAGCCTGGTCACCTAAAACCAACTGGTTTGGGATGTGCCGAGAAGAAAGCCGCTACATGGAAAAAGCCCTTTTTGATCCTTAGATTTTCGAGGTTCCCGGTAAATTAGTATTTGACTTAAACAAGTAACAACCATAATAATATCGATTTCTGTGATCAAACTTTTGAAAATAAGCACACTTGCCGAACGTATAGAATAATTGGGGAGTGAAAAGTTTACAAATTACATTCATGAGTAGCGTTAGCATCTTAACTTGTATTTAACAATGATTTCGTTTTTAAGCTTGGTTTGGGGACTTGTGAAAAATCAGGGACGATGAATTTTATCCGTATGGTCACTTCTTTATGAGTTGTGTTTCTTACTCCGTGATCCTAAAAGTTATTTTGAAATGATGAAAGTCAACATCCCGTCACAAGAAAAAGAGAAAAATACAAAAATAGTGTAAGTAAAATGGAAAAACGGGGCATTTTTAGAACTATTGATTTCTTAAATCTCTTTTGAGTATTTTGCTACTTTTCAAAGTTAGTAAAAAGAGGTTTGAAATTTTTGATTTCAAAAGCGTGAGTTGATAACATTGCGTGAGGACACGGTAATACCTTAGTCTTGGGGATTTTGGTATGTTGTTAAAATACACATACCTTTTACCTAATAAAACGGACCGAATAGACCAAAAACTAACCAAATATGCCAAATATATTGTGTTTTTGTGTTTATGCAAGTGCAGGTACGGATATTGAAGAAATTGACAAAAACAAAGAAAAAAACCGACAAAAACGGGCACGAGAATTGGAAAGAGTTCAAAAAGCCGAGACCAGGGAAGCAATTTTCAAAAGAGGGTCATATTTGAGTGCAAAAGGACAAATTCTACCCTGGAAAATCATTATGTGTCAAGATTGACCCTTGGAATAACTTTCCAGATTTGGCAGAAATGGTCCCTCAAAGTTAAAACTAATTCAAAGTTAATCCTAAACTAGTTAATCCTAAAACTAAACCTAATCCAAATCCTACACCCAGCCCAACCTACACCAAGCCCAATCCTTTTAAACACAAAACCCAGCCCACTCCCTTATCAACAAACCAGGGTCAACAAAGTTAACCCCCACCTTTTAACCTATTGCCGCCAAAAGCTAAAACCAGACATCCCTTTCCCCAAAAAAGCAATCCGAGACCACCATGTCCCCAGACATCCTTGTCCCCTTTGCTCACCTCTGCTCCAGCCACCTCCTTTCCCCCCATGCGTATCCTCACAAAGTCAACTACTCCACGCTGGAAATCTACTAACCTATTTTGGCACCAAAATCCAATTTGACGGCTTAGATTGATTCGAAGTAATCCAAGGGATGAGAATGATCAAGGAAGCTGAGAGAAGCTTTTTGAAGGATATAAAACACCTCCTCACACACACAGAAAAAAAGTTAGTTAGATATTAGTCGAATTTAGGAGTTGTGTAATTTACTTATTAATGTAGTTTTTTAAGTTTAATGTAGGGAAGCTGTTAGGTATTTAGCTTATATTCAGATAAATGTAACTTCATTTCAGTATTAGCTCATTCTTTAAAGCTTTGTACTATTTCAATTTTTATATAAATTCGAATTCAGTTTCAAATTAATGAAAAGTTTGGTTGAAAGGCTCTTTATTCTGCTTCATAAGCTCAGTTTAGCTTATTCATAGCTTTTTGTAAGTCTATTCTTGCTTATCCATTGTTTTAAATTCAAAAAGTCAAAAGTCAACAAAAAGTCAAAACTACTTATTTTAGTGCTTAATTGGGTAATTGTAGCTTATTTGTTATTAGTAGTGCCTTTTTATATTGCCTTAATAGTTATAGTTTGCCTGTGTCTGTTTTGCTCTTTAAATCTCATTAAGGACCATAAATAGCTTAGAACTAGAATAGCTTATTTTGTGCTTATTTCCAGTTAGAAAGTGTTCGTTAAGACTTAATTTACCTATATAATCCTTTATGTTTTAGAATCTTAGCTTAAATTGGTCTATATTAGCTTAAATAGTAAAACAGTTTTCCTAAAGTAGTGTTTGGGTTAAAGGTCAAAACGGGTCAAAATGAGGAATCACTGTTCATGTGCCCTTGGTTAACTTTTAATCTTCCCTGATTTAGCTTATTTAAGGTGTTTGTAGGAGTATTTGAGCTTAATTGGCTAGTTTGATAGTTTTCAAGTTAAGATTAAAGGTTAATGGGTGTCTACTGTTTTGAACAGCTTGTTATAGCTATAAGCTACTTCCATGATAGCTTTTGGAATTTTTGTGTTCCATTTAGTCCATAAAGGCCACATTCAGTAGTTGATTAAGTTTCCCAAAGCTTTGGTTCTAAAATGGCCAAAAACAGTCCAAGTCAGAACCATAGTAGACTGCATTTTTGATTTTGTCCAATTTCAGCTCATGTTTTCCATTTTTCATTTCTTCATTTTAAGCCCAATTAAGCTAAAAATTGGCACAATCAATATTGGGTTGCTATTCTAGTTGATAGATATTTTTCTGAATTTTTTAGATTAACTTATAATGGCTTTTTAAGGGCTTAAAATACCCTTATTTTGCCCTGCACCACTGCCCCACAGTAACCAGTAGCTTATTTTCATTTGTTTAGTGCTTATTTGCTTTGATTGTGGCTTATTCAATTTTCTTATTTCATTTTTAGCTTATTGTAGTCATTTAGCTTATTTAGGTTCCAAGCTAGCTTATAATAGCTTAAACAGCCATTTCCTTTATTGCCTTAGCCTCATTTACTTATTAGTTCACTGTCATGATTACTTAGCTTAATTCTCTGCTTATTTGTCGTTTTTAATAATTTTCGTAGTTATAGAAAATGCTTATTTTGTTGTGCTTATTTAGTGTGTAAAAAGAAAAATCAAAAAAGTAAATAGATAGCAAAAAGGCTGAGCCAGGGATTCGAACCCTGGTCTCCAGCCATGCCAAGCCTCACACACGCACCACACACCCAACTGCCAGACTTTTTGTGTTATAGCCTCACACAATAATTCTCTTAACCCAGTTTTCAGCTCCTTTAGCTTAGTTTCCATTTTCAGCTTATTCCAATAAGCTATCATCTTCCCTTTATTTTTCCTAGATTCAGTAGGACTTTTAACACTTTCCTGTATTTTTTGGTAATTTTCTCTTTAGGTTTAGTATTTTTAATCTATTTTTATTTTAAATTTAGTTTTTAATTCATAGAAAATTAAATAAAAGTCAGAAAATTAAAATTCTTTTTTCTAAAATTTTCTTTTATTAATTAGGACTTAGGAAAAATAGTTTAGCGTTTCTAGGATTAGAATTTCATCATTTTGACGTTTTAGGCTCGGGATTTCCCGGTTTAAACGCGTTTTTAGATTTCCTTTACGTTTTTAATTACGAGAGCTTTAGATTATCGTTTTCCTTGCTTATTAAGTCATTTTTAGTTCATGTTCACTTATTTTAGCATAGAAACCCAAAATATCCCTTTTCACTATTCATCACGCACAATCACGAATCGAGATCACATAATTTCATTCAATCCTTCGTTGGGGATAATGACCCGGGTTACACATACTTCACTTGTGTTTTCTTGGAAACAATTATGCATTGATTCTCGCGAATCATTCTTGGTCTCTCTACCCCTCGTACAAACACACCCTTTGTAAGGACACTCACAAACTCACCTAATCTTGTTCATTACATGTTTTCTTGATGTTTAAAAGTGTTACCAAGTGTTAAATGTATACGTTTAGTTAAAATGAAAAAGCTAGGGTTTGGTGTATAAATGCTAGTGCTCGACTTTTTTTGAAACCTATATACAAATTATGTTATTTCTTGCTTGTGTGGTGAATCTTATTACTTGTGGTGCTAGTTTGATGGTACAAATGTGTTTAGTGCTAATTACGCAAATTTAAAATAAAATATACACTTATTTGTGTACACACATAAATCGGCTACATTTTGGAAGAAATAAAAATTGAAGTTTTGAAAAACATAAAATTTTGGCTCTAGTGGTGAAAGGGTGAATTTTGTGCTTAATGGCTTATTTGGAATAACTTATTGAAATAAGCTCTAGCATATTATTTCAACTTATTTTTTTGGGTTTTTGGGTCGTACGACACCCCTTGGGCCGAGCCCACTGAAATTTGACCATGTTTGACCATTTGACCTCATTGCTTATTAATAAGTAATTATTTGGTTAATTAAAACATCGTTACGAAAACTATTCGAACTAAAAGGGCCTAAAGGTTTGAACTTGTTTTTGGGTTTATGACATGTACTGTACAAGTTGGGCTGAGCCCAACCCATTTTCGGCCTACTTTGACTTTTTGACCCGTGGCTTATTTAAAATGCTTATTTGATCATTTAGAAACTTAACGATATATATAACGTAACTTAAAAGATTTATATTAGTTTTGGACAAAAATGGAACTATTGGGCTTATAAGGGACTATTCGGCCCAATATTGATTTCGGATGAAAAAAATGAGTTTTGGAATGTTTTCCAACTTACTATAAATATTTTTTACGTATCGAAACGTTATATATCGATTAAAAACCATTTTGGACTCGTTGGCACATTTTAAGCCCAAGTTGGCCCTTTAATGGACTTTTTGGCCCAATATGATGTTTTGTTGACTTTCATTGACTTTTAGGAAAATTTTGACTAAACGCTGACTTTTATGACGAAACTTATAATTAAAATGTAAATGTAACGATATATATATTTATAACCTAAAATATATATACGTTGGACTAGATTTGCAAATAATAATAAAGAAAGGGATTATTTGAGAAAAATGAAAAAGTTTGAGTAAACGAATGGGTCATGCCCGATTTTTTTAAAATTTCGACACTTAGAATATTTTCGGATGAAAACCGACTAAAAGACGAAGCGAATTATTTTTATTATTAAAAATATTAATTCTTCTAAATTGATATTTTTAAACTTTATGAGACTTATAAATATATGTTATATATTTATACACTTACACTTTATTTGATTTCTCTAAATTAAATACTTATAAATTCATTTATAATTGTCATTGTATTATAAATAATTATAATATTTATAATATAATAATAACCCACTATCACCATTAGCATATTAATTTTTTAACATCTATTTGATTAATATTAAGCCCTAATAAATTAAATGTTTAAATATTAAACCCTATTTAATATGCGATAATATATATATATATATATATATATATATATATATATATATATATATATATATATATATATATATATATATATATATATATATATATATATTACTTACGTATTTTGCGACGACAAGCACTAAGCACGGAAGTTTCCGTCGCACGTATTTTCACCGTACACTTTCACCATGAGCCATCACCAAAGAGTCTTATATGATAAACTATTTTGAAATGTACCCTACCACAACGCAAGTAAGAAATACACGAGCACTTGACACACGTAAACCTTTCAAATGAGTTAAAACGTTTAAAACACGAATATTTCGCTAAGACTTACCATACTGATCTAGGTCGCGTGTCGGAGCGGTTGCACTGTGTTATTGTTGACTAGCAGATTGCTATTATTATTAAGGTGAGTTTATAGCCCCATTTTTATGCGTATTGTTTTATAAACCTTGGGGTGAGAAACATGCAAAACTGTTTGTAATAACCCGTAATTTTTCAAGTCATTAATTTCCTGTAAACTCGAAGTAATAGATTATGAAGTTTTATTCAAGTCATTTTATTCATCTTCGCATTTAAAGTTTTGCTCTGTTTAAACTAAGAAACAACAAATGATATTGCCAAACGAATAATGTGGCAAAACTCACGTTCCATTTTTACTGGAACCGCACGCGTTCCGACACCGTGATAGTATGGCATAGGTCTAATAATTTAAAAACCAAGAACGGACAATAAGTCATGAAAACTTAGAAAAAGCATTTATGGACCCGGGGATAAACTCAGATGATATTTAATGACTTTAAGAATGTAAACTTTGGAACTAGAGACAGACCAGGACGAATACAGATCAAACACGGTTTAGCGAGACTCGAGTATTTAGTTTACCCATTTCACTTTTAAAATATTCATTTACCATAAAAATACAACTTTATACTTAAATAAAAATGTACATCTACGAATACACCTAAAGATAAAATACCTACACCTATCCTTAAATTAAATACAATCAAACCCACTAACCCACTTCCCTTTTTATTTCTTTTTCTCCTTCACTGATACTCACTTTTCTCTCTCCCTCATTTTTGTCGCCCCACTGCTTCTCCCAAAAACAACCATCGAGCCATCCCCATCACCACACACACCCACAATTAATGATAGTTGACCATGAAACTATTGTCTTTTTCTCCTTCACGGGTTCACTTAGGAGAAAGAAACCATAAGTATAGAGAAAACACACCGATTAGGAAGGATCATTTCCCCACAATCCGAAAGTAATATGGAGTCTAACTCCGGTATTCTCCATAAATCTACACCTCCTGAGGATTATTCGAATCACACCATTATCAAACATACCAAAAATCTGAGAAGTTCTCAAGATCCAGGTTGAGGTCGTGATTCGAATTGGAGGCTGAGGTGGGTTTTGGAGCTTTTGGATTCGGATTTGAGGATTTGATTAGTGTTCGAACGCCCACAACTTTATCAGGTTAATCATCAACTCTTGTTGTGTTAATATTCCTTTTCGAATCACCAGCTAGATAGTAGGTCGAATATAAGATTATTTAAGATTAATGAAATTGTGTTGGTTAATGTCGAATTAAACTATTTAGGAACTTTTGATTTAGAAACTTGATGAAAAGATATTGGTTATGTTAAAAATGGGTCGAATATAGGATTTGACTTTTAAGAGTCATGGGTCGATTACTAGTGATATTAGTAATATGGTAGAGAAATATGAAGGTCTTGGAAGCCTTCATTAGACTTAAACGAAGCACGAGTAGTAGCAACCTTAGGACTAATCACTAGAGAGCACTAGGCACATCTCTTGTTGACCTCGAGTGCACGTAAAACCCCTAGCAATGTCTCATTCGAGACTGCCAAATGGAACTTGGCACAAGGAAATCATCTTTCCTTGCAAAATGAAAATACCAGACGAACACAGGTCACAAACACAAGCCCCCTTAGAGTCACATAGAAGCCCACCAGAAAGTCGGTTTAATATTAGAAAGTTGGGTTTAGATAAAAGCCCACAAAACCCCATAACCAACCTTACACAATAAACAAAAAGTGAAGCCCATGAGTGAGCCCACTGGTTCGCTAGACAATAGCCATCAAATGGGCTATCTTTTCCCCCTTTACTGTCGTGTAAATGGGCCACGGCCCAATTAGGATTTGGAATATTTAAATTTACTAGTCATTGACGGGACAAAAATGAAAAACAAATAGACCATTCGGATAAAATTAACAACACGACTTATTGTAACACATAGCAATTGATAAAAATTAACGACGCAACTTATTATGTCACATAATAGTTAATAAAATTATGACAAAAACGACTAAACGAAATTATAAAAACCATTATACGTCAAGAATATTTACGCCGTAAAATAAATGGTTAACACAAGCAACAATAACATAAATGTTTTGAAAACTTTTAAACTTATTTACGTTCATCGAGTCTTAAATCAGAACTGCAAACTAAATTATGCCATACTAATCTAGGTCACGCGTCGGAACTACCATCTACTATTTGACTCTATTGCATTTCAAACTACTACTACACTGAGGTGAGTTCATAGTCCCACTTTTTACTATGTTTTCAAATCCCGTGGGGAGATACATGCTATAAATCTGAACACAAATATTTTCTGTATGTTATCCTGATTGATATTGCTAAGTTAATATTGCCTAAGTTACCACCTTTGCCAAAAGTCCCTCATATCTTGAACCAATAATCACTTGCGAGTGAACGCGAATTTAGATGAATAGATCTATTGAAAGTCGACGCCCCATTTGAAGTTAGCCTGGGATGGTAACCAAATGCACTTTATTCGAATTAACTAAGAGTTTGGCAAACTCCTACGACGAGGGCACTATCACCTACATCATTTTATGATGTGGGCTATTTATTTCATTTATAATTTCACCCGATGTTAAGGTTTGCGTGTCATGAGGCTTAGAGCAATATATATTACACTACGATATCATTGATTTTTACTACTATCTGACTTGTGTTCAAACTATTACAAATAAAACACTATGGATTCACTCAACCTTGTGTTGACCCTTTTAGCATGTTTTATCTCAGGTATCTAAGAAGCATAAATGGCACGGAGTGGATTAGGGCCCCTTTTGGATGACGTCTAAAACAATGTTATCATTCATTTTAGCTTAAACATTTTCATTTTGTACTATTAAATGTTATGGAACCGTTGTTGCAAACTCTGATTTTCTTTGATGAATGATAACTAAATTTTCTCAAAGCGTCTCTTTCGAGTCGTTTTCTATAATTGTGACTATGATCTGAGATGTAATACCCCAATTAGACTTCCGCTGCTTCATTACGATTTTCAGGGTGTTACAGATTGGCATCAGAGACATGGTTATAGAGAACCAAGTGATTTTCAAAACACTGGACTATAACCACATTTTCAAAAACAAACTATTTACACTTTACTACCTTATGCCCTCCGTGCCAACACTTTACCAAACATCATGCATTGAGTTTTGCTTAGCAGATGATGCATAATTTTTAGACATCATGACTAGTAAATATAGTAAATATTTAACATTATCCGAATTAAATGACTTATATTTACTATTGGGATATTGCAGTACCATGTCGCCCCCTATCATTATTCTATCTGACAGTGATGACGCCCTACCAGCATCATCCTCTATTCCCACTATTATCTTGTCTGACATTGACACCGATGACACCTTACCTGTTTCACCCATCGTCCCAGCCCTTGCCCAATCCGAGGTGGCCTCAGGGGAGACGGAACCCTTTGAGGAGGGAGAAGTCGCCCCGACACCAGTTGTCTCACCTATCACCCCACCTTCATTTTCCCCTACCTATGGTCCCATGACCTATGATCAGTGGCTGCTCTATGACCAGTACATGGAGTCCTAGCAGTTCCTATCTGCTGATGATGTTCCTTCACCACCACTTCCAGTCATACCGTCCCCTCACTACTCCTCTGGGTCAGAGGCTGATGATGAGTCATCCGACTCAGACTCTTCTGATTCAGCTGCATCCATTCCACCACCACCCCTGCCTGCACCGGTCCGCCGGCGCAAGCGAGTCAGAGTCCTTCAGCCATATGAGCCAGCCCCTTTTCGGAAGAGATTTAAGTACTGCCCTAATGGTCGCACCTATATTTACACTGCTCGGAAACGAGTACGTACCCCACTAGCCCTAGTACCACCACCACCAGCTCTCATACCTACACCACCACCCATTTCTCCTGAGCCATCACCCTCAGTACCACAACCCCACCCTTACATGCTCCCGACCTTCACATCACCACTCTCACCAGAGGATTCAACATCCCCCATACCACCACCTACTGTGTTCTACACCCAGACCACCACTGTTCCCCTATCATCCCCCATTCCATCTCCTGCCCCTTCACCCATTCTTGCTCAGAGTGTTCCCTTGCCCTCTCCTGAGAAAGCACATCACTTGAGTCCTTCACCATCTGACCCATATGTTCAGGCTGCTACTGAGGCTACAGCCTATCCTAGACTTCATAGGAGAGTTGATGCTCGTAGGTGGTCATTCCTGTTGGATTGTATTCGCCGCTGGAGACTTGAGGAGGGAGCCCCTAGAGCTTCAGAGCTAGGAGATAGTTTGTCAGCTGTCCTTCCGGTTACAGGGGAGCCCATTCACCATACCATCCCACTACTAGTCGCCAGGCTTGTCCGACATGAGGATCGTATCGATGAGCTTCTGAGTTTGATTGATGACATATCTCTCGAGCGGGTCGAGAATATTCAGGAGGAGGTTCAGAACCTCGTAGTGGGCAGTTTAGCTATAGAGGAGGTATTCGATTTGCTGGGTACACAGTTGGAGGATGATAGGGAGATCATCACTGAGCTTGGACATCGACTGGATGCACAGAGTTATGAGTTACAGCAGCTGAGGGATACTGTAGTGATGATGCAGCAGATGCTCGAGCACCAGACTGAGAGGTTGGCAGCAGCCAACAGTACCATCCACACCCTCAGGGTACGATTGGAGAGATGCAGGCCAGAGAGAGGATCAGGGATCGGAGGATGGAGGAGCTGACCGAGATAGTCAGAGGATTACAGCGCGGACCAGGGGATGCACCTGGTACTTCATAGAATATCCATGTGCTATTGTAGTAGTGACATCTTAGCTTGCCCTGCGTGGCATTAATAATCTTGTATTGTGTTGTTCTTGGTAAACAACGTAGCAAATTATTAAAACTGTATTGTTGGTTACGATTACTATGTACTGGTACTAATCTAAGTTATTATGGTTGCTTTCTTTCGTTTGTGTGCTGTGATTTTCTCTTATACATCGCAATATTATGATTCATTATAAATTCCATGTGTGTTGTGATTGTATTCAGACATGTCGTGATGATTATTTATGATTGATATGGTTTTGCTTATGATGATGTATGTGTTCGACTATTATGAAGTTGGTTACGATATCTCACTTGGTTATGTTGATCATGATTTCTAAAGTGTGCAATTGTGATATTTATAGAAATAGGCTCCTCAAAGAAAAACAACAACGACAACAACCCCCGCAACCACCATGACCCCAGCTGCTATCCGAAAGTTGATCGCCGATGGTGTTGTTGCAGCACTGGAAGAGCAAACGGCGGCTATGGCGCGTTCCAGTAGCATCAACAAGCTAACTGGAGAAGGCGAGACATCTGTGGCTCGCAAGTGCACTTACAAAGACTTCATGGCTTGCAAGCCAACCTACTTTAAGGGTACTAAAGGAGTGACTGAACTTGCTTGATGGTTTGAGCGTTCTGAGACTGTGTTCACGAGAAGCGGATATTCTGATAACTGCAAGGTCTCGTTTGCTACGGGGACTCTACTGGAAGATGCTTTATCTTGGTGGAACTCTACCGCTCAGAATATGGGCCTAGAGGAAGCCTACCAAATCACTTGGGCTGACTTCAAATGAAGAATGTTGAAGAAATATTGCCCACGTACTGAAATCAGGAATCTGGAGGATGAGTTTGATCGCCTAGTGGTGAAAGGAAATGATATTAGGACTTATGATCGAAGGTTCCAAGAACTTGCTCTGCTATGCCCAACCAAAGTGCCAGACCTTGAGAAAACGCTAGAGAGGTATGTTGAAGGGTTGCCTAAGAGCATAGAAGGAAATGTCACTGCGTCCAAACCTCAGACACTAGAAGAGGCTATCGAAATTGCTCAGAGGTTATTGGAGAGGGAGATCAAACGCAGTCAGACTCAAGGAAGCAACGATCACAAACGAAAATTTGATGATCGCAGGGGCAATCACAACAACAACTCTAATCACAACAACAACTCTCATCACAACAACAACAACCACAACTACAACTGCAACAACAATCAAAACTATCAACAAAACCGAAACCACCATCACAACCAGCAGAACCGCCGGCAGGAAGCCGCAAGGGCTTACATTGCCACACCCGCTGGAACTGGGGGCTATGCTGGACCTGCTCCTATGTGTAACTGATGTAGGATGCATCACAATGGGCCCTGCTTTGTTAAATGTGGGAAATGCCAGAAAACCGACCACAAGACTCAAGACTGCAAGGCCACAGGTGCCAACTTGCAACCAGTGGCCGTGGTGTGCCATGGATGTGGTAAAAAGGGGCACTACAAGAACCAGTGCCCAAACCAGACTGCCAACCAGAACAGCAATGCTCGTGGGCGAGTTTATGTGATGGGAGAAGGGAATGATCAGCAAGACCCAGACGTAGTCACGGGTACGTTTCCACTTAACAACCATATTGCTAAAGTTTTATTTGATTCGGGAGCCGACAAAAGTTTTGTGTCTACTTCATTTGCGTCTCTACTTGACATCACCCCAACCAAACTAGACACTACTTACGAAATCAAACTAGCCGACGGCAAACTTGTAGGCACTAACACCATAATCCAAAGTTGCACCTTACTCTTACTCGACCAACCTTTCGACATAGACCTCATGCCTATTAAGCTTGGTAGCTTCGACGTGGTCATCGGCATGGATTGGCTATCCAAGAACCATGCTAGAATCATCTGTGACGAGAAAGTCGTTTGCATCCCTTTTCAAGGTGAAACCCTAATCATACGTGGTGAACGAAGTAAGACTCGGCTTAGCATCATATCGTACGTCAAAACT
The DNA here is from genome assembly GCA_021014915.2 of Artemisia tridentata subsp. tridentata. Taxonomy (NCBI): domain Eukaryota; kingdom Viridiplantae; phylum Streptophyta; class Magnoliopsida; order Asterales; family Asteraceae; genus Artemisia; species Artemisia tridentata. The sequence goes on along the minus strand of CP139508.1, from coordinate 193,804,211 downwards.
GTGAAGTATATCGATAGAGGGAGTCACGCCTTTTTGGCACAAGTGACAGAAAAGAAGTCGGAGGAGAAGAGACTTGAAGATGTGCCTGTAGTTAAGAACTTTCCTGAAGTATTTCCCGAGGAATTGCCTGGCCTCCCACCAGTCTGCCAAGTGGAATTCCAGATTGAATTAGTGCCGGGAGCAGCACCCGTGGCGCGAGCACCATATAGGTTGGCGCCATCCGAAATGAAAGAATTATATGAGCAACTACAAGAATTGTCAGATAAAGGATTCATTCGTCCGAGTTCTTCGCCTTGGGGAGCTCCGGTGTTGTTTGTTAAGAAGAAAGACGGGTCTTTTCGGATGTGTATTGATTACCGTGAGTTGAACAAACTTACAGTGAAAAATCGATATCCATTGCCTAGAATCGACGACCTGTTCGACCAACTGCAAGGATCGAGTGTCTACTCGAAAATTGATCTAAGGTCAGGTTATCATCAACTGAGAGTTAGGGAAGAAGACATTCCTAAGACAGCTTTCAGGACACGATATGGCCACTACGAATTCCAAGTAATGCCATTCGGTCTAACTAACGCACCAGCTGTGTTTATGGACTTAATGAACCGAGTGTGTAAGCCTTATCTGGACAAGTTCGTAATTGTGTTCATCGATGATATCCTCATCTACTCCCGTAACAAAGAAGAACACGCAAAACACTTGAGAACTATCCTGGAACTGCTCAAAGAAGAGAAATTGTATGCCAAATTTTCCAAGTGTGATTTTTGGATTGAGAAAGTGCAATTTCTTGGGCATGTGATCGATAGCAAAGGTATTCACGTGGACCCCGCAAAAATCAAAGCTGTTAAGAATTGGGCATCTCCTACAAACCCCACGGAGATACGTCAATTTTTAGGTCTTGCTGGGTACTACCGAAGATTCATCGAGGGTTTCTCTAAGATTGCCAAACCTTTGACGGAATTGACGCAAAAGAAGAAGAAGTTTGACTGGGGAGAAGAGCAAGAGACGTCATTCCAACTTTTGAAACAGAAGCTTTGCGAAGCTCCGATCTTAGTGCTACCTAAAGGAAGTGAAGACTTCGTGGTATACTGTGATGCATCGTACCAGGGCTTAGGCGTTGTGTTAATGCAAAGGAGTAAAGTTATCGCATACGCTTCCCGACAGCTCAAAACTCATGAGAAGAACTACACTACCCATGATCTTGAATTGGGAGCAGTAGTATTTGCTCTCAAGATGTGGAGACACTACTTGTATGGCACCAAGTGCATGGTGTTTACAGATCACAAAAGCCTCCAACACATTCTAGATCAGAAGGAATTGAACATGAGACAACGCCGATGGTTGAAGTTACTCAGTGACTATGATTGTGAAATTCTCTATCATCCTGGAAAGGTAAATTTCGTAGCAGACGCCTTAAGTCGAAAGGAACGAATTAAACCCCTTAGAGTTAGATCTTTGGGAATGACAATTAGATTACCACTTCCATCAAAGATCCTTGAGGCTCAGACCAAAGCTCTTAAGGAAGAGAACAGACCAAAAGAGAAGATCGATGGTATGCCGGAAAGTGAGAATGGCTTCGTGAGGAAATCAGACGGAAGATTGTTTTCAAGGACCGAAGTTGGATCCCACTCTATGGAGGAATACGTGATCTCATCATGCACGAATCTCACAAGTCTAAATATTCTATTCACCCGGGTTCTGATAAGATGTATCAGGATCTCAAGAAACTTTACTGGTGGTCAAACATGAAAGCCAACATCGCTGAGTATGTTGGGAAATGTTTGACATGTTCAAGGGTAAAAGCTGAGTGTCAAAAGCCATCCGGTTTGTTGATACAACCCGAGCTTCCAATGTGGAAGTGGGAAAGGATTACAATGGACTTCATCACAAAGCTACCTAAGACATCGGGTGGATTTGACACTATTTGGGTCTGTTAGGAATATAAATATTCAGATGAAGGCTCGGTCACCCCGAGTATCGATTTAGCATTTATATAGTTCGTAGGCTTATTATTATTATTAGTAGTATTAGTATTATTAGCTTAGTCGTATTTATACTTGTGGAATGGGTCGGGTCTTTACCCTCTGTCAGCTCACTCCACAGCCCAATAGGGGCACCAATTTTAGGTACTATATAAACCCCTTCCCACACTTGGGAAGGGTTGGACCTCATTTTACTATCAATCTAATATCACATTTGTTTCTCTCTCTACAAGGTTCCACTTCTCTCTCTACCTCCTTCTTCTATTAGATCCATCCACAAGCTCCAAACTTGTGTTTCTTTGTTAGTGAATATACTACAATTGGTATCAAGAGCCATGGTTAGGTTCACATAAGGGTATATTCACGGATTGGTGAAGGTTTGGAGTGGTTTTGGTTCGAATAGAGTTTTTCTTAAAAATCTCTTTTGTGCTTTGTTTAGTTGATAAAAGGTGTTAGATCTTGTACTTTCTAGCTTAGGGATAGTATAGAAGTAGTGTTTGGTGTTTGGAATCATAGTTTTAGGCTTTGTGTGGTGATTTTTGGCTGATTCGAAGGTTAGAACTAAGTTGTTCTTCGTAGCGTTTTGTCTCTCGGTAAAACGTTCATAGTAGCGTTTTGTGTTTTGCTGGGAAAGTGAAAGTAGCGTTTTGTGGTTCCTCGAGATTGGGTTTTGGCACTTTACCATGTCGTTACGAAAGCGACTTGTTTGGCGTTTTGTGGGTTGCGTTTTGACCAAGATAGTGACAGCTCTGTCTTCTAGTGACTTGCGTTTTGTGGGTTGCGATTTGTGTCCGTCAGAGTAGCGACTTGTCTCCGTCAGAGTAGCGACTTGTCTGTTGCTGTTTGTATTATCAGACTAGCGATTTGTCTGTTGCGATTTGTGTCCATCAGAGTAGCGACTTGTCTCCGTCAGAGTAGCGACTTGTCTGTTGCGGTTTGTATTGCTGGGTGAAAGTGACAGCTTTGACTGGTCAAAGTTGCGTTTTGACAAAGTTGCGTTTTGTCAAAGTTGCGTTTTGACAAAGTTGCGTTTTGACCAAAGTTGACTTTTTACGTCAAAACTTCAAACGGCTATAACTTTTGAACCGTAACTCCGTTTTCAGCCCACGACCTGTCAAAACGACCGTGAGACCGAGGAGAAGGACACGTTGAATTAAATTATTCATTCAACCCAACTTTCAAAGCCTGAAATCGCTCCAGAAAGAAGTTATCGAGCTGTGAAGTTGTCAGACCATAATTTCACCGTAACAACTTGCATCAACCAAACCAAATCGCAACTAAACAACAGATCATCAAGTCTACCAAACCTTCATCATAACACATATCAAGCATCATTTCACGGTTTATTCTTGATTTTGTAAAATCCCGCGAAAGAATCTATTTCTCGGTTTAAATCATAGACTTGTAAAATCCCGTGCACGTTAATATCATGTCAAATACTTCAGATTCTGCTATATCTGATATACTCAGATTGTACAACATGATTGACAAGCAAAAGATTCCTAAAGATGTACAACAGATAAACGTGTTTGAGTACGTTAGTGCCAATAGAGACTCTGTTAGCTCGAATTCTCAAGAGAAAGAGCTTCATCAGCCATAGACAAACGTTGTTGAGTCAAATACTGCTAGGAACAACGTGCAACATGTGAAACACAACGAAGCGTTGGCTGAACCTAATGGGGTATCTTCTGTCATTAATAATGATAATGTGTTGCATGAACAAAAGATTCCCGACAAAGTACAACAGACAAACGTTATTAAGTCAGATAATGTTGAAATGGGAAATAGCGATGTTTTCCCATATGAACAATATGTGAAGCACAACGAAGCGTCTGTTGTACCTAGTTGTGCATCTTCTGTTCTAAATGATGACTATGTGCTGCATGAGAACACTGTGTTTATCCCTGATGATACCTTGACCACTAAACTTAACATATATAAAGAACAAGTGGCCTTGTATGAACAGCGTGCTAAGTTTGAACTAACTGAACGTGAGCAGAAAATGGAAGGTCAGTTGCGTACACTTATAAAAGACTATAGAGTGAGAGAAGAAACATTAAAACAAGAGTTGAATTCTATGAAAAGCCAGCTAGATATGTCTGTTAAACAAAAACAGGAAGTACATAATTGTGTGAATAGGCTTAAGCTAGAATTCAAAGATAAAGAAACACAACTCTTAAATGATTTCTCCAAACTTAAAACATTAAAGAATAAGCTTGAAGATAAGTTGTACACACAAGACCAAACCAGACAAACTGCCCAAATGATTCATAAGCACAGAAAGTTAAGTGACAAGCATAGTGAAAGCAATGTAGGTGAATCTAAATTAGCTCTTCTTAAGATTGCTAAGGTAGCCCAACCTGCATTATATGATGCCAATGTGATGATTATGCCCAATCATGAACCACCTGAGGTTGTATCCTTGAATGAGGCTGATGAGATAGAAATGCGAAAAAGAGAAAAAATGAATGAGAAAATGAGGGATCCCATATGCATAGACAAGCGAGTAATAGTCAAACCCCATGATTATTATGAGGAGAATCGCTTGACTGTGTTTGCACCTCAAAAGAAGTTAACGCCTGAACAAATATTTTGGAAGTATGATACTGAGAAATTAAAAGCTGATGAACTTAAAGCCAACACCCCATCCCTTAGAAAAGTTGCGTCCATAACGGTGTATCCTCCCAATACACCTAGGAATTTGGTTCCTTTGTCTCTTCCCACTGAATGCAAAACCTTAATTAGCTTATACATGCTTTGGCAACTATTTTCTGATTTTGATAAAACATGTAATTAATAGTATCACACCAACCGGAATTACTGAGGGGGAAAGGTGTTTTGAACATGCAAAAAGGTGTTACTTAACTGAGGTCATGCCATTCTTTAAACTACTCAAAGAACATTTTGAAGGGATGCAAAATACTCTTAAAACAGAAGTAAATGAAATGAAGGCAGTGTTTAAAGATATGGAAAATGAGGTAACTCAAAATGTGATAGAACTTAAGACTCGTGAGATTGAAAGAAAGAACATTCTCATCACAAATGAGAATTTGATTGCTAGATGTATTGCACAAGATGTATTTTATACTGCTACTGATTCTGCATTATCTGCTTGTCAATTTCATGAGTATTCTATTGCTTTGAATGTTACCCAGAATCGTGTTGTTGGGCTTGAGGGGGAGAATGTGAAATTGCTTGACAAAATTCAAAATGATGACCATGATAACATGGTTAAACATTTTTCTAAACTAGAGGTTGATTATCTAAATCTGCAACTAAAATATCAACATTTAGAAGAAAAATGCAAAATATCAAATGACAAGACATCCTTGGATGCTCCTGAGTTTGATACATATTTTGAATTAAGCAAACGAGATGAAAAGATTCAAGCTCACACAAACACGATTCGACTGTTGAGGGCCCAAATTGCCCAATTGAAATCCAACAAGTGTGATGTGTATGGCACCAATAAACCTTCGTCTTCAGATTCTCAGAATTTTCAATATCAAGACACCATCAATAAGTTACATTATGAAAATGAGTGTTTTCGAGAAGAAAATTCTAAGATTAAACAGCATTACAAAGAGTTATATGACTCAATTAAAGTTACAAGAAATAGTCATAATGAAAAGATAACTTCTTTGTTAAAGGAAAAATGCCATGCACCTCTTGTAATTATGTTGCATCAAAGGTCTCTGCTTGTAAAATGTACGATGTTGATGTGGGGCCTATTCCATTTCCCATGAGAAACAACAGACCTGTCCATCAAATGTATCTCTGTCACCTTAGGGATGGACTTGACACTCTTCGTGAGGTTGTGGAAGAGGACAGAATAGAAAAACCACTTGATAAGGCAGTAGGTTATGCCTGCGTCCTCACAAAAAGGATCCAGGAACAGTTAGAATATGCCATTGGCACGGGTCCCAAGTCTAGCAACCAAAGAGATAGATTAGGTGCATCATCATCCACTACCAAGAACAAGCATGTAACCTTTGAGGTACCTTTGGAAACTTCAGATCCCAGCACATCAAAACATGTTCAGCAACCAGAAGTGAAAAAGACTAAGATTCCCATCAGTTCCTCTACAGGAGTTAATAGTAACACTAAAGCTAGCAAGTCAAAACCTAGGATAAACATAAAGAATTCTAGGACTTCACCAGCTAAAAGTGTTCCTAAAAAGAAAGTAGAAGACCACATGAGGAACAATAAGTCAGAATTGAGCAAAAAGAATCATAATTCAAACCCTAATTCACTTTGCAAGACATGTAATGAATGCTTAATTTCGCGTAATCATGATAAATGTGTTGAGAAATTTCTGAAGTTGTCCAACAAACCCCCAGTTAAGAAAGTTTGGAGAGCTAGAGAAATTAAGCAAACTTGGAAAGCAACAGGAAATAGGTTTGCTAAAGTTGGTTACCAATGGAAGCCCACTGGAAGGAAATTCACTTTAGGAGAACAGTGCCCTTTAACTAGGATAACTAAATCTAAAGTAGTGCCTGTACGTCAATGGAAGCCAACTGGAAGGAAATTTCCTGTAGGAGAACAGTGCCCTTTAATTAGGTCTACTTCCACTAGCATTCCAACTCCTACTGAGACTTGGGCGAATGATGCTTCTGTTCCCACTAACCAACTGGACCCCAACTTAAATTGGGGATCCGGCACTCCAAACTCTCCATTTTTGTCTGTTTTCAAATGCAGGTAGTACGGATTGTCCTTTGACATTTGGACTCAGGCTGCTCACAACATATGAGGGGAATTGACTATGACGTCTGAACACATCAGTTCAGGCCTCGTTCTTCATTGGTTATGACGCCTGTTCACCGCAGTTCAGGCCTCGCTCTTCATTGCCTATGACGTCTGAACACATCAATTCAGGCCTCGCTCTTCATTGGCAATGACGTCTGTACACTTCAGTGCAGGCCTCGTTCTTCATTGACGATGATGTCTGTTCAAATCAGTTCAGGCCTCGTTCTTCAACGACTATGACGTTTGAACACAGCAGTTCAAGCCTCGGGCCTCAACATTATGGCGTCTGCAAATAACACTTCAGGCCCCGTTCCTCAAAGAAAAGAAAAGTGTACGCTTATGTGCGCTTTATCTTTGGAAGAAGAGAAATCTTCTTATTTATGGCCATTCTCATCAACAAGTTTCATGCTCTTTCCGTGCTTATTCAGTCTTCAAGTGGATCGACGCACATTGGAGTATACTCTTATTCACTTGTTCTACCAAAAATTGCAGTTGACAGGCATATGCAATTTTTGAGGGGGGGAAGGGTGAATAATCTACATGTCAGTTATCAAGAACCATCAAGTGGATCTACTTACCATTGATGGTATTATTATTCACTCGCTCAATCAAAAATTGCAGTTGACAGGCATATGCAATTTTTGAGGGGGGGGGGGAGGGTGAATTATCTACATGTTGATTGATGATTGAGAAATGGTCATACGACTCCTGAATACGTCAGTTCAGGAGTCGTGCAAACCATGTTTCTCCAACACTACATCTTCCTCCGTCTATCAAGGTGTTGAAGAACATGGTCATGGAATGCTAATCGACATCTTCTCACGGGCTGGTACAATCAGTAACAAAGGGTTTCTAGTCAATGCTTCATGTACACGTCATTATGCTACGTGTACAAATCATGATGATGATTTCGATTACTCGTAACCATCAGGGGAGAGAAATGTGTACACCAAGGACGCACAACAGGTTCACGTGATCGGGCTTAATCATTTATTCCGGTGTTGATAACCGCAGAGATGATCAGTGGTTCAACTTGTTACCTTGGTATTAACGTTTCATTTTTACGTCATGGGCTGATTAATCATAACCATCAGGGGAGAGAGAATGTGTACATCAAGGACGCACAACAGGTTCACGTGATCAGGGCTTAATATCCAAGGATAGATACATACTATAGATGATCAGTGGTTCAACTTGTTACTTTGGTGTTATACTAAAGACTGAAGAAGGTCGAGTCGTCAGTCTATTCTACATTCTCTGTTGTGTGTTATCATCTCATGTGTATGCTGCGGGCTGATGGGTTATATGTAAGGTTACTGGAAGGCATTTGGTGAGATGAAGATGGTTGGTATTCTGTTCCTCCATATTGGGCAATCTTGAAGAAGGTCGAGTCTACAGTCTTCTCTACATTCTCCGCTATGTGTTAGAAGACTTAAGACGGCATGCATTTGGTTATCAAAAGACTTCTTCATATTATGGGCGTTCATCCAAAGTCTTCTTTCTATTATGGGTGTTCATCAGAAAGGTTGTCAGATTGGGGGAGAGCACTAATTAGGGGAGAGTGAAAAGCCTGAATCAATCCCTGATTAAATGTGCTCACATTGCTCTTCAGCAAGTCAAGTGATGGCAGCGAAGAAGATTCAGGAAGCTGAGGAGTAATGGTTTTTGCTTCGTATCCTTGTATATATTTGCTTCATATTTTTTGTTCATATCTTATACCAGTTTGTATATAGACACATAGAAAACCTGCAAATTGTAAATAGAGAATCGTAAAACCAGAAAAACTATAAAAATTAAAAAAATAGAAAATACCAAAAATAGTTTCACCTAGGCATGTCTTCTGTTTATCGATAACATTTACGGACTTAGAAATGTCATTCAATAATGGCACGGGTCTTTAAATGAAGCTCGAGCAGAAGTTAAAATGGATGGTTAAAACATGTCTAAATGGCTTGCTATTACTTTAGATAGCAACCCGCGCTTCAAACTGGGGAAAGCACGTCGCCATAAAGACGGCTGTTCCTCCAACTGGGTGATGTTCACCTGGGCATGGATTACTTTATATCCATGTTTCTTCGATCTGATGTACGTTTCAGTGCATCATTTCTGGTAAAGGAAGAGAAATCTTCTTTGCATACAAATAGTTTTCATTCAATGATTCTTCTGAAAATTATTTGTGAGACACTTGGTGATTATGTGTTGCTTGAAATTCTTTTAGACTTGGATTGTGTATAAAATTTGTCACTCAATCAACGACTACAAATATTTAACTAGAATACGGGTCATTGATTGAGGGGGAGAGTGAATTCAAATTTTATATCATCAAACGGGTTTCTTGATTAATTCATAACTCTTAGAAAAAGGTTTTGTAGTTAATGGGGTATTAGTTGAAGAGGAAATTGCTAAACTTTATATCAAATGGCCAAATGTGTTAGTTGCTAGAAAGTTTAGGACATTATGTGCAAGTTGCTTATAGTTTCCTAGCTTTACGTATCTAGAAGGTTCATTTGTGTTACTTGGGAATCCTCGTTTAATCCCCTAAATACTTTAAAACTCAAAATCTAAAAGAAGTTAGAAAACCCGATGTGCTTGATGTTCTTGAATACTCCAATGACATTTGTATGATCTGAATGAATGAGTTTCAAGTGTTGTTTGACTCTTGTTAGTCGATTGCTGCTTAATTGCTGTTGATATTGTGCATATGTTCTCAGGATTCGCTTAGGTATATAGCTATCATGTTAGAATCATGTCCCTAAGATCCTGAGTTGAATATTGAAATCTGTGTGAATTGCCATGTTCATGATTGCTAATTGCTCTTCATGCTAGATAGTGGTTTGATGTATTTCCTGATTATGGTTTGATTATGAGATGAACTTGGTATTATGATGTGGCAAGCTGCTATGTGGTAGCTATTAAGGAATAGTATATCTGTATGCATGTATATCTGTGTTGATATTCTTATGCAGATTCCATAGCCAATATGAAAGTGCCAGTTCCCGCTCTAACCACTTGATCAGACGTTCAAACTCTATTGATTGGCTCGGAATTCACCACAACAACAACATCGGCAACAACAACAACAACAACAACAACAACAACAACAACAACACCTTCACCACCACCACCACCTTCATTTCAACAAAGCAGTACTTACTCTGATCTCGCCAAGTGGGGATCGACAATACTTGAGAAGATTTGTTGGTGGATGGATAATTGATGTTGACCAATGACTCCCTCAGAGAAGCGGATGATCACATCATCTGCGCAAAAAGGTCAATATCATTTGTGTCATAATAATCACTTTGTGCATAATAAGCAGTGAATCTCCCTCTTAGATTAAGGGGGAGCATAGTATGTTCCATCATTAGAATACATTAAATTGGACACATTTTCTCCCACAATTTTCTAACTTATTTAAATCAATTGGGATCACAAATCTCAAAAGGTTTGAAATTTTTGATCGGGGGAGAGAATGTGATTTAAATATGAAACCTGATGAAAAAGTGATGTTTTGGACTTAAATGTTAGGCTCTCCCATATGTGCTAAACTCTTACGTATATCGATGCACATATTGAGGGGGAGCGAATGGACAAAAAGGATTTGGCATTGCATGAGATCGTGACTCAGACTTAACCAATGAATTGACGAAACTTAAACTGTCATCAATCGAAAGGATGCGTCTTGGCCGGGTAATAATTTCAAGCTGGTCTAACCAGTGATGTAAGCGTGTCTCGAAAAAGACTTATCTGAGTAGAGTGTACCATTTCGAGAAACTTTGTGTGGACTTGACCAGGCCGGGTAATAATTTCAAGCTGGTCTAACCAGTGATGTAAGCGTGTCTCGAATCGGTCATGTTCACTGAGAGTTGATCAATTCAAAAAGTGTGAACTCCACCCAACATGTGCAAATTTATAATTAAAACATCTGAGCACATGTTGAGGGGGAGTATTTGAAAAATATAAAACTCTCAAAGTGTTTGCAAAATGTGTTTCATAATCATGAATACTTTGAGAGATTTTTCAAGGATTTGGTTAATGGCAATTGTGGAAGAACACTCAAGACCGACCATTGTATTTAACGTATTGGAGTTATAAGGATGGTAAGGTTAGGTACAAGTTCCCACGATCCCGCCAGAGCCGGAGGGATCTACCCAGGGACAATCCACTAGTTAGTGTAGAAGTCCTTAGGTATGATTAAAAAGGAGAAAAGTGGATAAGGGAAGAGTGCCGACTGAGATGGAGCTAGTACTGGAACAAACCCAACAAGGTGCTAGTTATGAAGTCTCGGTAAGCACTGAAGGGGTTGAAGAATGAAAAAGAATTGTAAAGATAAAGGGTGAAAAGAAAGAAGCCCTCCTTACAACTTAGGCAGAAACCGGGTCAATACATATGCTGTCAGAATCACTTAGTTGATTGCTGACATTTCTATCGTCTCTCTCACTCCGAGTTAGATGATATTGAAAAGGTGGCAGTCCTCTCCAGCCTCCGATCACCAAATCAAAACGCACAATAGAGTCTAGAGCCACGAGATGCATAATAAGATCTCATAGGGACACGAATTATTTCTACACTGGTTGTTCAACATTAAGGACACCAGTTGTAAACTTATGAGTCCTACGCAGATCTTAGCAATCTGCCAGAACATTTATGAGAGAATTTACAAATGTAATTCTCAATGATTGAATGGAAATTCCTGCCAGGGTCAACATCAAACAGCCCTGAAAGCAGGTCACTTCGGTAATTCCCTGTGGATTACGCTTAGTGATCACGACGGTTCCAAATAGTCTACAGTCGTGGAGTGATCTCCAGCGACTCACCTAATCGTTGATTTACTACGGTAAGATCTTAAAAAACCCTCTGTGGGTTTTCGATTTAGGAACGGTCTTGGTAAGGATTAGAGAGAGTTTTCACACTATGCTGTTAACAATCTCGAAGTCCGAACCTGTAAGTACCGGACGTTTTATTGCTAACTGTCGTATGCAGGAACATCTGGCGAGTGTAGCTGATTGCTGTTGCAGCTGTTTGCGGTTGTAGCAGATTGATGATGCAGCTGATGCGGTTGTAGCAGATTGCCGAACAAGATGCCAGTCCACCACCACATGTTCACACTACATCATCATTATAATCAAAGAAGTCATGATAAACTAAAAGACCTTCAACACAGCTTCTGCAAACTCTGATGCTGAAAGATCATGACACTAAATAGTGTGAGCATGTCGGTTCAAAGAATATCTCATTACATGGATACATACTGCTTAAAGATGACTTGAAGACAAATGATGGATGATAAACTCGAAGAATTCTCAAAGATCATCCAAGACAACCGATCAGTCATCAAAAGATTACTGCTGAATGCACAAAGTTTCAAAACATTGAAGAATCAAAGACTACGAGCTATGAAGACAAGTTCTGAAGACAGAATGCTAGAATTCAGAATATTATTTCCGGGGTGACCTCCCTTAGGGGGAGATTGTTAGGAATATAAATATTCAGATAAAGGCTCGGTCACCCCGAGTATCTATTTAGCATTTATATAGCTCGTAGGCTTATTATTATTATTAGTAGTATTAGTATTATTAGCTTAGTCGTATTTATACTTGTGGAGTGGGTCGGGTCTTTACCCTCTGTCAGCTCACTCCACAGCCCAATAGGGGCACCAATATTAGGTACTATATAAACCCCTTCCCACACTTGGGAAGGGTTGGACCTCATTTTACTATCAATCTAATATCACATTTGTTTCTCTCTCTACAAGGTTCCACTTCTCTCTCTACCTCCTTCTTCTATTAGATCCATCCACAAGCTCCAAACTTGTGTTTCTTTGTTAGTGAATATACTACAGGGTCATTGTTGATCATCTCACTAAGTCTGCGCACTTCTTGGCAATCAAAGAAACTGACAGTATGAGTACTCTTGCACGATTATATTTGAAGGAAATAGTCTCACGACATGGAGTGCTGATTTCCATCATCTCGGATCGAGATAGCCGTTTCACGTCAAACTTCTGGCAGTCATTGCAGAAAGCTTTGGACACCCGGTTAGATATGAGCACCGCATACCACCTGCAGACTGATGGCCAGAGTGAGAGAACTATCCAAACCTTGGAAGACATGCTACGAGCATGTGTGATCGATTTCGGGAAAGGTTGGGATAAGCATTTACCATTAGCAGAGTTTTCTTACAACAACAGTTATCACGCTAGCATCAAGGCAGCGCCATTTGAAGCACTTTATGGTCGGAAGTGCCGATCACCGGTTTGTTGGGCAGAGGTTGGAGATGTTCAGCTCTCAGGACCCGAACTTATCCACGAAACAACAGAGAAAATTGTACAAATCAGGCAACGCTTGCAAGCTGCCCGTGACCGACAAAAGAGCTATGCCGATGTGAGACGAAAACCCATGGAGTTTCAAGTTGGGGATAGAGTCATGTTGAAGGTATCCCCTTGGAAAGGAATGATTAGATTTGGGAAGCATGGAAAGTTAAATCCTAGATACGTCAGACCATTCAAGATCCTAGAAAGGATTGGTCCAGTGGCGTACAAACTTGAACTCCCTGAGGAGCTCAGTAGAGTACACAATACCTTTCATGTATCAAACCTGAAGAAGTGCCTATCAGATGAAACCCTTATCATTCCATTCAAAGAACTTCGGCTCGACGAGAAGCTCAACTTTATAGAAGAGCCAGTAGAAATCATGGACCGGGATGTGAAGAAATTAAAACTAAGCCGCATTCCCATCGTCAAGGTTCGATGGAACTCTAATAGAGGGCCAGAGTACACATGGGAACGTGAAGACCGAATTCGTGCCAAATATCCACACCTTTTCGCCAAGACCACACCGACCACTACCACGGACTAAGAATTCCGGGACGGAATTCAGAATTAGGGGTAGGTACTGTAATAACCCGTAATTTTTCAAGTCATTAATTTCCTGTAAACTCGAAGTAATCGATTATGAAGTTTTATTCAAGTCATTTTATTCATCTTCGCATTTAAAGTTTTGCTCTGTTTAAACTAAGAAACAACAAATGATATTGCCAAACGAATAATGTGGCAAAACTCACGTTCCATTTTTACTGGAACCGCACGCGTTCCGACACCGTGATAGTATGGCATAGGTCTAATAATTTAAAAACCAAGAACGGACAATAAGTCATGAAAACTTAGAAAAAGCATTTATGGACCCGGGGATAAACTCAGATGATATTTAATGACTTTAAGAATGTAAACTTTGGAACTAGAGACAGACCAGGACGAATACAGATCAAACACGGTTTAGCGAGACTCGAGTATTTAGTTTACCCATTTCACTTTTAAAATACTCATTTACCATAATAATACAACTTTATACTTAAATAAAAATATACATCTACGAATACATCTAAAGATAAAATACCTACACCTATCCTTAAATTAAATACAATCAAACCCACTAACCCACTTCCCTTTTTATTTCTTTTTCTCCTTCACTGATACTCACTCTTCTCTCTCCTTTATTTTTGTCGCCCCACTGCTTCTCCCAAAAACAACCATCGAGCCATCCCCATCACCACACACACCCACAATTAATGATAGTTGACCATGAAACTATTGTCTTTTTCTCCTTCACGGGTTAACTTAGGAGAAAGAAACCATAAGTATAGAGAAAACACACCGATTAGGAAGGATCATTTCCCCACAATCCGAAAGTAATATGGAGTCTAACTCCGGTATTCTCCATAAATCTACACCTCCTGAGGATTATTTGAATCACACCATTATCAAACATACCAAAAATCTGAGAAGTTCTCAAGATCCAGGTTGAGGTCGTGATTCAAATTGGAGGCTGAAGTGGGTTTTGGAGCTTTTGGATTCAGATTTGGAGGATTTGATTAGTGTTCAAACGCCCACAACTTTATCAGGTTAATCATTAACTCTTGTTGTGTTAATATTCCTTTTCGAATCACCAGTTAGATAGTAGGTCAAATATAAGATTATTTAAGATTAATGAAATTGTGTTGGTTAATGTCGAATTAAACTATTTAGGAACTTTTGATTTAGAAACTTGATGAAAAGATATTGGTTATGTTAAAAATGGGTCGAATATAGGATTTGACTTTTAAGAGTCATGGGTCGATTACTAGTGATATTAGTAATATGGTAGAGAAATATGAAGGTCTTGGAAGCCTTCATTAGACTTAAACGAAGCACGATTAGTAGCAACCTTAGGACTAATCACTAGAGAGCACTAGGCACTTCTCTTATTGACCTCGAGTGCACGTAAAACCCCTAGCAATGTCTCCTTCGAGACTGACAAATGGAACTTGGCACAAGGAAATCATCTTTCCTTGCAAAATGAAAATACCAGACGAACACAGGTCACAAACACAAGCCCCCTTAGAGTCACATAGAAGCCCACCAAAAAGTAGGTTTAATATTAGAAAGTTGGGTTTATATAAGAGCCCACAAAACCCCATAACCAACCTTACACAATAAACAAAAAGTGAAGCCCATGAGTGAGCCCACTGGTTCGCTAGACGACAGCCATCAAATGGGCTATCTTTTCCCCCTTTACTGTCGTGTAAATGGGCCACGACCCAATTAGGATTTGGAACATTTAAATTTACTAGTCATTGACGGGACAAAGATGAAAAACAAATAGACCATTCGGATAAAATTAACAACACGACTTATTGTAACACATAGCAATTGATAAAAATTAACGACGCAACTTATTATGTCACATAATAGTTAATAAAATTATGACAAAAACGACTAAACGAAATAATAAAAACCATTATACGTCAACAATATTTACGCCGTAAAATAAATGGTTAACACAAGCAACAATAACCTAAATGTTTTGAAAACTTTTAAACTTATTTACGTTCATCGAGTCTTAAATCAGAACTGCAAACTAAATTATGCCATACTAATCTAGGTCACGCGTCGGAACTACCATCTACTATTTGACTCTATTGCATTTCAGAATACTACTACACTGAGGTGAGTTCATAGTCCCACTTTTTACTATGTTTTCAAATCCCGTGGGGAGATACATGCTATAAATCTAAACACAAATATTTTCTGTATGCTATCCTGATTGATATTGCTAAGTTAATATTGCCTAAGTTACCACCTTTGCCAAAAGTCCCTCATATCATGAACCATTAATCACTTGCGAGTGAACGCGAATTTAGTGAATAGATCTATTGAAAGTCGACGCCCCATTTGAAGTTAGCCTGGGATGGTAACCAAATGCACTTTATTCGAATTAACTAAGAGTTTGGCAAACTCCTACGACGAGGGCACTATCACCTACATCATTTTATGATGTGGGCTATTTATTTCATTTATAATTTCACCCGATGTTAAGGTTTGCATGTCATGAGGCTTAGAGCAAAATATATTACACTACGATATCATTGATTTTTACTACTATCTGACTTGTGTTCAAACTATTACAAATAAAACACTATGGATTCACTCAACCTTTGTGTTGACCATTTTAGCATGTTTTATCTCAGGTATCTAAGAAGCATAAATGGCACGGAGTGGATTAGGGCCCCTTTTGGACGACGTCTAAAACAATGTTATCATTCATTTTAGCTTAAACATTTTCATTTTGTACTATTAAATGTTATGGAACCGTTGTTGCAAACTCTGATTTTATTTAATGAATGATAACTAAATTTTCTCAAAACGTCTCTTTCGAGTCATTTTCTATAATTGTGACTATGATCTGAGATGTAATACCCCAATTAGACTTCCGTTGCTTCATTACGATTTTCGGGGTGTTACACTGTTTTCATGGACCAAATTGAACTTTGTTTTTATACACACTATAGTATGCGGATAACCTAAGTATGTTTGAATCCCATTGCGCCCACTATCATCAACCGTCAATTCCTGCTGGGAAGCGCGTATGATATAAATAGATCTATTGAGGGTGACTCCCCCGTTCGGTTGGCCCGGCAGGTCAACGCGAATGTATACCATGTCGGATTTTGCCGAGTGTCTAGGGATTAACACTCGCGGGCACCCTTGTTTGTTATGCCAGCTTGGCATATTGTTTGTCTAGTTTCGGTTGGATGAGCTTAGTGTTAGCATACAGTTAAAGTGTTTTTGCTGAATTATTTGCTATGGTCCATATGTGCTTATTTACTTTAAACCTATGAACTCACCAGCGTTAGCTGACTTTTAGCACGTTTTTTCTCAGGTGTTTGAGATTGTATTCATTGAAGGCAGGGCATGGCATTGGTCTTAATTTTTAGAAATGTTTTTGCTCATGCGTTAAACTCTGATTTGGGACAGTCATGTTAAATGGGCCTTGTTTTATTTAAATTGAACTTGATGTATGACATTTAACCTTGGAAATGTAAACTATATTTAAAACGGATTTTAAATCCGTTCTTTATATTTTTGTGTTGTGATTATCGATTTAGTAGCACCCAAACATGTATGCTTCCGCAAATCCAGATTTTGGGGGTGTTACACGGTTCTTCGGTCAGTCCGGTCCAAGAAGGCATTATTGGTCGGTTTGTACGTAATACCCAACCGAACCGGACCGAAACCGAAATTAGAAAAAAGTTAGGATCCATATCGGAACGCTAGTCCTTCGGAACGCATGTTTAAACACCATTGTATGTTATGCATTAAAATTTTGTATTTTGGGAAAATATACAATTATACAAATTTCACTAGGTATATATATATATATATATATATATATATATATATATACATATATATATATACATATATATATATATACATATATATATATATATACATATATATATATATGCAATTCCCCCTATTAGAAATACTAATTGCAAAAACCTGCGAGACTTTTTGTGTAATTATTGTTTTTGAGAAGCATTTTCAATATTTTATCTGACAGTGATGATAGTTGCACATCAAAAGTTCCTCAAAAATGATGCGTCTTTGCTTGCAAAGTTGTACGAAATGCGCTTATATATATATATATATATATATATATATATATATATATAATGCGCTTATATATATATATATGCAATTCCCCCTATTAGAAATACTAATTGCAAAAACCTGCGAGACTTTTTGTGTAATTATTGTTTTTGAGAAGCATTTTCAATATTTTATCTGACAGTGATGATAGTTGCACATCAAAAGTTCCTCAAAAATGATGCGTCTGTGCTTGCAAAGTTGTACGAAATGCGCTTGCAATTTGGCGAAACAAGAAGAATGGTTTATGCAATTTATTCAAGTTAAAAAGAGAATTGTGTCTAGCAATTCCTATAATCAGAAATGCAAGTTGAAAATCTACTTAAAAGTAAAGAGGGTCCAAATATATTCAATGCGATCATTCAATCAATTTATCAAATATAATGTGTTCAACTTAAATTGCTCGAACCTACCAACTTATTTATATTTTACAAGACACATACAAAATTTAATTTGTTAATACAAATAATGTCAAAAACGTTATTTATATTTTTCGACTTTCATATGTTTTGATAATCACAAAATATAAAAACACGCTACGTAAAAATATACGTAAACAAGTTTTTAGTCGTAAAAGTCCATTTCGACACAATATCACTTAAGGTGTGTACAAACATTGTATATAACTTGTTAAGTGATCAAAGCAGATGTTTTTGTCCTTAAAACTCACATTTTTATATAAATGTGATAAAACCTTTTTACAAAAATAAATTATACAACTATTTTTGTATTTATAAAGAAATGTTTTAATAAGAAAAATAAATTTGAATTTGAAATCTCCAACAGCTATTTTTCCCGCCCAAAGAGATCGCAACTTCACCAGATAAACATTTCACCACGTCAGGACAAAAATGGGAGTGTCCTATGGACGGTCCCTTATATATAAAGGACCGTCCATTTTTAAAGGACCGTCCCCCGCTCCTCCTGTCGCCTATAAATATAGGACTATTCCCAACTGATTTCCCAACCCTTTTCTGCACAAAACTTTTTGTTCTCTCCCAATCTCTTCTAATCCTTTCTTTGATCACTTTAGCTTGTATATATGTGTTTATAAGTGATCACACTCTTTCTTTTATCAAAGTGCAAAAGGAAGAACACTCGTATTCGCCAAGAAACAAAGTGTTGTAGATTAGGCACTACACACGTAACCGTTGTTACGATTCTCTTCTCTATCTAAACTCTCTCCATCTCCATTCTTGTATATTAGTAGATCCGACTTGTGTGTAAGTCGGGTATAGTAGTGTTGTGTGTAGATCCGGACAAGGTGTAAGTCCAAGTAGTGTTGTGTGTAGATCCGGACAAGGTGTAAGTCCGAGTAGTGTAGCGTGTAGATCCGGACGAGGTGTAAGTCCGTGAGGTGTTGTGTTGTATAGTGTGTTGTGTTGTGTTGTGTAGATTGGTTATAGCTAGGATTAAGACTCGACATTTAGCTTAGTGTCGGAAATCGGTGTACGATTTTCTCCGTCAGAAGGGAGTTTCTTGACATAGTGTTGTGAACTCTCGAGTATGGTACTCGGGAAGTGGAATAGGGTGAAGAGTGAGCTTCGTAGCCGAACCACTATAAATCTCTGTGCACTGGTGTGATTGTTCTAACTCTTTACTTTCTTTACTTTCATATTTTATTTTAGTTGCCATTAATATTTATAGTATTCAAACATTGTTGATCGATATCACATAACTCCGAATCGAAAAGATTTTCAAAAAGAATAAACTTGTTCTAAAACGCAATTAAAACGGAGAAACTCCCCCCCCCTCTTCTAGTTTCTACATGATTTTATATGGTTCACGTGTTAAATTAGTTGATCTGCTAAACGGTTTAATATTTTTAACTTGGTTGACATGACTCGCTCGTTTACTTAAAAACGTGATCGGAAAAAAAGGAGCATATATGCGAAAGGTAAAATTTTCACCTAAAAAGAGATAACTTTCTGTTTAGATTTAACATATATTGAATGAATGTGACAATTTAGTTGAGGACGTTATTTTCTACAATAATTGTTTTAGAAAACGAGAAAAATATAACATATTTATTTATTAGGAATTTGCAGTGTTCTTTTTTACTAGGAAATAGCTGAAAATTTAGAAAATGTGTTTAGATGGTGTAGCATTTTTTATGTTAGAAAAATGGGGTGATTAGGAAAAGTGGGGAGGAAAGTACTAGAAAATATATATAGTTCACTTCTCTACATTTTTCCGAAATCATATTTTAACTTGCAGAAGTAGATTTACTATTTTAGTATTTTCTGGAAAAACTTTCAACAGAAACGTGGATTTAAAAATGATTTAAATCTGAAAATTAAGCTTTTTTCCCTTACTAAACATGGGCTTATCTTCTATTTTCTAATTTTTTTTCCCCCTAGATAGATGTGGATTTGAACATCTTTTCTGTTTTTCATTGAAACTTTTTTGAAACAATTGAGCTTTTTTCTTTAACTAAACACAGCCATATTTTTTCAGTTTTTAGGAAAAAAAATTCTTGTTGTGTTTGGTTGGAGAAAAATAAGGGTCTTTCCTAGAAAAAATTTTTCCAACGAAAACAATGAAAATGAAAGACAAGTTTATAGGATTTTTTTTTTTTTCAGAATTTTATTTAAAAAGAAAAAGAAAAATAGGTTTTTCAGTTCTATAACTAATCACTAGAGAAGTGAGATTTATACTTTTCTACATGTTTTCTTACATTCCCCATATACTTTCATTTTTCTAAAAGATTTCATCTAGGCACGTTTTCTAATTTTTTTTCACGATGATATCTCAAACACACACTCGTTAGGACTAATAAGCACACGAACTACTACACTATATTAATCTACGTAAAGAGAGAAATAAGCTAATAATCAAACTAGAGAAGAGAGAATAAGAAGAGAATAAGAAGAATGGAAGGCTTTCACTTAATCGAATGTTACACTAGCAGAGCTTTCGCATATTACATGAAAAACCAACAATGATAATGCATCCCATGCCTTCTATTTATAGGCAATGGGAGGGGAATTATGCTAAGAATATTCCCTTGCATGTTTCTAGAATAATTAAACTAATGTGGCCGGTCCATGGACTACTAATGGACCGGACCATAATTACAAACAATATAGTCCTTAACGTGCAACATTTAATCTAAATGAACAAGACTTGTAAATATTTAAAATGTGTTCCTAACAATCTCCCCCTAAGTCTTGATCATCAATGTTGCTCGACGTCTTCTTTGCTTCTTAGGCTTCCGACGTCTTTATAATCTTTGTTTCTTTGTTCTTGAGTAATGATGATATGATGTTGTCTCGATCTGCCAATCTCCAATGTCTTCACGTCTTCTCCATCATGCTCATATGTCTTAGACTTGTTTTCTGCAACTTGTTCTCACTTTTCAATCTTAACACTTGAGAAAGGTTGAAGTGCTTGAACTTTTAACTTTACTATATCATATGTTGAACTTTTGATGTTACTGAGTCTTTGAGAGAACATTTCTTCAAGATATGAACATGATGGAGTCTTGATGGTCGAACTCCAGCTCCTCAGCAGCAGCAACAGCAACAGCAGCATCAGCACGAACCAACCGGTACTTACAAGCTCAGAATTGAGATCATCAACAGCATAGTGTGAAGACTTTCTCAAATCCTAACCCAGACCGTTCTGAACCGGATTCCCCCGAAAGGGATTACACGGACACACCGAAATGCACCCACGATTCAGTGAGTCGCTGGAGATCACCCCACGACTGTAGACCGTTTGGAGCAAACACTAAGCATAAACCACAAGAAGTTACCGAAGTGACCTGCTGACAGAGTTGTTTGATGTTGCTCTGGCAGGATTTCCATTCAATCATTGATAATCACAATTTGTGACTTCTCTCGTGAATGTTCTCGGCAGATTGCTAAGATCTGCGAAGGACACTTTCTTAATTTTACATCTGCTGCCCATGATGTAGAACAACAGAGTAATACTAAGTGTACCTAAGAGATCTTTTATGAATCTCATGGCTCTAGACTCAATTAGTGCACATTTGTTTGGTCATCGGAGGCGTGGAGCAGATTGCCTCCTTTTCAATATCAACACTCTCGTAATAAGAGGTCGATAGATTATGAAGGGTTCTCCGTGTGAATGAAACAAATGTCTTTTGAGAGACACTTGAGTGGCTTAGAAGGTTTATTAGTGCGTCACTGGGTCCATGACGTCTTTAGTCTTCAATACCGGTGATGCTCATCAACCAGTAGATTATGAATTGAACCCGGTGTCTGCCCTAAGGTTGAACAAATGGAGGGCTATTTCTTTTCACCCTTTTCTTTACTTTTCTTTTTAATTCTTCAACCCCTTCTTTCTCCGTTCATTCATTTTCTCCTTTTTATATCATACCTAGGACTTTCTAGTTCTAAACTATTGGTATTGTCCTTGGGTAGATCCCTCCGGCTCTGGCGGATCATAGGACGGTTTTCCCTAACCTTAGTCACCTTATAACTCCATGACTATCCTAATGATGCCATAAACCAAACCATTGAAAATCTCTCAAAGTGTCGATAATTGTAAAGACATTTTGTTGACACCTTGAGAGTTTGATGATTTTCAGAAATACTCCCCCTTAACATGTGCTCATAAGTAATAAATTTTGAAATTTGCACATGCCGGAAAGAGTTGGCACTTTTGAATTGATTGACTTTCAATGAACCTGATCGTTGCGAGACACGCTTACATCACCAGTTAAACTGGCTTGAAATTATTACTCGTCCAGATCAGATTCAAAGATTATCGCTCGAAAACGGTACATTCTACTCAGACACGTCCTTTGCGAGACACGCTTACATCACCAGTTAAACTGGCTTGAAATTATTACCCGTCCGGGACATGTCCTTTCGACTACTGACTTTCCTATTCGTCAATTCGAGATTCAATTCTGAGTTTGAGCACACGAGATTCCAGCAATGAGACATCATATTTTAATCATCTTTTACTTCTCCCCCTCAAAAATAGCATACTCATGATGTTTTTGAAAAAACGTTTATGATTAAAATATGCTGATTTTTGAGTTTTAGGGAAGAATTTCAGTAACATTTGTCTTTCTTAGAACAAAGATTATTTTTTCAAATACTCCCCCTTAACAAGGGAATATTTGTCCTTATGAGCAGAATGTTTGAGAAACTTTGGAAAACATTCTGGTTTTAATTCTGCTCATAAGTAAGAAGCTTTCGCTCCTTTTTCAGGATTGAGGCACTGAAGCGTACCTCAGGGTCCTTTCTTTGAGGTCCGGGTTGTACACTGTTATGTGTGCACAAGCCGTAATGCACAGGCCAATGTGAAGGAATAATGAGAAAAGAATAATGTATAATGATACTATATTCTTACATCAACCGCCTTTGCCAAAAGTTGTGAATACTGGGTCAGTCCGCTGAAATAGTCTGATAGCGAATGGTGGACGACCCCCAACATAGCTTTCTAGCCTCCTCATCTGATCCCGATGGTATAACCGTTCTTCAATCTTCCGAATAAATTCCTTGACTTGTCGCAGCTCCTTCGAATTCCATCTTCTTGATTTACCCAACGCCGAATCTCGAACTCTATTAGCTAACCCATCACGTACACTCTTTAGGGTATCGTCACAGAACTTATGAATTTCATTGAATGCCATGAAACGGTGAAAATCTGTTGTGCTTCTGTAAACGAACCCGAAGACTGGACTATGTAGCATGGTGTACTGAGGGTCCTTTTTGCTGTTTAGAAGGAATTGTGGTTCAACAAGGTTAAGCTGAGTCTGATAACTTTCAACACCAAGCTGGAGATCTTCTACACGTTCTTTGATGATGGATCTCCTGATGTAATGACAGAGGGAAGTACTGAGTGCATATCGAAGCTCGTTAGTCAGATGCTGCAGTTTGCCTTGGACTTTCATCAGATACATGTCTTCGATATCATTCAGATTCAAATCAGGAAAATCCGCCTCAGAGAATGTGTAGAGATTGTTGTCGATTCTTTTTACTGTGATCTCTTCGAGAAATATATAATCGCATCTTCTGGATCCGCTCACATTGATGACGGCCATTATTCTGAGATCACTGTAAACTGGTTCTCGTGATTTCTGGAGAGCAAGTTTGTACTTGTACCAGCTTTTTCGTTTAGAGTACCAGTGATGAATCCCCAACTCTGCATCACGATCATATTTGACGAGCCTTTTAACAAACATATGTTTGTTAATAGCTGCCTCTTCAATAGCTGACTGAGTGTAATGAGCAGCTGGTGTGAAAGTGATTGATGTAGCGTACTTTGTCGTCCCTTGTGCTCCATTCTTTAGAAGTTCCAGATCGTTGTTGAAGAACATTTGGAAGGGAATTTCCGAGTGATGAAATCTTCGTATCACGGAAAGTGGCTTAGTCCAATCAGTGATGAACGGTTGATTCTTGCCAACTCTCCTGACGACGTCTGGATTAGCCCAGTCAAAGTCACTTGACATTGCGCGTGCAATGTTTTCAAGGTGATATTCAAGTTCTGCTGCGCTATTGGATTTATCTTTCAGAAGAAGGAAAGCATCGTTCTTGATCCGACGAAGTTCCCTTTTGGTCATCTTCTTAATGTTAAGACTTCTTTTAATCTCTTGAGTAACAGCAAACGTGCTGTCTTCAACTCGGGAAGCTTCGTCAGTCTGAACTTGAGCACTTGCTAGATGATCAAACCATTCATTCCCTAGCTCATCCTTATCATTATCCAGCCATGTGACAACAGCTGGTTCAGTAGATGACTTTTTGCTGTGTGAAGGCTTGGATTTGGAGGACTTTGGTTTTGGTGGTGATGGTGGTGAATGAGGTTGATCATCTTGTGGCTGGAATTCCACATCTTCTGCTGTAAAATGCTCATAGTGATGTTCGGTTTCATTGGGACCAGAGGATTGATGTTTTGGAGGTAGAGATGATGCTGTATGTCCAGTTGGCTCCTGAATATGAATCCCTGACCCGCCTTTGTGTTTCTTATGTTCGGGTTTAGGGTCCTGATCTTCCTCATCATCCTCTCGAATCCGTTTTCCTTTGTCAGCAGCTTCCTTGCACGATTTCTTCTCAATGTGTGCTTGAAGAGCCGCGATCAGGTTGATTTCTTCTTGAGTGGGAGAGGTGATTTCAAAGAGTCTGTCGAGAAGCACAAGCTCGATATATTCAGTGGTGAGATCTGGAAGTGGTTTGGTTTGGGAAGAAGAAGAGACAGCTTCTTTGATCTTTTCTTCAAGTTGTGAATCAATATGTTCATTTATGTTTTGTTGAAGATCAGGAAGAAATTGCTTAACAAATTTCCTTGTCTTGCGTGTCATATGATCTTTGATATTAAAACCAAGGAATTCATCTATCTTCTTCTTACTTTCCTGCATCTCTTCCATTTGCTGAGACAAATTCTTGACTATGCTTTCCATTTCAGCCAACTTTGTTGTTGCTTGTTTGTCTCGTTGTGCTTGTGCTCTCTTTACTGCCTGTTTAAGTTTCTTTGCTGAAGGAGACACAACTTCAACTTTCGTAACATGGACGATTCTTCTTTTGCTCTTTCCTTTGTAGGCCTTATGAATATTCTTAGACACAGTTGCTTTTGATTTTGATTTTGGTGATGAAGATCTCGAAGATGATGGAGTGAGTGAAGGGATTGGTTCATCAGATTTAGTAGTTGATTCCTTTTGAGGTGAGGGTGGAGGTGTTGGATTCTTAGGCGGTGATCCAGGAGGTGTCTTGGGTGAAGAAGCAGACGAGGGCTGAACTGGTGGTTGTTCTTGCTGCTGTTGTGGGTTATGAACGACCATAGTCAGTGCAGATTTGGCTGTGTCCTTTGGAGGGGAAGGAGGAGGTGTTGGAGTGTGAGAACGAAGGTAGCTATCTGCTTCCAGGTTAGCTTGAGTATCCTCCTTACGTTTCCTTTCTTCCTCTTGTCTTGCCTCTTCCTCAAGATCCTTGGCTGCTTTAATTGCTTTATCTCCCAGAATGTCTTTTTCTTCTTCTATGTTCCAATCGTCTGTATTATCGTTGCGTGGTTGTTCCTCGGGATTGTCGTCAAACATAGAATCAGAGATATCCTTGTCAGATAAAACAATGTTGCTATCCTGATCTTTTTCCTTCTTCTTTTGAGTTGGTGCTTCCAAGTCGGGTTGATTAACCGAACTTGTTTGCTGAGAAGAGACCGATTCAGCCTTATCGAGTTGATTAATCGTATCAGGCTGAACCTTGGTAGATGCAGCTCCAGATCCTCCGGGTTGATTAACCGGATCATCTTGGGTCAAAACTGCTTCATGAACAGTTTGGGATCCTCCAACTCCATGTGTTCTTTCATACTCCATCTGTTGTTCCAATACTTTCCTTGCTCTACGCTCTTCATCTTCTTTTAGTGATTCGAGACTCTGCTTTTGTGCATTCTCATGAGAGATCTTATTGTGAAGTTCAGCCTCTTCAACAGTTATAAAGACATGTTCTTCTTCGGATTCAGATGATTCAGATTCAGATTCAGTATCTTCATCAATGATTCTATTCGGTTCAGGTTTTGGTTGAGGTTTACTGGGTACTCTCCTCTTAATGAAAGTGGTTCTGGGATGTTTTTGCTTTGGTTCAGAGACACTTGATGCACTACCCGTCTTAGTCTTACTTCGAGAACGAGTCTTTAAAGATCCTGATTCTTCAACTAACTTAGCAAGACCCACACGATGTTCACGGAATGCCTTGTCGTAATCATGATAAGCTTTAGTTTCTTTGACCTCATCGGGCATCAAAAATTTTGGCAACCGTGCACCTTGTTTGCGTGTGCTTTCTTTTGGGAAGTAGACTTTGCTTAATGTTTTATCCATGCTGTACTCATGAACCTCTTGATCAGTAGGACGCTTATCAAGGTCTTCATGTTGATCAAGTAGATAGCTAATAAGAACTTTGGTGTATCGTACAAATGGAATTTTCTTGGATGCTTTTCGCATTAAGTACATTATGTCTTCCCAGATGAGAGCAGCAAAGTCAATTGGTTCCTGGTTTAGAAATCCCCATAAGACTTGAAGATGAGAAAGTCTTGGATGCTCAAACCCACTATCTCTTCCAGTTATGGAATGGGTTATGATGAAGAAGATAGTCCTCCATGGTTGAGGAATGTATCTAGCATTGACTTTGGAGATTGTGGTTAATGGTGTATCAGGTTGAACATCATAACCAATGTCTTCCAGAAATTGCATGACCTCAGACTCTGAAGGTGTCGGGTGGTATTGGTTAGAAGATTCAGGTGCTTCTGGAAGTTTTAAGGCTTTGCGGAGTGTAGCAGGTGTAACTCTGATTTTCTTACGATCCAGGGTACAAGTGAAATACTTGTCATCATTGCTTCTAGTGAAGGTATCCCAGAATTGATGAATGTATAGCTCTGGAATTGTGTCTGAGCTATCAAGAAGATCCCTGCATTTATGAGCTTTGAGAATCTCTACTGCAATCTGGCAACTTGAGTCAGAGCACTTGATCTTGTCCAGTTCTACTCGTGAATTGTTCTTCCCAATTTCCAGAGTATACCCACGAGGAAAGACTTCATCTTTGGTGAGAGCAGGAAGAGGTTGTTGTTGTGAAGTTGCCATTGATGTGTTTCTGAATCAACAATCATATACGAATATACAGAATGCATGTTTGTTAGAAAAATTGTTAGCTTTTAAGAACAACACATAGCACCCTATTGTATTAATGATTGTTTGTTACATGCTTGGTCAAAGAATTTATCAAGAGTTAGCCAAATTCTATAAAATTTGATTAATTTTAATAAGTATAAAAGGATATACCTAAGGAAATTGATCAAAATTCTATATCAGATCACAACTGCGATAATTATGTCAACTGCGATAATTAATCTCAACTGCGATAATTATAACAACTGCGATAAATATTCAATCAAGATAAATATCCTAATTGCAGTATTTATCCAACTGCGATAATCATCTCAACTGCGATAATCATCCCAACTGCGATAATTATCCAACTGCGATAAGTATCTCAACTGCGATAATTATCCAACTGCGATAGTTATGTCAATCAAGATAATTAAACCAATCAAGATAATAATCTCAACTGCGATAATTATCTCAACTGCGATAATTATCCCAACTGCGATAACTATCCCAACTGCGATAATTTTGGCCAACTTCGATAAACTCTTGTACAAGAGTTTACGAACATATTTGACGATGAACATACACTTAAATCCTTATCGTGATTCATTATAACTCATGATATGTGTCCACAGATTGTCACAAACAAGTTAAATGACTATTATGAGCATTTTGGCTAAGTTATAACAAAAACGAACCACAAATATGCAAAGATCAAACTGCTAGTGTTCATGTTCTTCATAAACCCTAAAATTCAATCGATTCACTTAATGTGTTTCTGGGTATAAATCAAGCATGCCAACATTCAATTAAGCATCAAACAACAACATTCCAATAAACACATTACACAATAACGCTTAAACATGGTTTTCCCCAAATTGACGTTTAAACCCTAAAATTTAATTTGAACGATTTATAGTGATTGGGTAAAATTAAGCATGCAATAATGGTTCCTAAACAATGTATCAACATTATCGTACAATTGTTTTACACACAAACACTCTAAATCCAAAATCCCCAATTTAACGCAAAACCCTAGAACTACATATTACGATTTTGATTGTTCTAGCCGTTGGATCAAGAATCTGTTCAAAACCATCTTTTATAATCACATATTAATCATAAGATCACTCACAAAAATCGAAAATCTTGAGCGGATTAGTGGAATGATTGTACGCCGTCGATGATGGTGGGTGGGGTGAATTGAATGCGGTTGGTGTAATTTGCAGAGTAATAACTGCGATAATTAAATTCTCCTGACTTTAAGTATCTACCAATTAACTTTGCACTTATTACACATATAGTCCCCTAACCTTGGTAACTTTGAACATTAGGTCCTAAACCACCATCATGCAAACACTAAGTCTCATTTTGGACATTTAATGCACACAACCTTTCCATCTTTAAAATCTTATTCACCAAAACATGTGAAGCAACAATTTCTGAAAAAATATGCAAGTACAATTTTTAAAAAAAATTATGTCTCCCCCTCAACATGTGTTCAAAAATAAGTAGTGACATAAAAAAAATGAACACAGTGTTGGATAAGGGATTGTACTTGCATCATTTTTTATTTATTTATTTATTTTTTTTTAATATATTTACAAAGATAGTTTTGGAAATGTTTGACTTGGTTAATTATTTTTAAGAAACTTTTCCAAATCATTTGGCGTCAAACATCTCATACCAATCCGGTGAACCAGATCCACAAATCTTGCATGAGGCAATGCTTTTGTGAACAGATCCGCCAATTGGTGTTCAGTTCCCACAAAGTATAATTCAATAGTACCCTTTTCCACGTGTTCCTTGATGAAATGGTACCGGAGATCAATATGCTTGGACTTTGAATGCTGGACTGTGTTGCATGAAATGGCAATGGCACTCTTGGAGTCGCAATACATCGGAATCTTGTTGAATATGTAACCGTAGTCTATCAGTTGTGATCTCATCCAGATGACTTGAGCACAACAGGCAGACATGGCTACATACTCAGATTCTGTTGAAGATAGTGAGGTGCAGTCTTGTTTCTTTGATTGCCAAGAGATGAGCTTGTCACCCAAGAATTGAACTCCCCCTGATGTACTCTTGCGTGTGTCTAAGCATCCTGCATGGTCAGCGTTTGAAAATGCAACAAGTTCAAACCCAGAATCCTTTGGATACCAGATCCCCAAGTTAATGGTTCCCTTTATGTATCTAAGGATTCTTTTAACGGCTGACAAATGCCGTTCAGTCGGTCTAGACTGATATCGGGAGCAAAGATATGTGGCAAATACAACATCCGGTCTGCTAGCTGTGAGATACATGATCGAGCCAATGATACTACGATACTTCGTAGGATCAATGGGTGTCCCATGTATGTCAGCATCTAGCTTTGGGGATGAGGAGGACATTGGGGTATTATAGGTGTCACAGCTGGTCATACCATGCTTTTTCAAGATTTCCTGAGCATATTTTGACTGACTTAGAAATATACCACGGGGTGATTGATGAACTTGCAATCCTAGAAAGAAATTAAGTTCACCCATCATAGACATCTCAAAGTTTTGTTTCATTAGTTTAGAAAAAGCGTTTGAATATTTCTTATTGGTTGAACCAAAAATAATATCATCCACATAAATTTGTACAATGAGAATGTCTTCCCCGTGTGTTTGTATAAATAAAGTCGGGTCAACAGTTCCAATGGTAAAATGATTAGCAAGAAGAAATGCAGACAATTTATCGTACCATGCCCTCGGGGCTTGTTTAAGGCCGTAAAGGGCTTCCTTAAGCCGATATACATGGTTAGGATGATCTGGATCTACAAAGCCTTCTGGTTGTGATACGTACACCTCTTCTCGGAGTTGTCCATTGAGAAATGCCGTCTTCACATCCATCTGATAGACTGTGATATTCTTGTGGGCTGCATATGCCAGAAACATTCGAACTGCCTCAATCCGAGCTACTGGAGCAAATGATTCCTCGAAGTCAATTCCCTCTTCTTGGCTGTATCCTTTTGCTACCAGTCGGGTCTTGTTACGAATCACTGTACCATCTGCACCGAGCTTGTTTTTCCAAATCCATTTCAATCCAACAACATAAACTCCATCTGGTCTTTCAACTAGTTCCCAAACTTCCAAACGTTTGAATTGTTCCAACTCTTCTTGCATGGATTCAATCCAGTTGTCGTATGTAAGGGCTTCTTTGATGTTTTTCGGTTCAGATTGACAGACAGTGAGTGCATACATGCAGTGTTCACTATCTGAGTGAAGTTTCTGTCTTGTGATGACTGGATTGTTAGGATTTCCAAGTATGTTTACCAAAGGATGATCTCTTGTCCATTTGTGGGTGGATGGAAAATGTTGAATGTGGTTATGGTGATCTGACGGGTCCATATTGCTCGAAGAGGATTCTTCGGATTCTGGAATGGTTGGTGGTGGAGCAAATGGATTGAAGAATGCATTCCCGTCATAATCTGAAGGTGTGAGAACTGGATTAGAAGTGGGGGAAGAATCTTCAACTGCTGGTTGAGGTGTTTTATCCATTGATGATGATGGTTCAGGTTGTGGTGCATCGGCAGCAACTACGGTAGAGGTAGATTCTGATGGATCAGGTGCTTGTTGTATGACATGTTGAGCAGCGGAACTGGTGGAAGCATCTGATGCACTATTAACACGAACGTCATCAAACATTGGTGCAAACAAATCTTCCAGATCCTTCCTGTTGAAAGGTAGGGGTGCAGCCGAAGATGCAGGAAAGTTCAGACGGTTGTGTGCGGGTTCCAAGCGGTCTTGCTCAGAAGCCATTTCAGTGAGTTCATCAAAATTAGCGTGTATGGTTTCTTGAATATCCCCAGTCCGACGATTCCAAATTCTGTATCCCTTGGAGTTCTCACAGTATCCAACAAATATCCCAATATCTGCTTTAGCCTTAAGTTTACCAAGATCATCTTTATCATTCTTCGGATAACACAATGCTCCAAAGACGTGAAAATAGTTGATGTTTGGTTTTCTTCCTTGTATAAGCTCATATGGTGTTTTGCTGTGTCGTTTGTTGATCATGGCACGATTCTGAGTATAACAAGCAGTATTGACAGCTTCAGCCCAAAGATAGTCCGGTAATTGAGCATTGATCAACATAGTTCGAGCTGCTTCCACGAGCGTACGGTTTCGTCTTTCAACTACACCATTTTGTTCTGGAGTGCGAGCTATTGAAGTCTGATGAACAATACCATGTTTCTCAGTGAATTCCCAAAGGATTTGATTCTTAAATTCAGTCCCGTTGTCTGTTCTGATGATGCGGACGGTGTTGCGGACTTGAACTTGAATCTTTGTGAGAAACGTGATGAGGATAGAAGGAACTTGATCTTTAGTCCTAAGAAAATAGACCCAAGTCCATCTTGAGTAATCATCCACTATTACCAGAATATACTTCTTCCCGTTAATACTCTGAACTCGCATCGGACCACACAAATCCATATGAAGCAGTTGTAGGACATGGTCTGTGCTGTGTTCTGTTTTGGGAGGAAAATGAGCACGGTGACTTTTCCCTTGTTCACACGCAGAACACAAGTGATCCTTGGCATATCTGAATTTTGGTAAACCGTCAACTAATTTCTTCTTGGCAAGGTCAGTGATGGTTTTAAAATTGAGATGAGACAATCTTTTGTGCCATAACCAAGCCTTTGTGGGATGAGCCTTGGAGAGTAAACAAATAGGAGTAGAAGCTGTCATGCCTTCAAGGGAGATAGTATACAGACTGGTTCCGCGTTTCCCTTTCATGAGGTCGTTGCCTTGAAGATCACGAATAAAGCAAGTTTTCTCCCTGAATGCTACTTCCAAGTCTCCATCGCAGAATTGTCCCACGGAGAATAAATTATGACCAAGGCCTTCAACATAATACACACGACTGATTTCGATGTTCCCATTAATGTAATCCCCATAGCCCATAATTGCAGCGAAGTGATCATTCCCGAATCTGACCGTTCCGATAAACTTTGCAATAAAGTTTTGAAGAAGTTTGATATTGCCGGTCATGTGTCGGGAGCACCCGCTATCAACAATCCAAAGGACAATTTGAATCACCTGCATCACAAACATTGGAAACAGGTGGAGAATTGATAACGGTTGGATCCGCTGGGTTAGTAACACAAGAGGTTAGTACTTTAGGTAACCATTTAAAACCAAAAGTGTGCTGTAACCAACCTTGCCAGGTCCAACTAGTCTCTGCCTTTTTCCTAATGTATGCACTAGGTGAAGTAGTTGTTTTGGATTTGGGCTTGTCCATTGTCTTCTCAGAAACAGTTAGTGGGGGCATTCCTAAAATGGACTTTGAATTGGTTTTAAGCTTAGAGGAAGCGCCACTAGTTCGTTTCTTTCTCTTAGTCATCAAAGTTTTAGCAACACATTTTGTATGATCACTAGATAATATGCTATTTCGACAAAAAACACAAGTAGCATCAACCAAAACATCTTCATTAATATTTAATGATTTAGCATCTGTTACATCAATCTTAGAACTAGACTCAGATAAGTGCAATTCTATTCCTGATGTTACATTTGTCTTATTCAAACTACTAACTGGAACTTCTGCAGACTTAGATAACTCCTTCCTAGGTTTCTTGACTCTATTCTTCCTCTGTTTCTTGTGAGTCTTGGAATGTCTGACCTTAGATGTGGTTTCTAGTCCTGTGGAAGTACAAGTAGCTGAATTAGTGGTTACATCAGATGCTTGGGTATGTTCTTTGTCTACTACATACATCCCTGGGGCAATCGTATGAATGTTTGCTTTGCCTTTGTCTAAAACTCTGATTTTCTTCTTCAGATCAATAATGATGTGTTGAAACTCTTGATTTTGGGAGTCTAATTTTCTGTTGAGGCGGACTGTGTCATTTCTGTTTTGAAGAATTTCATCCAGTTCCTTTTCATTTTCAAACAATTTAAGTCGTAAAAAAGCTTTTGTTTCCTGAAACTTTTCAGGAACATGACTGTTTTGAAATGATAAAGACGCTATAAGATGTTGAAATTTAAGTTCAAATTCCACACTCTGTTTTTGACACCAGTCAAGCCTTTTTTGAAGATTAAAAACTTTGTTTTCCACATCATTGTTGATCTGTCGAAGATTCTCATTCTCATGTACCAGATTATTAATCTCCATACGCAACATCTTACTATCCACAGCATGATCATTCACAAGTAAAGCATTACCAGATTCATAGAGCGAATTCATAATCACAGACACTACGTCATAACACAAAACTTTTTCCAAGAGTCGATCATTTTCTTTTGCTAAAAATTTCCTTTGAAGTTTTTGACGTTGAATCTTGTCATCTTTAGCTTTGAAAATGGTTTTCATAGATGCTACTTCCGTGTATAACTCCTCTTCCCATTTTGTTGCGCATTTCTTCAAATTTCTGACATGAGGAAGAATTTTCTTTTGAAGAATCTCTTTCTTTTCTTTTTGAACAGGAGAAAGAAAAGAAGAGACAGGAATTTGAGAACTAAACTCAATTTCATTCTCCAAACGAGAAATGTCATCCATAAATGTCTTAAAATATCGAAGAACCCGACATTTTGGAGGCATTTGTGGATCAGCAAGATCCTCTGTCAGACAATCTTTGAAATGTACAGCAGTCGTGGGGACAGAAGTTATAGACGAAGGAACACTTATGTTTGTGTATGTTAACGTTTGTTCTGGATGGTCCTTAGGAGGGACAAATGATTTGCTCAAATGAGGTCGTGCATTATAATCATAATGT
Source organism: Artemisia tridentata subsp. tridentata (assembly GCA_021014915.2). Taxonomy (NCBI): domain Eukaryota; kingdom Viridiplantae; phylum Streptophyta; class Magnoliopsida; order Asterales; family Asteraceae; genus Artemisia; species Artemisia tridentata. Next base: position 193,770,219 of record CP139508.1, on the reverse strand, counting down.
ATCTTTGAAAATTTTGTTTGTGAATCTGATCGACCCTCAATCTTGTTAGCAAGAAAATCAGTTTCTTCATCAACAGAATACATAACAACACGTTGAAAGGTATCATCTAACAGAAATGTTGCATTGTATAACTTGGGATTGTCTTTGAGTACTTTGTGTAAATTACGGGGTGTATCACGTCCAAGTGCAAAACTTACTCCTTTAGGACTCGGTTTCACAACATTCTTTTGAATTTGCGTTACAGAATTACCCGTTTTATACACAATGTTTTGAAATTCTTTGAGTTTGGTTTCCAAATCCAGAATTTGATCAAGATATGAGTCAACACGTTTCCTATTGGCTTGCTTTTCTTCAAGAAGATCCTTCTGAGAAGTTGAAAGCTCTAATTGAGTTTTTAACAACTCAGAAGTTAAAGCATCAATTTGTTTTTTGGATTCAAATTGATCCTTTTCTTTTTGAGAGAGAAGCTCAGCTTTGGCAACGGTTAGCTCATGAACTTGACTTTCTAAATTTTGAACTTTTACGTATTCTTTTTGGAAAGCTATTTCAAAACCTTTTTCACGTTTATCTTGTTTAAGATATCCCGAAAGTTGTAGTTGGTAGCACTCATTATCCTTTGTTAACAATGCAATTTTATCTTTGAGCTTCTGATTGATGTCATTGCATTTTTCTATTTGTGACTGGGTGGTCAATAACAAGGCCTGTAATTCTGAATCTTGATCATTCAAAGGATCTGTTTGATCAAGATGATCACCATTGTCATCATCAATGAGATCATCAAATGAAACAACGTTATTATCATCATCAAATGATACTACCGTGTTTATTTGATCATCGGATGGTGATGAGAATGAATCATGTTGATCAAACGTTTCTTTTGTATATGAAGATGCATCTGGTAAAGCAATTTCATGGATGAGACATGTAGGATCAGGTACCTGAGAAAGACCATCGGTGTCATAGACCGGGCCTGACTCGGACATATTCATTTCTTGCATATTAGCCATAAGCATGACTGCAGCATTTGCCTCTAGATCTTCCATTTCATCATCTGATTCCACATTAGCCATAAAACTTTGATCATTCTGAGTTAACCTTCCAGCAGCTTTTTCATCTTTGAGTGCCATCAGAAGAGCCTCTTTGTGATAAGCACTGCCCATTGTTCTTGGCTTCGGACAAGCATTTGCCATGTGACCGTTCCCCCCACAGTTATAACATGTGATAGACGTATTTGCAATGCCTCTCTAAACATTCCCAACAGTCGAATTTCCTCTCTGATCATTCCCCATAGTGTTTCTGTTTGCCCCTGCATTATTAAACCTATTTCCTCCTGACTGAACCCTTTGAGTACCATATCCACGATTTCCCGAACCATATCTGCCTGAAGACCTGTTTTGAATTTCGACTCTGCCATCATTAACAACTGCCTGATTCCTGGTATTTGAAGATGAACGAAGACGGTTGTTGGATTTGGTGAATCTGCCAAATGCTTTAGCAATTAATCCAAATGCTTCGTTAAGAGAGTTGAAAGCATCCTCTTCTTCATCATAATCTGCATTTGAGTACAGCATTGAATCGGTGTTGTTATATGGAACCATCTGGTTATCAGAGTATTGTTGTGGTGCTTCATAGGAAATGATTTGGTTATGAGGTTGGGGTGGAAGGCTTGGTTGAAAAGATGATTGGCCAAATTCCTGGTGTGGTAAAGAGAAGTTAGATTGAGCAACGAGAGCAAGTGAGTTTGATGTCGGTGCGGGTGTGAAACCTCCTCGTGCTTCAATTTCTTTATCCACTTCTGATTGATGTTGTCTGAGGTAATCATACATGAGTCCATATTTGACATCACCAATTTTCTTTGTCTATCTTACAAAAGTTGCATACTTCTGCCGTTCAGGACCAAGACATCCAAGGAATTTGGAGTTGACAGCAATCTTTGGTAACTTTATATCATGACGATCAAGGTCATTGATAATGTTGGTGAAACGGTGGTAGTAAGATTCAATGGTTTTCCCTGGTTCCATTATGAAGTGAGTGTACTCCATATACAATTTTGACTCAAGATCTTCCTGGTTTAACTCTGTTCCTTCCATGAGAAGATGAACATGTTCCCACATATCTTTGGCTGTCTTTTGAGCATCAATACTTCGATAGATAGGATTGGGAATTCCTTGAAGTATGAAAGACATTGCCAATTGGTTTGCTTCTTGTTGTAATGTTTGCTCAGTTGTGTAGTTGGCAACAGGAGTGGGAGTGGTTGTTTCTTCTCTCTCTGAAGTTGCTGGAACAACAGTAGCTGGAATAGGATAGGGTCCTTCTTCAATTACTTTCTTGAGGTATTGACCATGAGGTTTTTTGAGTTCAACGAATCTGAGGAATCTACTAGCCCATTGCACGTAGTTACCCGGAGTTAGCATTGGTGGAGTTTCTTGACTTCCAGCTTCATGACGTGATTGCTGACTACTAATTGCCTCACACATCTTGTTAAACCAATGAGGTTCTCTGGAGTAGGATGAATAATTCTGCAGTTGTTGATTCTGTTGCATGATCTGTTGTGGGGATACTTGTGGTGGAGAGAGAAATTGATGCTGTTGCACGAATGCTTGTTGTTGTTGATACTGAGGATGAAATTGCTGTTGTTGTGGATGTTGCTGTAGCTGGTAGTAGTAATTGTAATGAGGTGGTTGAGACATATCTGGATCTTTAAGATAATTAAGATATGTGTTGATGATATATGTTAAGTTGGTTTGAAAATCTAAAGATTTTGTCCAAATGCGATAAGTACTGTTCACCAAATGCGATAGGTCAGTTCACCAAGTGCGATAACCAAGTGCGATAATGACAGTTCACCAAGTGCGATAAGATCAGTTCACCAAGTGCGATAACAACACTACACCAAGTGCGATAACCTTCAATAGCGATAACAAAAGTAGATAATGCGATAAACTATAAAGTGCGATAAATAATGACAATTTAAATATGTTATCTTAAAGTGCGATAAGTTATTGCAAAATGCGATAAGATATCAAACAGCGATAAGATAAGATATCAAACTGCGATGATTTATGGCAAATGCGATAGATTTATCACAAATCCAAGTTCGATAATTCTCAACTCTTGTACAAGAGAAGAGAAGCAACCAAGTCGAAGTATTACGACTTTCTAATACAAGAAAGTACAATACTGAGTCCCAAATGCGATAATTGAAGATCTCCCAAATGCGATGAAACCCTAACTTATCTTGATTCGAACTGCGATAAAACCCTTAGTTATCTGGATTGCAACTGCGATAAAACCCTAACTTGTCGAAGTTCACTCAGAAACCAAAAATATCACTTTTCATCAACTTTCCAATACGCTAATAATACGGATTACACCAAATCGTCGAAATAACCAAGAAACCCGATTGTTTTTGACTTTAAAGGATTAGTAATCAAAAGTTTTGATGAATATTAAGCTTTGTTAACGTAGAAAATATGAAAACCGATGAAGATTAGTGAAATTTTAACGATCTCAAAGCTATTTTCAACACAAACAAGAGTTTTAACGTTAAGATGTGAACAAAAACTTTCGATAACTAGAAAACCAACGTAATTAACGATACTAATGACTCAAACACACGATCCTAATTATCCCTAGGCGAATGATACCACTTGTAGGTCACGATGATATCTCAAACACACACTCGTTAGGACTAATAAGCACACGAACTACTACACATATATTATGCTACGTAAAGAGAGAAATAAGCTAATAAGCAAACTAGAGAAGAAAGAGAGAATAAGAAGAGAATAAGAAGAGTGGAAGGCTTTCACTTAATCGAATGTTACACTAGCAGAGCTTTCGCATATTACATGAAAAACCAACAATGATAATGCATCCCATGCCTTCTATTTATAGGCAATGGGAGGGGAATTATGCTAAGAATATTCCCTTGCATGTTTCTAGAATAATTAAACTAATGTGGCCGGTCCATGGACTACTAATGGACCGGACCATAATTACAAACAATATAGTCCTTAACGTGCAACATTTAATCTAAATGAACAAGACTTGTAAATATTTAAAACGTGTTCCTAACATTTCATCTAAACACGTTTTCTAATTTTTTTTCACTTTCCTACCCTTTCTTTTCTCTAAAAGTCGAGATTGAAAATTAAAACTATTTTTCTACAGCTAAACATACCATTTGTTTTCAAAAAATTTCTTTTTTAAAATGGCAAATGAAAGAGTTGACACATTTTAGGGGGCCTATATTTGTGGAAAAATAATTTTTAATTTTCTATCTCAAATTTTTAAAAAATTAAGAGCCTTTTATATCCAGAAAAGTGTTCGAAAAATTTAAAACATGTTTGGATGCAATTTTGTTAGTAAAATAAAAAATACAAGTTATTATAAAAAACTGTAATGACGTATTAAATTTAACTTTTATATAGATTAGTTATAAACTAGAAAAAAAAAAAATTTTTAACTCTTCAAAAAATTATCTGAAAAGTATTTGATTTTTTCAGTTTTCCCTTAAATTTTTTCTCGAAAAGACCGTAATTCTCTGCAACTAAACGCAAAGACTAGTCTATCTCTTAAAAAATGTTACTCAGCTTTTCCTGGACGATTGCTAAGGAATAATTTATATTCAACTCTTAACGATGACACCTTACACAACTTATTAGAATCTGAAAACTCGATTATCTAGTTTGTAATTCAATGTTAGTCTTTTCCAACTTTCCTCCGCGACCCCTGTTGTTATAGAATGATTACTAGTATAATAAAGTAAACAAGTTCATATGGTCTTGAATATGCGGAAGATGAAGGAAAGCTGGAATATAACGGGATAAAATATGTTATGTTTATCATATGTGTGTGTCATTTGTCTTAGGTAGCTGTAAGTTATCGATGTGTAGTTAGGTTCTTGTGTCACTTGATTAAGTGGTGTATTATCGAGCTCGGGGCATCTCGGCTCGTTTGAATGTCATTGGGCGTTTCCCATTGACCTTGTACTCATCTCCTATTATTTATAAATTCCACCAGGTATAAACCCATTTACCAAAAAAAAAAAAAAAAAAAAAATCTACGGTTATACAAGTACAACATAGATCTTTAGTATGGTTTTGGGACTCAAGTGTTGGCTCTCAAGACTATCAAAAGTTTACAGATTGGTTTACGTCTTGTGCGCACTACTAAAGTACTGAACTACTAATATTTATCAACCATCAACATGTCTCGTAACAACTTTTTTTTACCGATTTTTATGAACCCCTAAATAGTTCCTCTATTTCTCACCGATAAGTACATCTTTATTTGATTATTTTTCGTGAACTAGGCGTGTGTCCGTACATAACGACGATATTTTATAACGACAAATATTTATATTTCAAATATTGTAGTTAAGTGTTTAACGTTTAAAAATTGACGTTGACAAGTCTTAATCATTATCCGAGATGACAAAACTGTAGAAATCAAGGGAATACTGAAAAACTATATTATCAGATTCAACTATAACTAAAACCAGTGTTGCAAAAAAAGATCTACAAGGCCGATTAATAACCGATTAGGTGCTACAAGGCCACCGACCTTGCCGATTTATGTAACTGGGTCAAACAAATAGGTCAACCGTGGTCAACGGCAATCAACGACGGTCAATGGTGGTCAAACTTGCCGGAAACCTATAAATCTTGCCGGAAGTACCCAAAACTAACTGTAAACTTATTTTGATCACTTATAATAACTGTTTAAGTCTATTACAAGTTGTTTTTTAAGAAAATACCTTGCCGAAAATACCTAAAACTCACCGGAAATACACAAAACTTGCCGGAAATAACTAAAATTTGTCAGTAATGCCAATCCGATTAATCCCGCCTAGACCGATTACAAGCTACAAGGTGGTCGACCGCCCGACTACCAATTCGCGATTTTTGCAACCTTGACTAAAACATTACAATACATTAAATAGAAAAGACAATGACAAAACCCTAACTATCAAACGGGTCAAAACAAGTGGGCCGTGCCTATAGGCCTTATTCACTAACATCCTCCCTCAAACTCACAATGCTACATTGAGAGTTTGACAAGAAAACTGCAAAATCAGACGAACAAATGCAGACAGCAAATCCAGGCAGACAGCAGCAGACAGGTACAAATTCAGCGGCAGAGAAATTCAAACAGAGGTAGACGAAGAGCAGCAGACAAATACAAATTCAGCGGCAGAGAGATCCGAACAGAGGTAAACGAAGAGCAGCAGACAAATACAAATTCAGTAGCAGAGAGATCCGAACAGAGGTAGACGAAGAACAGCAACAGACAAATAGAGATTCAACGGATCCAGACAAATAAATTCAGATTCAGATTCAGACAGATTCAAATTCAGATTCAGATAAAACCGGGTGGAACCAGATGCAGAACCACATGTGAAACGAAAACATGTTGTTGATGACGAGATGCTGCACATAACTATTCAAGACATAGTCGGATCAATTAAGATCGCAACATCACCATCACCAACTCCAAACCAATTTCCGATTCATTACCAATACCGATAATCCATTATAACCCAAACAAACATAACCGTGATTACCAAATACCGATGCCAATAATCAAACGAGCCAAACAAAACGATCAATCTATGTTTTCGTTTTACGATACAGAATAATATGCAAACAATAAAATCAAACAAAGTAATCAACCCCAATATACGTTAATGGGAGGCCAACTGTGGGGGTGAAGCTTCTTGGAGGGGCGGTTAGCAGAGATAGGGATTTTATTACCGGGTTGGCCATGAGGAGAGCTGCTAATGCTGTTGAATTGATGCGACTTCTTCCACAGTTAGGGGACCCGCAGAGCGCGCTCCTCTTGCTTCGGTCATGTATGGGCATTGCCAAACTCTTTTTTGGCTTGAGGACGTGTCAACCTGTGTACACAGAGGAGGCGGCCTTGCTTTTTGACAAAGGGTTACGTGAGGCGATTGAAGAATTAGTGGTTTGTGGAGGTCCTTATTTTGGAGATTTCCAGTGGAGGCTCGCTTCCTTACCTATTCGGTTTGGTGGTCTGGGCTTGTATTCAGCGGTTGAGGCTTCCTCATACGCTTTTGTGGCTTCTAGGGCCCAATCTTGGGCCCTCCAAGATCACATTTTACGTGACAGTGGCTTGTGTGACATGGACCCTGACTATGCTTGTGCTTTGGCATGTCTCCGTAATAAGCTTTCGAACTTTGACTTCAGCGGTTTCACTGATAAGGACACTGCCCCCATCAAAGCCCAACATACTTTGGCGAGTGCTCTGTTCAGTAAAATTGTGCAAGGTATGGAAGTTCAATTTGACATGACCGATAGACAGAAAGCTGTTTTCGAATGCCTACGATCGCCACATGCTCAAGACTTTCTTACGGCTGTTCCTATTGATGGTCTAGGCCAACACATGTCACCTGTGGAGTATCGTACGGTCCTTAAGTACCGCTTAATGATTCCTCTTTTCCCGGGTAATGAATCATGTCCGGTTTGTCGCAAGGCATGTTTGGACTCATTTGGTGAGCATGCTGTACATTGTAGGGAGCTCCCCGGCTTTAAGTACAGACATGATATGGTTCGTGATGTCCTTTTTGATGTACTTAAGCGTGCTGGGGTCTCCGCAAAGAAAGAAGCACCCGTGAACTTCCTAACTGACCCCCGGGAGGGAAGATCAACACTTAGACCAGCTGATGTTTTGGTTTTTGGTTGGGCAGGTGGTAAGCATGCTTGTGTGGACCTAACAGGTGTTTCTCCTCTCGTGGGATTGAGGAGTGGAGGTTTTACTGCAGGGGAGGCTGCCCTTAAAGCTGCCTCATGCAAAGTGAGCAAGCATGAGAAAGCGTGCATTGACAATCAGCACGAGTTTATACCTTTCGCGTTTGACACTTTTGGTTTTCTAGCACCTGATGCTGTAGCCTTCCTTAACAGAGTTCAGCGGGTCATGCATTCTAATGTGATGTCTCCTAGATCTATGAATGTAGTTTTTCAGCGCATTAGCTTTGCAATCCAAAAAGGGCTGGCGGCGCAGCTTGTTGCCCGTTTGCCTTCAATTGCTTTATGTTAGACTTTCAATATATATCGAATTCTTATTATTTTTTTTCAAAAAAAAAAAATAAAATAAAAAAATAACATTATTCCGTATCAATCAAAACTAATCCAAACATGTTTTCATGTTTTCGTTTATTCAAGCAGACAGCGACAATAACTAATCCAACCATCGAACTACTTCTTTCTTTTCTTTTTTTCTTTTTTTTTCTTGATCTTCGACCTAGCTCTTGATACCATGTAGAAATCAAAGGAATACTGAAAAACTATATTATCATATTCAACTACAACTAAAATATTACAATACATTAAATAGAAAGAAAAGACAATGACAAAACCTTAACTATCAAACGGGCCAAAACAAGTGGATCGGACCTATAGGCCTTATTCACTAACAAAAACATCATACCAGTTCGGGTATAACAAATTGAGATTGAAATATGAATCGAGATTGAAATGAATCTATAAAAAAGAAGAAAGAATAGTAAAGATCGAGTAATTTTAAAAATAACAGTATTGAACAATATTTAAGGCAAAATATAAAGGCACTATAGTAATTAAACAATTTTGTGTTTAAGCAAATTCATTTTCTGATATATGTCATTGCACACCTGGGACTTTGTTTTGTTAAATACATTCTCAACAAGCATTTTCGGGTTTATATTCACATCAGTTCATTATATTCAATGCATCCGTTCTGTCCTTCTAGATTATCCCTACGTGATCATTGTTCCTCTTCTTATTAAATATGTGTATTTGTAATCTTAACAGAATGCTATGCTTTAAAATATTGCTTATAAGGCCTTTCGACTTTGCTATGAGACGAAATACAATGCATAATTTAAGTACTTTAACTAGAAGTCGTCATTTTCAAGAGTGTCTTTCATTGTCATTGCATTCCAGTCGATCGTTATCGGCATAGACGGCAAAGGCCGCAATCTCTTCATTGAAGGTAGAAATGAAAAAACAAAAAAGAAAATAAAAAATCAGATGAAGTTGATGTTGTGGTAACATAATTTTATGACAAATTTGATACACTAGTTTCATAAAGAAATTGAAATGCCTTCAAAGACTTCTTAAGGTGCTGTTTGGTTGGGGGAATTACAAGGAATTTGGAGCCCGTAGGGATTTAAAATTAAAATTGCTTGAATTTTCATGTTTGGTTCAAAATAAGATGTAGGCAATGGAAATTAAAATATAGAGTTAATTACATAAATCGTCTTTGTAGTTTGTCGGGTTTCACATCTTTCGTCCTTGTGCTTTTTTTTTTAAGCGGGTCGTGTCCTTGTGGTTTTTGACCCGTTAGAGCATTAGGTATCGTGGAGCCAAAGGGCTCGTGCCGTTCTCCAAAATTACTGCCACGTCAGCAAAGCACAGAACGGCACCAGAAAACCTTTGGCACCACATTTTGTGCCGTTACCGTTGGCACCAGAAAATGTGGTGTTGTTCTCCATTTTTTTTTTTTTCATTTACATAAAATAATTAAATTCAAATAATTCAGATTCAAAGTACGATGTCGAATTCAAATTCAAATAATTTAGATTCAAATTCCAAATTCAAATTCAAATAATTCAAATTCAAATTTCAAAATTTGCATATAAATACCCATTCACAGACTCATACACAACTCATTGACACACACTTTCTCAAAAATGTCTCGCAAAGATTTCTCCAAACAATTCCCCAGTTACCGCGACTTCTCACAACAGTTCCCCAGTCACCACGACTTCTCACAACAATTCCCAAGTAAACACGACTTCTCCCAACAATTCCCCAGCTCCAACCTGATTCCAAATGAACCGGTTAACACTCCACCGGAAGATATCTTTCCGGTGTTCCCAGCGGAAAATGAACCGGTTAACACTCCACCGGTTGTGGAACAACAACCCAATCCGTTTTGACTCACTGAAGATGAACTCCGACTACTTGAGCAGGATGAGGAAGTCAGGAGAGAAACAGAAGAAAGAGAACTACGAGAGGAAGCTGCTCGTATGGAGCAGGAAGCCAGGGATGCAGAATATCTTAGGCATAACTGGTTTGACATTATGGAAGCAGCGTATTATAATGGCGAGTTTAAGGATGCAGACTCTTCGAGTGAGGAGGGTTATAACTAGACTTTTCATTGTAATTTGTAGTTTCATTTTAATGTTTAATGTATTTTCACTTCCGTGCCTTTTCATTTCAATAAAAGTTACTCTGTTTTGCTAGGTAATACGAAATTTAAATAAAAGTTACAATACGAAATTTAAATAAAAGTTACAATACGAAAATTAACTAGTTTTGGTTTGGATTATTTGCCCTAATTCGTGCTTTTCGGGCAAGGGAATAAGTCTACTTTACCGTCAACATGTTCTTGGTACGAATACGGTAGTTGCGATTCCTGGCTTCCGTGTTGTATGCGTCGAGAACTTTATCCCAAAACGTATTCAAATTCATTTGTTGATCCGCACTCGTATTTGGATTCTCGGATATTTGAGTGTAACACTCTTCCAAAAGCGACTCCTCTTCTTGGGTCCAAATTCTACTCATTTTATATTGGAAATGTATGTGATTTGTTAGTGTATTTATAGGTAATTTTGTAGTTTATTTTATTATTATTATTTTTTTTTTTGTCAAAATCATTTCCAAACGGTAATATTACCGTTACCAAACGCTCCCTTTCTTCTCCAATTCAAATCCAACTTTCGAATTAGACCAGAAAAGAAAAAGAAAATAAAAAAAATGGAACGACGTGGGCTAACAAATACGGCGCGAGCTCCCTTGATGCGACTTTCGTAGTCGTGCGCCATTCGACAGTTTGGGCTGGTAGGTTTGGCGCCACCCAAAACGCCACGACACCCCCAGCTCTTACGGGTTGGTCTTTTGACCAAAATCGTCCCTGATGTTTGATCAAATTGCAAATTTCATCCTCGTAGTTTGAAAACTTCATATTATTATTATTATTATTATTATTATTATTATTATTATTATTATTATTATTATTATTATTATTATTATTATTATTATTATTATTATTATTTTATTTTATTTTTATTTTTTTATTATCAACATCACTTTATTATTGTTATTATTATTATTATTATTATTATTATTATTATTATTGAAACATAATAAGCTTACATAAAGTTGGATGGGAGTCTAGACACAAGTTGTGCTCCCACTCCTTTCTGAATACAAAAACTTACTCTATAAAAGATAAAAACACCACTCTTTGCATTAAAACCATAATGAGTGGGGGCATTCCGAGAATTGAACTCGAGACCTCTTGCACCCTAAGCGAGAATTATTATTATTATTATTATTATTATTATTATTATTATTATTATTATTATTATTATTATTATTATTATTAACTTTTCATTTTATTATTATTATTAACTTTTCATTTTATTACTATTATTTGAGTACATTGTAATTAACTCTTTATTTTATTTACTTTCTAATTTTTTTATTACTTTTTCTTTATCATTTTTGCAATTTTTTTTTTTTTTTAATTTTTGGTTATTTCAGTTTTTTTTTTTTTTTTTTTTTTTTTTTTTTATTAAATTGGTTTGATTTCTATTTCTTTTACATTTTTTTATTTTAATTTACCGATAAACAAACTAATTAGTTATGAACCATCATAACTCTTAACTTATTGCGTAGTTATTTCAATTTTATTATATACAAAAAAATAGTAAAATATAGAAATTATCTTTTCCAAAAACATTTTTCCTATGAGATTAACAGTACCATAATATTTAACAATTCAAAACTATCAAACAAAGTACGAAACGATAGTATAAAAATTCATAGAAATATAAAATGTCAGTCCTAGCAATATGAAATGCCAGTCTTAGACTTTTGCAACAAAAAAATAAAATAAAGTTGCTAAGATTGACATTTCAGATTTCTATGAATTTTTATGCTGTTGTTTCGTAGTTTATCTAATAGTTTTGAATTGTTAGATATTGTGGTACTATTAATCTCATTGGAATAATGTTGTTGGAAGAGATAATTTCTATATTTGACTTCTTTTGTGTATTTATTAAAATCGAAATAACTACGAAACAAGTTAAGAGTTATGATGGTTCATAACTAACTAGTTTATTTATCGATAAATTAAAATTTCAAAATAACCGAAAAAGAAATCAAAATCAAACCGATTTAATAAAAAAAACCGAAACTGAAAAACCAAAACATAAAAGATAAAAAGAATTTTAAAAAATGCTAAAAAAAGTAATAAAGAAAATAAAATAAAATAAAGAGTTAATTACAAAATACTCAAATAATAATAATAAAATAAAAAGTAGTAGTAGTAGTAATAATAATAATAATAATAATAATAATAATAATTTCTTGTAAATCCTAGAGGAGTGGGAGCCTAGTTAGTATCTCGGCTCCCCTCTAATTTCTTGTAAATCATATGATTTTCTAATGAAGTGATGTTTTATAATAATAATAATAATAATAATAATAATAATAATAATAATAATAATAATAATATATGTTCCAAGGTTGGGATTATGGTGCGTAAGGAGGCTCAAATGAGGTTCCTTTCGGAGGATGGCAAGGAGCTACGACCTGCAGACCTGTTATTATTCAATCGGCTTCAAGGTAAAAATGCATGTTTGGATGTGACTGGTATCTCACCATTTGCTGGTATTGGGGCGACTTCATGGGCTCCTGGGGTAGCCTTGCACAACGCTGTGGAGAAGAAAAAGAAGAAGTATGCGTCCAAATGTGAGGACAACGGATACAAGTTTATACCATTTGCTTTTTCTACATTCAGGGAATTCGATACGGAGGCTTGGGACACACTTTCACGTATTAAATCTATTGCCATTAGCCACTCAAATAATTCTAAGAGTGGTGTTTTTATCTTTCATAGATTAAGCTTTTGTATTCAAAAAGGAGTTAGAGTGCAGCTTGTATCTAAACTTCCATCCAACTTCATGTAAATTTTTATGGTTCTAATAAAGTGATGGTTTATATAAAAAAAGTAATAAAAAAAAATAATCTAAAAGTTTCAACTATGAGGACGAAATCTACAATTCGACCAAACCACAGGGATGATTTTTGCAACGTACACAAATAATAATAATATAATATATGAAAAGACAAAAATACCCTTCAAGTTAACGGTCAACTAACAGAATTATTGGTTAAAGGACCAAACCCGTAACAGGTCAAAAACCACAAGGACATGACTTACTGGGAAAAAAGTCAGGGACTAAACCCGTGAAACCTGACAAATCACAAGGAACATTTAAGTAAGAGGTAATTACCAAAATGGTATTTCAAAAAAAACATGGTCCATTTTCTAGTCACTCTTAACACCTCTTTCCCATTTTGGTCATGCTCGACTGCTCGACCGCTCGACTCCACCAGAATCATGCCACGTGTCATTCCTTGTACTTGCAAAAGGTACCAACCAAATCTTTAGAGAATCTTTGTTACTATTTACTTTATTAAAAGTCAATGCTCGACCGACGGTGCTCGACTTGAAAATGCTCGACTGACGGCGTACTTTTTGAAAAATATCTTTCCAAAAGATTTCTTTGTACTTTTTGTCAGTCTTTTTACTTGTACTTTTATTTATTTATTTTGATTAAAAAAACACACACACACTACACTCATATTTCCCAAAACACACACTAAAACACTATTTTTAGTAAATTTCTACATTTCCCAGTTTCTTCTTCCTCGGTTCATCTTCATGTTTGTTCTTTAGTGTTTTTCCAGTAGCCAGAATCAGACGCAAAAAACGAAAGAGGCCTCAAAACGAAATGGTAAGTTTTATTTAGTGCTTATTAGGGCTTTGATTTATTTTTGTTCCATATTGTAACTGCTTATTAGGGCTTTGTTCTATAGTATTGTTCCATATTTTTGTATGTTATATTGTAACTTATGTTAAATTGAGAAGTGCTCGACTGATTATTTTTGTGATTCACTGCTTATTCTTTATGCTTCACTGCTTAGGTGTTAAGGTGTGAGTCTTAGGTTTTTTGGTAAATCTTTAGTTTAAACTAGGATTGTGAGCTTTAATGAGTTTAGTTTAGTTTAGTTTAAACTAGGATTGTGAGCTTTTTGAATGTGAAGTTGCTAAGTATAAGGAGCTTATTAACGCGTTTAACAAGCTTATTAACACAGTTTATTGGTAATTAGGTTTTTTTAAATTGCTTTGTTGGGATTGCTTCAAGCTAATTAGGTGTTGGTACAAATCTTAGGTTTTATTGTAAATTTTTATTTTAAACTAGGTTTTAGTACATTGCTTAATACATTGATAAGGCTCGTGAGCTTAATGAGTTTAGTTTACTGCAAGTTATGTTTAATACAATGAACGAGTTTAATGCTAGTTTTTAGTACTTCTCTTAGTGCATAGATAAATTTGAACAGGCTGCGAAAAGGAATCAGGCGGAAGGGTATCAAGTGAACAGAATAGGATAATAGAGGATGGGGGAAGCCAGGTAGTAAACTTACCTCCCTTGCTCGTACCCCATCTAGTTAGGACTGAGAACGGTTAACCTCTACGGTCGTCTATCACCACATGAAAATAAATGATTCGTGTAAACATAACTAGGTAGGAATTCCAGACACCATACGAAAATAAACTGGTAAGCTTGGGTCTGAACAAGTACCGAGTCGACCTATAAATTAAATAGTTTACATGCTAGTTATAGGTTAGTTAAGCGGGTTGAACGGCCAACATGTTGAGATAAACAAATTACATTGGTCGTGTTTAGGTGATGTGTAACCGAATTATGTTACATGGTTGGATTGTTGTGATTGAAACCCGACCTGAACTAATAAAGAAAGGGATGATAATGTTATTGCAGTTAAATAATTATATTTATTCATACTATTCTATATTAAGGGGTGTTTGTGATTGCCTATAATAAATACTTATAAGCTGCTTAAAAATGAGCACTTTGCGAGTTGTTTATTATTTCTTTTATACCTTATCTTAGTGTTATATAATGGAATTGTTATTTCTTGTAGGCGTATGATGCTAGAGTTATTGTCAAAAGCAAATTGCATTACTTTGTACTTATGAAGGATCGATTAGACCAGCCACGCCGTACCATGTTTAATGCTACATGCTTTGGACCATGGCTTGATCTGACCTATGTGGATAATGAAGAAGGGCTTGTTCATTACATGCTTCAGAGACAATTCCACCAAAAAGATGATAACTATGATCTTCCGCTTGTATACTCTTTGAATGGACACAGTCTTCATTTTGGTCGACATGAATTCTGCCTGATTACTGGCTTTAAATTTGGTCTTGTCAGTTTTAGGAAATGGCGGAGTGGTCATATCCCTTTTCGTGAACGTGTTTTCCCGCACAAGGTTGGTCAGCATGTTAAATTAATTGATCTATTATCAGTTATTGAGGATGAAGAGGTGTTTATAAAACTATGTGACGAGGATGCTATCCGTGTTTGCCTCTTGCTAACACTTGAGGTTATATTCATGGGTAAAGACTTGGGGTGTATCATTGATGATATTTTTATGAGGATGGTGGAGGATCTTGATGAATTGAATGCAATGCCATGGGGGGAGCATATATGGAGGCAGCTTTATGATTCAATTAGAAATGTCTCTTCAAAGCATATTCCCGTTCACCATCAAAGAAAGGGTCGTAAAGAATCCAACGATCTTCCTATCTATAGTTTGAAAGGATTCGTTGCTGCTTTCAAGGTTAATACTAACAAAGTTTGTTGACATTCTTTTTCTTTTTTGTTCACTTTAAAGAAAATAAAAATTTTGAAGTCTGCTTACTGACATTCTTTTTCTTATTGGTACTGGTTATTTAAAAACATACCTAAAACTTAAGAAAATCCTTCCCCGTTCATTCCCCCGTTCAAAATTATATTCGTTTTCTTAATTTTTTGTAGATATGGATCATAGAGAGTACTGATAAAAGTGAAATGTGGTGGAACAAGAAGCAAGGGGTGATACCAAAAGCAGTGGCATGGTCGAAATACATATCATTTAGAGAATTTGATAATTTTGACAATCTTTTTGCCAAGGTAAACATATATGTTTTTTAATTGATTGGTCAACATGACATTTAAACAATTTGATACACCACATAACTTTTATATTTTTCCTAGGACTCGAAACTAAACTTGGCTATTACCCCAACAGAATTTGAGGATGAAGTGGAATGGTATATAAGAAGCTGGGAATTTTTTAGGTGGTATACCCCTAGAGCACCGCCTCTTCCAAAAGAGGGACCATGGGAGGAATACTTTCAGAAACTGGCTGCAAGAAGGGCCAGCAATAAAAGCATTGGAGAGGGTTGTTCAGTGAGTATGTCTCTTGAGGAACGGGTTAAGGCTTTGGAAGTCCGCACTGTCAAACTTGAGAATATTATTCAAGTTAGTATATTATCTTTTGCAATTGTTGACCAAGTAACTTTATTGTTTTCATTTGAGTATGTCTTTAATTATAATGTTCTACTAATAAGGGTTAAAACACTTTGGTATGCAGGTTTTTACATGTAAATCTTCACAGCAAGACAAAGTTCACACATCTGCCGGAGAAAAGGTAATTTGATGATGTTGTTTTTTGTTCTTATTTCGGTTCTGACATAATAAATAACTTGCGCTAATAAATTTTTGGTAACTTTTTTTTCATCTCATTAACAGGTTTTAGATCTTTCTGATGAGTATTGCAGTGAAGACAATGATTTTTTCAAGTTGTTTGATTCGCCAGCTATTGATGAAGTTGAAAAGCTAGAGAAAGCTGAAAAGCTAGAGGATGAAGTTGAAATTAGAAGGAAACTTATTGAGAAATGCGTAACAAAGAAGAGGAGTTTTGAACGTGTTCTTAGGCCACCCTATGTCATCAAGCGAAGTAAAACTTCTCAAGTTCCTAGCCCAGAAAAACTTAGATGCCGAAAGAGTATACAAGATCTAGTTATCACTGAGAAGTTACTAGAAGTCAGACCGTGGGTAGAGGTATGATTGCTTTTTTTGGAAATGTATATTGGTTCTAGAAGTGTATCTGGTTTTTTGGAAAGGGGTATTGGTTTTCATTAATTTTATGATGGTCATTTATGTTTATTTTGTTTTCTGTTTAGGTTCTTAAGCGACCATTCGAAAACATCGACAAAATTTATGTTAGCTATGAAATTGATCGGTTCATGTTAAAGGACGGTTGGCGTAATTGTGTGTTCCCTTGGTCTGATTTGGTTGTCGATCGTAATTTCTGGGATGCTTTAATGGGCCTTGACAATAATCGTAAAGGATGGTTACTTGACGAGGTAAAGTAAATATAACTTTACTTTACTCAGTTATTTATAAATCATGCTTTTGATTGTCTCTGCCTGCCAATTGATTTCCAGTAAATTAGTGTTACATGAGAGACTTGATAATGCGGTTAGGGCAGATATACATAACGTTGAATATAGGTTTCATTGCTGAATATGAAGACCCTCCTTAGTACCATTTGAGATGCTTGATCCTGATCGCCAGTTTTGGCTAGACAATCAGCTTCCATTCTCGAAAGAGCCAAAGCTTGTTATCAAGATCAAACATACAAACTTGTGATCCTTTTAGAGATCTTAGTGGACTCGCAAAAGGTCACTGCTTATACAATGCTTTTTTGTATAAGCAGTGACCTTTTGCGAGTCCCCTAAGATCTCTAAAAGGATCACAAGTTTGTGTGTTTGATCTTGATAACCAGCTTTGGCTCTTTCGAGAATGGAAGCTGATTGTCTAGCCAAAACTGGCGATCAGGCTCAAGCATCTGAAATGGTACTAAGGACGGTGTTCATATTAAGCAATGGAACCCATCTACAATGTTAGGTATATCTGCTTTAATAGATGGGATGTGATAATTGAGGCGTGTTGATTGGGATAATGGATATAGTGTGTATTGTTCATGACAGGCCACACTCCTTCATTATCCCATTCAACACGATTCCCAATAGTCACATCACATGCTTTTCTAGAATCGACAATTTTTTCTTCAGCACACCTTGGTACTTTGAGATTTCCAATACATGTTACGTCGTCATGGCAATGGGTTTTTGACCAGAGGCTCAAAGTATCAAGGTTTGCCAACGCTATTATGATGTTTGTCTTGTAACACTATCTTACTTGATATCTAGTACATGTAGAGAAAATCAAATGCGGATTTTTTTTATATGTAATTGACTGAATATATTTGTTGTTTGTTTTTCCTACAGCACATTGATCTATGGGTATCCTACATGTGGCATACCAGACCATCAGATATGGACTGGTCTATGGTAAGCTGCTTTTTCCTACCATTATTGATGAAAGGAACCATGCCTGTATGGTACGCAAACAAAGAAACGTACCCGCTGGGTTGGGGTGATGTTGAACGTGTTTTCATTCCCATAAATGAACCAGAAGTACATTGGTCCCTTGCTGTGTTTCACATCCAGACTGGTCAAGCACATATCTTCCCGACCAAATTCAAGAGTGTGTCCCGAAATATCAAAATACATGGGAGTATTTATATCAGGGTTTTCAACATCGCGTTGATGTTGAAGTAAATAATGAAGCAAATGGTTGTCATGCTCATATGTTTTGATATTCAACCATTGCCCAAAAACAGTGCTTTTAAAAAAGTTAAGCCGCTCGGGATTGAAGTTCAATTTTTGGCTTATCTTTTTTATGTAGTGCAACTTAGTTCTGGTACTCACATTCGCAGCATACAACTACACAGGATAACAAACAAAACATAAGAAATATTAGCATATGTTACAAAGAGATATTAAAATAACATTTAACAAATATAGACTATAATTCATAACCTAGCAGCAGGTTGAAGTATACTAGGAGACTCAGCAGCAGGTTACATACACTAGCAGCAGGTTGAAGTATACTGGCAGACTTAACGGCCCAGGTGATTTGGCCTAAAATAAGCACTTAAATGCCTAGAGCAAACCCTAACCACAAATGCCTAAAATAAGCCTAAAATAAGCAGCAGGTTACATACAGACTCAGCAGGTTGAAGATTCACTTAGTCAAATCTTCAGACTCTAGTCGACAGACTCAGCAGCAGGTTACATACACTAGCAGCAGGTTGAAGTATACTGGCAGCAGGTTAACACTTGGACAATTTTCAGACTTAACGGCCCAGGTGATTTGGCCTAAAATAAGCACTTAAATGCCTAGAGCAAACCCTAACCACAAATGCCTAAAATAAGCACTTAAAATAATCAGACTTAACGGCCCAGGTGATTTGGCACCTTCAACAATTGTTTATTCCAGGTATGGTACCCTTTGTAGTTCATGCATATACTAATCTATCAGCTGATTATGTGCCATGATGATAATGAATGCAGCTCTTATTCACTTTCTTATGTTATTCCAGCTCTTAATTCTGTGCATATCAACATTTAAACATTTGTGTAAGAAGTTTATAACCTCGAACATTAGTCTTTAGTCTTTGTTAACAACATAAAGGTTGCAACATACCTCGTTATGCTATTAACAATACAATGCAGACAATGCAAACCAAAAATAAGCCTAAAATAAGCACTTAAAATAATCAGACATGACATTAAAATAACCACAAGGATCTATCAATCAAACCAAAAAATAGCAAACGAAAGGGCTTATACAAACAAAATAATAATAATAATAATAATAATAATAATAATAATAATAATAATAATAATAATAATAATAATAATAATAATAATAATAATAAAAAAAAAAAAAAAAAAAAAAAAAAAAGAAACCGTGTGGGTTACTGTGCAAATCGCACATTTTACTTACTTCTCTAGCAGCCATATCTTTGATCGGAATAATAGAGGATTTGATGCTTGTCTGTATTTCCTAATTGGCAAAATCAGCAGTTGTCTTTGTGTTCTTGAAAGAGGGTTTGATGCATGCACAGTGTTTAGTGTGTGTTGGTGTGTGTTCTTGAAAGATGTACTGTAAAATTTTTGAATTTTATTTACCGAAACAGTTAATTAGTGTGTGTTTTTGGATCAAATTAGTGTAGTGTGTGTGTGTTTTTTTAATCAAAAAAAATAAATAAAAGTACAAGTAAAAGGACTGACGAAAAGTACAAAGAAATCTTTTGGAAAGATATTTTTCAAAAAGGTACGCCGTCAGTCGAGCAGTTTCAAGTCGAGCACCGTCGGTTGAGCATTGACTTTTAAAAAGGTAAATAGTAACAAAGATTCTCTAAAGATTTGAAGGTACCTTTGGAATGACACATGGCAAGATTCTAGTGGAGTCGAGCGGTCGAGCAGTCGAGCGTGACCAAAATGGGAAAGAGGTGTTGAGAGTGACTATTAAATGGACCATGTTTTTTTTGAAATACTATTTTGGTAATTACCTCTTTAAGTAACTAACTCTAAAATATATGAATGGAAGGGTTTTATATTTCTTTTTAGAGTGCTAGTTACAGTTTGTGTCGTGGGTGGTGCCGTTGGTGGTGCCATCTCACCACCTTTTTCCCTAGCTATAACGCCACTTTTTGGTGCCGTGGGTGGTGCCAACGGCTACTTTTTCAAAACAAATAAAAAAAAAAAAAAACCCTACCGCGTGGGCTGGTGCCAGCCAGCCACCGGTGTGGCCCTCGTGCCATCGGTGATGGCTTGAGCCATCAGCTCTTGTACCACATGCTCTTATGAACTTTATGAGTGAGGAATTTACAATTCTGATGGACCCACTACTTCATTTGTTACTAAGAGAAAAAAATGCCCACATTCCTTATTCCCCACCTTCTTCACTTATTCTCCACCTTCTTCACACATGTTAAAGGTATTTCCGTCATGTGTCATGTTAAAGAATTAGAATTAAATTTCATTTTTAAGATGTTGCCAACCAAACACATAAAATTATTCTAAATACCAGATTTAAAAATTCTTGGAAATTGCAAATTCTTAGGATTTGAAATTCTAGAATTCCAATTCCAAGAACCAAATTGCACCTTATTGTTATTAAGATAGTCAAAACTGGTTGATATCAAACTATCAACATTTTTCCAGCAAGTTTTGCCTCATTTACCTAGTGATAACGGTAAAAGACATATGCAAGAGCGTGTATTCATATACGAATTATGCATTTGTTCATGAGTCAAATAATGCGAACTTGTTTCTTTAGAACGAGACATGATGATTAACGGATATTGTCTTATTATGGAATGTGATGAATATTTTATCTCTGAGATGATTACCCACCCACCCCCCTCCCCCCCACACTACACACAAAATGATTTGGTCGATAACTTGACCAAACGAGATTTTGATTATTTTGTGTGTATTGTTTGAGTTATATTTGTGTGTGTCATATGTAATGTCGTTAGTTTGTTGGTCATCACTACGCCTGTTTAATGATTAGTTTGATGAAAGGAGTGAATACTGATGTGAAACTAATATTACAGTGGTGGGTTCGATCACCATTACTACTAGTCTGGGTTTGTTCACCGTTACTACTAGTATAAGAATAACGTGCTACATTGCCTTCTGACCACAAGTTATCGGGCCTAGGATTGCAACCTTAAAACCACCTAGTTCTTTTTGTTATATATTTATTAATTTCAGAGCAATACACAAGATTCACTACCATTTCTTGTAATAGTACTCTCTTGATCACAATATATCAGTTCAATTGCATGGAATGTATACTCTCTTTTGCAAGCGCAATGCATCATATTTTAACCATCAAATAGACTTAGCAATAGATGTTATAAACCCAAACAGGACCCGAATGAAATTGCTGATATAGTACAATTCACAATGGTATACGGAGCAATACAATCTGTTACGAAAACCAACAGAAAGAACCATAACTAAAATATCAAGACTGGACCTTGTACTTCCAATTCTGGAACTATCACCTATGGTCTAGGTTTCAGTTCCTTCAACCATTTACCTATTTGCATCACCTTATTTACCTCACTAAGCAAAAAAGTCGACAAAAGCAAAAGCCAGCTAACGTAGGTTCGTTTTCAGCAGATCTACAACATTGGTATATAAAAGATGGACATAGATGGTACCAAGCTGGCTTCGAGTAGGCAAAAGTCTAGCCATTGACCTCATGGACACCTGAGGAACCATCTCAAAAGATCCATCACCCATGTCAACTGGTGAAACAATTTGGTATTTCAACCACTTTGTGGCACACCCACTCAGGAAAGAAGATGAAAGTATAAACATTACACCAAAACAGGTTCCTCTCTTTTACTCACGCTTCTAACAAAACATTTATCCGATGCCAAAGCTTATTTTCAGGAGAGCAGAACAAGCATAAATCAAGAATACATTTACACCAGAGACAGATAACAGGATATACATGGAGATTGTGTGTGTGGGAAAGAGAGTGATATTGCCCAATAAGAGAGTTAATGCCACATGAGCCTCGACCCTCCACGGTAAAACTAGCATTGTGTGAATCACTATTTGATAGGATGGTATTGATCTGATACTCGTCGTGGAGGAAGTTTCCGCAGGATGAAAAGTACAAGGGTAGACGGCAGAATCTCCACAATCTACATCACAGAAAACATAATTAGTGTACGGAAACATGAGTGCGATAGGAGATGAGTCTATTTACCTGGCCCTACGCCACATAGCCATTGCTTGTGACTGGGTCAATTCCGGTTATTTTTTACATAGGATGGATCAGATGGGCCAATAGGTCAAATAGGGTGAAAGTAACCCAAAGCCTACTTTTAATTCCTACAACTGCCTACACTTTATTAAAAGTTAAGATCTTCATCATAATAACATTGTGCATCAATTATTAGATAGATAGGTCAAGAACAAGACAACTGCTGGTTATGGGTAACCCGGCCAGATTCTACCAGCACTAAAAAATCACTTTGATCCGTTAACCAACTTCTCCAGACCATCCCATCTTGTAACCTCTAATAGGATACATGTCCAACACCTAGTAATCTTACGTTCATGGGTCATTCGCCAACAGGTTTCCTATATACCCTCCCGCTAGTCATATACTCGTATCCCATATTAGGCAGTTAGAAATTGACTATTAAGTGGACCATGATCACCTAAGACTGTTCACTCGCTTTAAATTGAAGACATTGCTATTTCATGAGTGATCAAGTGTTTATAAACTTACCATGTAGTAGAAAAATAACCCGGCCAGATTCTACCAGCACTAAAAAATCACTTTGATCCGTTAATCAACTTCTCCAGACCATCCCATCTTGTAACCTCTAATAGGATACATGTCCAACACCTAGTAATCTTACGTTCATGGGTCATTCGCCAACAGGTTTCCTATATACCCTCCCGCTAGTCATATACTCGTATCCCATATTAGGCAGTTAGAAATTGACTATTAAGTGGACCATGATCACCTAAGACTGTTCACTCGCTTTAAATTGAAGACATTGCTATTTCATGAGTGATCGAAGTGTTTATAAACTTACCATGTAGTAGAAAAAGTCAAGGATAGGGTGATTCAAAACATGCATATCAGCTTTCTTGTCAAATGCGGCAATCGCGACCTATTGAACAGACCAATCAGATCATTACATGCAGATAAGTATGGAACTTTAGACAAGGTGATGTAGATAATGCATGTTCCTGAGTTAAATGAACTTACCATCACACATCTTATTAAGAAACAAGTACAGCAAATCCCAGTCACAAATCCCACCTGCAAAAAGCCGCACACAAACATACAAGATCCAAAGTTAGTCAGGTCTTAACTCTTAAAGCATGCAACAGAACAAACACGAGCCTCTTTCAGATTGTTCCCAGTTGTTGATACATATTAACTGTGTGTAATTTCAAATAAGACTTGATAGAATGTTCCCCGAGGACACATGTCAAAACCAACAAACATGCAGCTTTCATGGACAATCACACTTTTGTCCCTGGGACCTCTGTGTTGGAGAGACTTCATCACAAACTCTATACTCCAGGTCGAAGGGTAGATGATGGACAATGACCTCAAACCATGAGCCATAACCCATACAGCCCAAACAGTTGTATTTCAGGCTTATATCTAAAAGCTTAGAACGTGATTTAAAAAATAATATTGAACATAAAGATCCCAATTCACCAATACATGTAGTTTTGGTTCACTGTTCACAGGGTACTAACAGGAGTCCACACCCAATTTTACTTAAGACCAACCTCAAAGCCTTATTAGAGAATAAAGTTTGGAGATAATAAGAGATGTAACCTCGTGGAGCTTATTTTGACGGCCTCTAGATTCAATTGGGAAGCGCCTAAGCATGCCGAACAACCTGTGACAAGAAACAAACGCCATAAACAATAGAAAATAAAGAAATAACAGAACATCAAGGAGACAAAGATAGTATATTGTTCTTGCATGGAAAAAAGTGATTACCTGCCACCATAGACCATGAACCCTACAGCAGCACCAAGTGAGATAACTGCATACACAAAAAAAATGCAGAGAAGATATCCGATTATTGATGTAAAAAATGCAAAGATACTGCTTGTAACCAATGCTTATCTCAGTATTCGTTTTACCAACTACGAGTATTCTTACATGAAAAGAAGAGCTCAGCAACCTCCACAGCGACAGCAGTTTTGCTGAATCGCATATATATCCAGATGCAAATCTGAAAATGGTTATAAAAGTTCACATAACAATCACAAAACAGTAAAATATGTGACTGCAGAAAAAAAGGCATATATTGTCCGGTACAAAAAATTCCGGCCATGTCAACCCACCTCCTTAACGGTCACTGTCAGTGTGGAGTTGGCTTTTACCATGCTAATATGCAGGTAATTAGTGTAATATTAAATTCATGACTCACTACTTATGGTTTATTACCAAAATGACCCTGAGCAGAATCTGAATGGATGGTTCTACCTCTCTTAACCAACTAAGGGGCGGCTATTCTTTACATATTTCAATGTTTCAAAAAATTCCGGCCATGTCAACCCACCTCCTTAACGGTCACTGTCAGTGTGGAGTTGGCTTTTACCATGCTAATATGCAGGTAATTAGTGTAATATTAAATTCATGACTCACTACTTATGGTTTATTACCAAAATGACCCTGAGCAGAATCTGAATGGATGGTTCTACCTCTCTTAACCAACTAAGGGGCGGCTATTCTTTACATGTTTCAATGTGCAATAATATCCTTGCATGAATTCTCTTATTAACATCCAGTACAGGTCAAGAACACACAGTTCAAATTAAATAAATCACTGAAGGCAACGTTTTAGTTGTTAGCATCCTCCCAATCAAAATTTTAATGGCTTCATCAAGTTTCTTTGAAATCAAACTCCGTAAAGACAAGTATTATTACAAATATCGACTCATGGAACTTACATGATTATAACTAATTTACATAGCATAAAGTCTATTTGCTTGCACACACACACTTGCCGGAGGTCTTTTCTGGAAGCAGCCCCTTTACCTCAGGTAGGGGTGTGACGGTCTACATCTCACCTCCCCCATACCTTGCTCCGGCGGGATTGGGTATTGTTGTTGCAAGTCTCTATGTTTATATTTAACATAATAAACAACAGCTATATAACATCGGTCAGACTGATTGTTATCCACAATTCCTCGGGTATTATCGATTTTTATACTATCAAGTAAAAATCAACAGAAAAAACAAGAACCTGCTAGTTTCTGCTTTACCTGAAAGAAATATATAATTCCATTTATAATGAAGTACGCAGGTCTGAGTTTCTCAGTTGGTAGACTTCTCGCCTGAAATTAAGAAAATAGATTTGCATGACACAGACAATAAGAGACATTTTCTAATGCCATTCACACATTCAGATATGAACTATGCGTACATATAAACAAGTGTCATTGATCAAATACTTTAAAATCCATAAAACCAAATACCTGATGGTAAATCTCTGCCCAGAATAGCACAAGTAATGTGTACGTTGAAAAAAACAGAAGACCAGGAAGATCCAGCAGTATCATGTCTAATACCTGTAGGTGTCATGGCAATATTAGTAAGTTCCGTGGCACTTTTTAGGACCTAAGAGATAAAGTTCAGCATAAAATGCCTTAACGGACTGTCCGAGTGCGTCCTTATAGAGGCGGCAATTTCAGCCAATTTACTTGAAAATGGTCATTTGGGTTAAAATTATCCCCAGCGGGTCGAATGGGTATCTGCCTCTTAAATCACTTTAATTCAAGCAAATTCGACATTCCTTTAATGAAAGAATATTTAGAATCATATTTGATCAATTATTTTGAATTAACTGAACAAATATGTTGGCTTATTAGCCCAACCCACCCCACCTGCATTCAAGTATTTCCTGTTTTTATTGGCATATACTTCCCGATAACTATATGAATGTCAAAATAGCACAATTACAAGTATAGTCGATAGAGAAGGAGAGAAGGAACTTACTTTCAGTTTTGCGTGGAAAATCTTCCAGTAGAATCCAAACTGAACAGCCCTTACTGTGAAAAGGTATACAAATAACACAAGCATCAGATAGACTGGCGAACCATAAATCATTCGGTACTGAAAAAAATGAGTAGCAACCTTACATCCATTGACCACAAAGTTCATCAAGTGAAAAACCTTTTGAGTTGTCCAGCCAAATTCCGGTACCCTCATTTGAATACGAACAAGTTGCACCTGCATATCCGGAGATAAGTATCTACTTTTGACACATGATTACTGTTATCGTTGTTTGCAATGTTGCTGCGTGTACTATTTAACCACATTGAAGTAAACATGATAAATATTTAAACAAACAAGTATCTAATATTCTGTTCAAGTTGTTAACCATAATCCCTCTGCAGCGATATTTAAGAGACTTGCACACTAATGCCATTTAGATTAATAACAGAAGTCTTAAAGGCCATATGCCTTGCAAGTCATACTTACTTGAAGTGTCTATTTCGCATGGCAGAACCAATATTGTTTTTCCAATAATTAGACCTTTGGCATAATGTTCTCATTGATTAGTCAACGTGCTGGGAAATCATCCCCAGTGTAGACCTTTAAATGAAAAGATAACAAGGAAACATGTACCAAGAGGAGGCCGTAGAGGCAAAACTGACAGTTCAATTACTGATTGCCTAGGAAACACGTTATATGTCACGACAGAAACACTATAGAGAATAATATTACTAGAATGGTGGTGTATCCACTGGAAACTTTTCTGTTAGGATAGTGGTGCAGACACTGGTCGCAAAGTAACCACAACTTAGAGCTAGAATATATTGGCTCACCATATATATAATTGCGAATTATGAACTGCAACTCACTGACGACGTTCTAAATAATTACCTAATGACTAAGGGTGCGTTTAGTTGTGAAAATTCAACATTGCATCTTGCTTTTTTTAGACGAGGGAGGGGGGTTTTGTCTCTAGAAAAATGATGAAAAGTTAGAATACGTGTTTAGATACTAATTTTAAGAAAACTGGAAAGTGATACGAAGAAATATAGAAAAACACGATGGAAAAATGTAAGAAAATACAAATACCACTTTCATAACCGATTAGAGAAGTCACTTTGCAGAAAACTTTTCTATAAATTGTTCAATTGAACACGTTTTCTATTTTTTTAGCTTTTCTCGAAAAGTTTTAACCCTAGTTTTTCTACAACTAAAGGCACCCTAAACCTCTGTTTTTTCAAGTATCAAAACTCACTCCTGTAGCAGGTTCCTAATCCAGCAAAACCCTAAATCATCTTGTTTCAGAAATTAAAAAAGATCTCATATGCTTGGCACCCATGCTCTATGTACTATAATAGTAAGCAACATATACCAATATACTCCCTCCGTCCAAAAATATGTTCACTATACAAAACAAACCGCTTAGGGAAAATGTGATTATTACAACTATTATTTATGGTAAAACAGTTAGGGTGTCTTTGGCGCGAAGCATTAAGGATAAAAGGCTTGTTTGGCCGCAAGCAAGCGGTGAAAACAAGCATTAAAATTCTAACGTTACTAAAACTAGCACGCTAATTTTACTCCATTTTACACATTATAATTTAAGTTCAACTACTTAACCAAACACTTTTATAATCTCGAGGGATGAACAATACTTTTTGGCCGCGAGTACCACATATCAAATAACAAAACACCACCAATCAAGCCAAACAGCCTTAAATCTAAACTTATCCCTTGTTCAGAAACTTTTTTTCGGGTTACCATGGTTTTTGACAGGGGCGGGACCTGGGGGGGTTCCTGGGGGTTCACGGAACCTGATCGATGTTTGCCGCATAGTATAATTTTTCGTTAAACATCCTGATTTCTCTGAAATGAACCCGGTCCCAAAATTTTGTGTCACGCAAATACATGTCTTTTTCAGTTAGTCCACTAACATTTCAAAAAAATGCATGTCGCCTCATAGTTTTAATGAAATCATAACTTTTAGTTCATTTTTTACCCCTAGTTTCCGACCTTTTGGCCGCCTAATCTACGGGTTTGAACCCACCTCCTGACAAACTCAAACTCAGTGAAACCCTCCCTTGTTACAATTTCAAAAGCAATAATTAACAACAAACCACAAAACCAAATCACAGCATAGATAAAATCAAAAGTATCTAAAAAAATATAGCAAGATCCAAAAAATAATAATAAAATAAATAAAAAAATACCACAGCAATGAGGGAGACGAGTGCATAAGAAGCACAAAGAGTATAAAAAAGTCCATCTTGCAACTTCCTCGACTCATTCCACCATTTATTCACCAAATTTACACTTTCTCCATCTCCTCCTGATGATATATAACTCAACCATATTAAAACCTTTGATGATGATGATGATGATGATGACGTCATTGATTATTTGATTAGGAAGAAGAAGATGAAGATGAATCAAGTTTACAGAACCATGATGAAGGCGTAGGAAATGGACACGTGGCGGATGATTGGAGGGTACGCGTGTGTCTTTCTTCTTACACGTGTGTGTCAGGTTTATGTAAATGACAAAAATTATTACTATTAAAATGTGTTCCTATGTATTTTCTTTAGTTACGTGTGCATTTTTATGAGATCATTTGATGACGAAACTTTATTTACATACACGGATCAATCCCAATCATTCATCTTAATTTGATCTAATAGTTGTGATTAAATACATACTTTACACTACAAGGGTATAATTGTCAACTATATAAACACAAAATTAAAAAACTATCTTCTAATCTCTTATACAAAACACACACCAAACTGTGTTTCTCTCATCCCCTAATTTAACATCATCTTCCACCTTTCAATCCGCTTATCAAACACTCCACCGTAACACCTCTGCAATACCACTGCTACTCTACCGCAACACCACCGCAACACCTCCGCAACTCCATCGCAGCAAGCGCTACACACCGAGACACCACCGCGACTCCTCCGATATTCACGTTTTTAATAGATTTGCTTTAATCTGATGCTTTAGTCATGATTTTAATTGATATATCTGCTATGATTTGATTTGAGCAGATTGATCAAATTACAAGTTAATTTTGGCTCGCATAAGGTAATCTCGCTTTAACTTGTATTGTGTCTGTTACGTATGATAGTTGAATTATGACGAATTTATATGCATATGAATTGTGATATCAGCAGTGATAGATTGTACATTTGGCGTTGAGAATAGTTTAGGCGCAAAATTGAGACGTCAAATAATATTGTTCCATTGGGTTGAGACGTCTAATGATAGCGATATTTGGTAGGAGCGATGTTTTGTACGTTTGGTAGGAGCGATAGTTTTGCTTTAGAGTGCAACATTAGATTGAGACGTCTAGTAATATGCTGTTGAAATGGCGAATATTCAGTTTTAAGACTTGAAGCGTGAAGGTTGACTGCAGCTGATATTTTAGAGTATTAGCTCGGTTGTGTGAACTGAAATTTTGTGTGAACTTTAGGTTAGTATGCTGCGTAATTGGTTGTTGAATTATTAGAAAGCGTTTGATAAAGTGAGTGTTTATTTTAGAGTATGAGCTCGGTTGTGTGAACTGAAATTTTGTGTAAACTTAGGTTAGTATGCTGCGTAATTGGCTGTTGAATTATTAGAAAGCGTTTGATAAAGTGAGTGTTAAGTTGTGTTTTGATGTTTGAACGGATATTATTAGAGGCCTGGATTAGCGATTGGAGCTCATTTTGTTGGTGTTTGGGATTGCGTTTTCAAAATTTTGCATTTGCGAAAGTCCTTGGCCTTGCTTTCTTCGGATAAGGGACTGCCATAATCTTCTGACGTCTAAGGTTTTAGTATCTGACATGGCGATACCTTGTAGATTTTGGCAAATAACATGATTGGGCGTCTCCTAATGAATATCGGGAAACTTCAGTCTTTAAAGTTGATCATGCTTGATGGGAATCAACTTACTACCTTGCCAGATGAAGGTATCTTTCTTCTATTCTGATTTGGAAAATAAGCATGTCATTTACACGCACACACAGTCATGCACTCACCCACATATACGCACGCACATACACATAAATACATATTATATATATACATATAGATTTGACTATGTGAAAAACTAGAAGGGGGGGTTGAATAGTTTTACGTCTTTTTAATTTATTATAAAACCTTTGTTTACTTTTAAAAACTTAGATTCAAGTTTATTATGAAAAATAAAACTTGAACCTTATTATTAGTTATATAAGTATTCTTTTAAATTGATTGTAAAAGTTTTGGTTTCTTGAATGGATTTTCAAATTGATCTTTATGTGAAGTCGACCTCTAATTAATACTAGCAATTATATAAACCTATGTGTATGAAAGTAATGACGATGCAAGTAAAGAAATAAATAAGGTATGGAAAGATCTAACCGAGACACGAGAGATTTATAGTGGTTCGGCTACAAGGACACCTTCCTTGCCCTACTCCACTCCCCGAGCACACCTTGCTCGAGAGTTTTCTTCACAACTTCAATAAGCTCCCTTATGGCGGAGAAAACCGTACACAACTTTGGCTTACACGGGTTTAACGACACAAAGCTAAATGTCGAGTTCTAATAGTAGCTAGAACCAATCTCACAACTTCACAACACAACTTATTCACGACTACTTCACAACGGCTTCACGACTTCTTCACGACTTCAACACGACCGCTACACAACCTCTATGATGCGGCTTCACGACTTCAACACCATGTCTTCATGACTAAGACTTCACGACTTCAACAAGACCGCTACACAACCTCTATGCTACGGCTTCACGACTTCACGACTAGGACTTCACGGCTTCAACACGACCGCTACACAACTTCTATGCTACGGCTTCACGACTTCAACACTAGGACTTCACGACTAGGACTTCATTGCTTCAACACGACCGCTACACAGCTTCTATGATATGGCTTTACGACTTCAACACAAGAACTTCACGACTAGGACTTCACAACTTTAACACGACCGCTTCACAGCTTCTATGCTACGGCTTCACGACTTCAACACCACGGGTTCACGACTTCTACACAATGGCTTCACGACTTCTACACTTTGACCTCACAACTTCTATATCACAACTACTTATACAACATCTTCACTACTTACACACAACACTAATCTACAACACACACCTTACATACAAATGAATGAATGATTTACAAACTTTGTTAAACACACAACTTAAGTAACAAGATGAAACTAAGTTGTAATACTTCTAATCTTGATTGATAGAAGTATTCTTCTTTTGCACTTGGATGGTGGAAGCTTGGATCACTTGGAAACCAATGCTTAAGATTACATGATCAAAGGTTTTTGTTTAGATATGAAATGAGATCTACAACAGAAAGTTTTAGTGCAAAAGGGTTGAGAAAAAATCCAGGAGAAGGCTTGTATTTATAGGGAAAAATTTGGACAGCTGGAGCCTACTGGAGCGGGGGCGGTCCCCTTAAATAGGGGGCGGTCCCCTTAATTATTAAGGGGGCCGCCTAGCAAAATTAAGGGGGCCGCCCCTACTGAACGTTGGCCAATTTTGTCCTTTTGTGGGGAATGTTTTTCTGGAACATTTTAACTGATTTTGGTTAAAAATTTGAATTCATATTTTTATAAAAGATTAAACATTTTCATTTAATGCCAAAAATGTTTTTCAAAAATATATAAAATGTTTTTGATGTTTTATAAAAAATCTAGTTTTTAAGAAAATGTTCCTTTGATCATATAATGCATTAAGCATTAGTTCATTCATACCTTAAGTGATTTTAGTTGTAGAAGTGAATATTTACAACTAAGTACTTGTTTAATTTATAAGTTTATGTTTTAATGAGTTTAGATTTTGTGATCATCAAAACATAGAGATATGAATAAATATTGATAATGTTTTTAGGCATATATTTATGTCAACAGACTAGCCCATTGTTTCAGTGGGCCAATTGGTGAGACTGGAGTGGTTATCCATTTCCGGCAACATGTTAACCAGCCTGCCAGAAACCATAGGAAGCTTGCGCAATGTAAGTGACTGCATATAGCACTAACCCTGTCTTTTACTGAATATTTATCTTTGTGCAATTTATTCATGTCAAAGAAATCTATAAAGTTTATGTTGTTTTACCTGATATATGCATATAGCATCTGTTTGTTACTATTACAAACTTCTCTGGTCTACTCCTTTGAAATCTCACTTTTCATGTTTTCAAAGTTAAAATTCACTTTTATGGCATATTTTTGCTGTAAACTTCATTTGAGTTTCTGAAATTGCAGTTGTTGCTGCTAAATGTGTCGCATAATAAACTGAAGTCTCTTCCAGAATCTGTAGGAAGCTGCTTTTCTTTGGAAGAGCTACAAGCAAATGGTATGCTCCATTTGTTGTGGTTTTGCTTCATTGTTTGCCATCGATGCCAAATTCACTCTAGACACTAACATAAACTTTTTTTTTTTTAATAATGCTTTGACTGATAATTTCATGGAAACTAACAAAAACATTTTTTTTAACTGGTATTGTGATTGGATGTATTTAGCATTGACATTGGTCTTATAGTATTTGGTTTGTGGCATTGCAGTGTGAGAACGGCCATATAGCATGCGACTCATGCTGTTCTAAGGTGAAAAGAAAATGTCCTTCTTGCTGCATGCCGATTGGTTACAATCGTTGCCGAGCTATCGAGAAGGTCACTGAATCAGACCA
Source organism: Artemisia tridentata subsp. tridentata (assembly GCA_021014915.2). Lineage (NCBI taxonomy): Eukaryota > Viridiplantae > Streptophyta > Magnoliopsida > Asterales > Asteraceae > Artemisia > Artemisia tridentata. The sequence goes on along the minus strand of CP139508.1, from coordinate 193,737,185 downwards.
AATATCATGCAAAAATGCTCAGCGTGGTTGCAAAAAGACTATGACTTACAATAAGAAACACGAGCACGAACAAATGTGTCCCCATGTCACATGCTCTTGCCCTCACCCATCATGTCCTTTTGCCGGTTCTTCCAAGAACCTTTACCTTCACTTTGGCATCCAACATGCGGCTTCCACCACCCGATTCACCTACAACACCACCTTTACTCTTCCTGTTGAACTAAACCAGAAGCATATTCTTCTTCAAGAACAGCATGAAAGTGTCATATTCATTCTCAATCATGAAGTGAAAGTACAAGGACGGGCTTTTAATGTTGATTGTGTGGGCCCATGTACTCTAAAAACCTCTTTTGAATATCAAATGATTGCTAAAAATACATAAACCTCTCTATCGATTCAGTCTGTACCGGAGATTTACTCAAAGTGGTCTGAACATACACTCAAAAAGAGTTACTTGACCATCCCTTCTGACTTTTTGGGTTACAGTGGGAATCTGTCTCTATATGTCTGCATAAAGAAAGCTATCTTATCCGTATGATCGGTACCTTGTATGCTGAGTGTTGTTCTCTTGTTTTTTAAAAGTTACTTTGTCTCAAATGCCAGTGTAGCTGCAAATTCACCTTGATTTTGAAGTTCTGGTTGAAAAATCCTAGTTAGCATATGGAATTCATACTTTGTTATGGTATTTCTTCTTTATAACTGATTGTGTAATGTTTTCGGCTTTTATGACCATTTTAGGACCAGGCCATTCAGTACAAGGACTGGTTAAGGTCCCCAATTTTTATATGTTGGCATATTATATGCGTGTTGTCGGTTAATTATTAATGAGTCATTGAGGTATTCTGAAAGTAAGTTGGAAAGTGAATGGAAGAAATTTTGTATTTTAGTTGCTACCAATGGTTAAAGAAGTAATACCAGATTTCAAATATAAAAATTGGTGATGCTTGTGCAGGTAGTCCATATGTAGTTTGAGTCATAGTTGTTACTCTATTTACTTTAATTTCTCATAAATCAAATTTCTAAGTACTTTAGTTTGAAAATGAACATATATCATATTTTAAATACCAAACGGTTTATGTTAGTGTCCAGAGTGAATTTGTGATACTCAGAATATCGCATGTGATATTCAGAATATCACAAGTGATATTCTGTGATATTCAAAATATCACAAACGATATTCTGAATATCACAAACGATATTCTGAATATCACAAGTGACATTCTGAATATGACAAGTGATATTCAGAATATCACAAGTGATAGTGATATTACTTGTGATATTCAGAATATCACTATCACTTGTGATATTCTGAATATCACAGAATATCACTTGTGATATTCAGAATATCGATTGTGATATTTTGAATATCACAGAATATCACTTGTGATATTCTGAATATCACAGAATATCGATATTCAGAAACGTATGAAAACGTCTGAAAACGGCCAAAAACATTTAAAAACGGACGAAAACGGAAGAAAATGAGCACAAAGTTAAGAAAATGTGTAAAACCCTAAAATCTGAAAAGCATGTAAAATTACCAAAATGCCCTACGATCTAAAACTTTGATTTAATAAACCAAGCGAATTCTAAATTTCGGGAGATGATTAAGATACGAAGTAAAATAAATGCCACGACCACATTTGACATTTGTGAAGTACCAAAAGAATTATTTGTGACACAATATATACACGAAAATTAATTATGTATATTAACTATATTATTTAAACTTTATAATTAAAACTAAAAATAATTAAGAAGCAAATAAATAAGGAAATTATTGTGATTGATTGGGGCCCTTAATTTCTGCATTTTGACAGCCCATTTCCCCCTCCAATCGGCCTTATCCTTTTAATGTTAACAAAATAAAATAAACCCTAAATCTATATGCCGACTACAACCAAAAACACACAAACAATTCTCCCCATCATTCATACGATTTTTCTGGAGTCCTAACACAATTTTCTGGTGTTCATCACATTCTAAAGAAGCTACGAAAAATAAGAATAGGGGCTGTGGTTCGCCGGTTTGATCTTGGTCGAGTTTCTTGTCATTTTTCCATACGTGTAGGTATAATTCGCCCATCTTGTTTCTACACGATCTAAAATTCATCTTATAATTTTCTTACATTCCTTACATCATATAAGACTTAGGAAAATTGTTTAATTCGAATCATGCAAAGTTTTTAAGTCGCTTTGAATTATATGGGTTAAAACACACGTAAATTCCAAAATATGTGTTACGAATTTTCTGGGTGCCATGTTTATTTTATTTAGACCTTATATGATGTTTATGGTCTGGGAAAAATGATGGAATGATTTATTGAGGCCTAGATGAGTCGTTGTAATTATTGGGGTTTAAAACGTACCTAAAATCAAATATATGCTATGCGATTTTTCTGAGTTGGTTTTATAATTTTTATGAGTTCTTTATACATCTAATAACATGGGAAAAATATTGGTTTTATTTTTAGAAGCTTAAATGAATTATTGGAGAATTAATTTAAAACCGGGTTTTGTGAAAAGTGAAGAATAAATCAAATAAAATGGATCGGGCATTAGGGTTAGCATTTTGGGGCTTGGATCTGGTCAATTAAATGTTTTCAAAGATTATTCAATGATTGTTTTATGATTGGGTTTGTTAGGGTTTGAATTTGATAATTAAAAGTGGTAATCCGATTTGAAATTAAATCACAAGGGGGTGTTTTGTAACTTTTGAAACTCATGGGTTATTTTTAAAATGTTATTTAGGTCTGTTACAATGTGGGAAAAATATAACTTGAGGGTCCTAAGTGTAAATATTTCAAGATAATGAATTAATGGTAATTAAAGGGTATGATTTGTAATTAATTAAACTAGAGGGGCTAAAAGTGTAAATTCTGGAAATTTGAGGTTGTCCTGAGTAAATAATGATATTAAAAGTGTTTTGGGTAAAATTTGAGTATTTATGGGCTTAATGTGTAATTAACATGGAATTATGATTTAATTAATAAGTTTTGTAAACTTAAGGGACTAATTATGTAAATTCTGAAATCCGAGGGGCTGAATTCGTACAATAGATATTTCTGGGGTAACATTCTGTAATTTGGTAACTTATGAGGCTTGGTTGGTAAATATGGATACTATGGGGTGAAATCATGAATTAGGTAAGTATAAGGTTTGTTTTGTAAATATTATAACTAAAGGGTGTAAATTGTAAATATTGGAACATAAAGGATTAAATGTGTCTTTCTGAATAAATTAAGTGTTTAAATCAGTAACATGTGATATTTTTCATATTAGATCCTTAAACTTGGTGAATTTGCATTTGAAACCCTAAATTCTGAAAACTTGTCATAAGTAACCCTGAACTTTCGTAACGTGTTAAAATGTACCTTATGTTCAGAATATGTGTAATGAAGACTCAACCTAATCTGTAATACTAGTGTCTAACTAAATATGGGAAGTTACTAATTCTGGAAACCTGCTAAAAGTAGAAAGTTTCTAAATCTGGAAAGTTACTAAATCTGGAAAGTACTTTAAAATGGGAGGTTAACCAAAATAGAAATCTGACTTAGAATCTTCTATGATTTCGTCTTCTATTCCTTTAGGTGTGAAGAAGGAGAGATCTTGATCTGTTCTGTGTTTCTTTTTCTGTGATTCGTATTTGCATCCGTATTAAGGTACAGATATTCTGACCTTCTCTGTAAGGTTTCCTATGATCTCCTTCATGTTCTGATCTGTTTAGCCTCTGATTTGGTACCTTGCTATGATTCCTTTGCTCTGAACCTTTGACCTATGATATGAACCTATGCTGTGAAAACCTTTTTAATTCTGACATGGAAATGGTTCGAGGAAAAGCTATTTTAAAATGATGTTTACAGATATGATACAAGACTCTTTTAATTGGGATTTTACTAACTTGTATGAAAACTATTTTAAAAGACTATCTTTATGAAAAACTATTTTGAAAGATCATTTTATGAAATCTACTCCGAAGGATCATTTTTTTATGAAGACCATTATTAAAAGATTGTTTTAAATGGACTCTTAATTAGAAACCCTTTTAAATGAACTGTTACCATGGAACCTTGATTTTGACCTTCTGATATTGACCTTCTGATGTTGACCTTCTGATATTGACTTCTGATATTGAAACTGGTGATATGACACTCTGATCTGATATGATATCTGACTCTTAGTTTGATACCCGAGCCAAAATTTGTGACCCTAGCCATGAAGGTAACATGGCCATGTCTGTGATGCACCACTGGCATGACTAGTGTGTAGCCCTAGTGATTTGGTTACACCGTCCCTTGGATTTGGTCTGCATGTGATTGGGAAGGGGCGTATGGATGCATCCTAGATCTGTTCTGTTTAGTGGATTTAACATGATATGATATGATTTCTGTTCTGGTGACTGGTACTGTGTGCAGTACATGCCTTTCACACCCCTGGGAGCTAGCTACTCCATTTGAAGAATGAGGACACCCCTCATATTATCTGATTATCTGAGAGGTCTCCCCTCTATATGATTATGAAGATTTTGGTTACGATATGATATGATCTGTTTCTGGGCTCGTGGTGGATTACTATCCCTTTCTCTTTCCCTTATACTTATTCATTGACTTATCCCTTGAACCATACTGCATCTGTTTGACCTTTGTTTCTGTTAATCTGTACATTTCTCTATTTCTGTTTATTATCGTTATATCTGTTCACTGGGCTTTTTAAGCTCAGCCGCACGTTTCTTTTCGTGTGCGGTAGGTTTTAGTTGGAAGCTGAGTTATTAATGGAGAGGACCTTGGACTTAGAAGACCTTGCTAGTTAAATTGGATTGGAGATGATTAGAAGAGTTATTCTCAGACTTAGTGATTATTGTATATCTCATTTGTAACCTTGTAATATCAGATTTTCAGTTGTAACCCTTAGAATTCTATTGTATTATGTATGTCATATGCTTGTGTTTGTTCTGATAAGAATCCGTATTTGGGACACCTTTGCCCTTGTCGGGTTAGGGAAATGAGCACAATGTTACAAAGTTAAGAAAATGAGACATGATAAATAGTCCATAGATGAAGAAACTGTTTCACCTTAATGAGCACAAAGTTAAGAAAATGTTTTCAAGTGTGAATGGTAATTCTTAAAATAGTAGCTACCATTGGTGAGGGTTTTTTTTTTTTTTTTTATTTATTTATTTATTTATTTTTTATTTATTTATTTATTTATTAATGATTTTGTTAATCAACAATTTGGTCCATGATTCCAGACAAGTCATGGATACCTAAATAAGAATCCAAAAAAATAAAAAAATTCCGGATATCACATGTGATACTCAGAATATCACTTGTGATATTCTTTTTTGGTAAAGGGGAGTAATCCTGCACCCTGGTAAGTAGATTAACCAAAAAAACGTTAAAGTACAAAGGATATGAGTGAAATCCCATATCTCAGCCCATTACATAGGCACTTACATGAAGAACTAAACAGTCCCGTAGGACACTAACAAATAACCACTATATAAGAGTGACATACCACTCTTATAAAAATAAATGAACATAAAAACTACAACGACTATAAGATTAATAATAAAAACTCAAGTTAAAACACTTGATTCTTCAAAAGTCTATCATAGATGTCCATAACCTTCAACGATGCAGTCTTAAACAACTACAACGAACTCCCATTGATCCGAAAAGGACCAAACCAGCAATGTCCATAACAAGCACATCTATACTACGACTTGATCCAATACCTCATCTACTACAAGTTTTAATGGAGTAAAACTCTAGCTAGGAATGTAACCCAGTGTATCTTGATCAATCATAGTTCGCACCATATAAACTTCCAAAATAAGAATGTGTTTATAGTGATAGCGAAGAACCAACATCACTATAACCACTAAACACAACTTCTAATCCGAAACAGCTAATGAGCCAACCATAGTAAAGAGGTAGTAACAAGAAACGAGTTGATGATGCTGCAAAGCTGTGAAGAGGATGAAGATCGAGGAGGTTGAAGATGATGATGAAATGGATGAATAAAAGAAAAGTGGAATAAACGAGTTGTATAGAAGAGTCTTGTTACTTCTGTCAAGTGTTATGTTGTTTTTTTAAATGTAAGCTAAAACACAATCAGCTTGTTTGTTTAGTATAGGTCTGTGTCTATGTTGTTAAAATTGCCCGGTGTACTAACTTTTGAATCAATGAAGTGAATTTTCTTATATAATATGGGCAATTCTAAGTTCTGGATTCGTACTTTTTATTCACTCATATTTGGTTATCTCGAATGCAGGGGCTAATAGGCAGTTAAACAAGACGCCATAGCTAGTGTCACAAATGTAGCTCAAAACACATGGTAGATCTATTTGCCTAATATCTTATTTTGTATCACAGGTGATACCTAATATCTTATTTTGTATCACAGGTGATACCTAATATTTGGTATGTATCACAGGTGATACCTAATATCTTATTTTGTATCACAGGTGATACCTTGGGAAGTTGGGAAGCCTAGGGTGAGCCTAGGCTAGAACCCCAGACCTCTACCATCCTCAACCAGTTTAACACACCACAACCATCTCTGCCCTTGGGTGTTTTTCGTTATAGCTTGCACCTTTAATTCACTTAACCAATTTTTCCCCTTTTAGCTTAACTTCCCTTTACACTTATTCACAGCTTTATTCAAATAAGCTGTCGATTCCTTTTTATTTTTCCTAAGTTCAATATAGCTTAAAGTAGTTTTCCAGAATTTTTCATAATTTTTCGTATTAATTTAGTATTTTTAATATTATTCTTAGTCCAAAACTGTTTTTAACTCATTAAAAATAAAATAAAAAACAAATTTACACATCTAGGGGTAATTTTTGATTTTTAGGTTCTATTAGGCTCGTTTACTTCCCGTAATAACTCGTTTTTCAGTTTAATTTGCGTTTTTGCTTATTTGTGCTTTACTTACTTATTTTGTATCACAGGTGATACGTAATATGTTATGTTGTATCACCTATGATTTTGTATGTATCATAGGTGATACCTCATATTTTGTATCTACAAAAACAAGTAGCTAACTACAGTCTAACTATCACAGGTGATACCTAATATGTTATTTTGTATCACAAGTGATACCTAAGGTGATACCTAATAAGTTATTTTGTATCACTGGTGATACCTAATAAATTATTTTGTATCACAGGTGATACCTCATAATGTAAGTAGGTAACAACAAGTATTTAGCAAAATAAATAAACTTAAAAGTCTACACGATAAGCAACATGAAAATAGCTTATCAAATTCTTAATATATTAATAAAAACATTACATAACAAAAATAGTCAAGTTTAAAACATACAAACCCGAATATGCTGGAAACATTATTACAATTCTATGTAAGTTTGTATGGATGTAATTTTATCTCCAAGTTCTGTAACTTGAGTCCGTTTTATCGGGCTTGTGATAACTGTATAGCTTCTTGATCCTGTGTCGAGTCTTCTCCCCAAGCAAACCGGTGAGACATAAGAGAGAATTCTTGTTTCCTGACTTCTTCAACTTGTTCCCATTCTGCCCATCGCTCGGCCAAATCTTGTCCTCGTAGCATACGAATGACCTTTCCCATTTTTGGACTCTCTTCGAGAGAACCCTGAGTGCATAACAATGCGACTTGAAGAATACTTTCAACTTCCTTTGCATCATAAACAGTGAGGTTTGGGTCCACAATGTCAGTTATCCTCGTTTTTCTGAGCAGGTTTTTTACCTGAAGTTGTAAAAGAGATGAAATCAATAGGCTAGAAGCATAATTAACACGTAAATCTTGTGAAGGTCATGTTACATACATAAAACTGCTAGTTTACTAATGGCATAGTTAAATCGAATTCTGTTGGCTAAAATCAGTAGTCCTAACAATTAGCTTGTGATGGGAAATTGGGCCATTTGTAATTTTGTTGAACATATATATACATGACAAAGTAAAACCGTAAAAAACATGTAGACTATGCGCGCAGTACTTACATGATCAAGAAGGAGAACATCTTCCTCTTCTTTGAGCCGCGATAGATCTATTGCACGCTGTCCTGTTACGAGTTCCAACAATGTCATACCATATCCAAAAACATCATTTTTCTCTGACAATTTCCCTGTAGATAAGTACTCAGGAGCAATGTGTCCCATAGTTCTATGTATTTGAGTTGTAATATGAGTGAGGCTGGTATCAACAAGTTTTGCTAGCCCAAAATCCCCAAGAACTGGTTCAAAATTATCATCTAAAAGGATATTTGCCGCTTTAAGATAACGATGAATGATCTTTGGAGTACAATGCTCGTGCAAGTATTCCAGGCCTCGAGCAGCACCAAAAGCAATTCGTTTTCGTGTTGCCCAGTCCAAGCCTTTCTCTCCAGGTTCTAAATCTATCACCAATAAGTAAGTTTCAAATTGGAAAGATCAGAAGTTTAAATCTCATATATTTTGGGTACGGTGATATTGACATAACAGTAAGAAGTAACATACCTCGTAAATGATACGCAACACTAAGATTTTGCATGAACGGATATACGTGTACCCTTTCATATGAAGTTGTAGAAAATCCAATCAACCTAAGAAGATTACGATGAACCGCGACACTTATTAACTTAACCTCCCTAAAAAATGCAGCTTCTAATAGCAACTTTTGTATTGTCTGCAATAACACCTTTATAAACTTTCCCGAACCCTCCTCTTCCTATGATATTGTTTTCATTGAAGTTTTCGGTTACAAGTTGTATTTCCCGCCATGAAAATCTTCTAAGTTTCCCGAAGGAAAGTTTACTGCTGTCTTCACCTATAGCGAATCAAACCCGTGAAAAGGCTAACCATTGTTAACGAGAATAGAAAAATGTGATAAGAATAACTAACCTTCTACGTCAACATAGAAGTCACGGTCAAGTTTACGCTTTAGGTTGAATCGGTATAAAAAGATGGACCCAAACAGCAAAAGAACTAAGGCACCACAGCTTGTGCCAATGGTAACAAACTTTAGTTTGGACTTATTTGGAGAACCTATGAAAATGGTCAAATACCCCATGTGAGTCATATAAAAACTCTGAAAGCGTCAACTGAGACAAAAACTAATGAAGAAAATGAACCTGATAATGATGTCCCATTTTTATGTTTTTCTTTTGATAATTGATAGCTCTGCAATTGGCCTTTTACATACTTAAGACTTGTTGTACCAGTTCGAGAGTGGCCTACACCAGGCCTCGAAGAATTTATATATTCTGCCTGAGCTTTAATCTTGGATGTAATGATCTCATGAATCGTTGGTTTTAATCTTTATTCAATCAAATGCTAAATATCACATGTGATATATTTAACAAATAAGCTCATTAAAAACATATATTTACCAAACATATATTCAGATTGAAAAATGTGAACTCTTGTCTCAAATGATACAAGCCTTATCAAAATTCAGTCAAGAGGTAGGAACATATTGGTGATTTTCTGAATATCACTTGTGATATTCTGAATATCACTTGTGATATTCTGAATATCACTTGTGATATTCTACACGATATATATCACTTGTGATATATATCAGCTAGCTCATATATATCAGGAATGTATGAACAAAACTTAGAGTGCAATGGATGAAGTTGCTATATACTACGCGATGAAATCTTAATAAGCATTTTCGGCTGAAAACAGACCATTAAAATTATATCTGATCTAGGATCATTACACGTTAAGCCACCGTTACCGCAATCAGTCTAACAAACATTATTAATACAACCATGAGAATCAAGTAATCAACTAATTCTACAATTTCAGTAACTACAATTCATCTAAAACGTCGTGAACAGAATTTAACAACATGAATCGTAAAATGTATGAGAAAATCCGTTTATACAGTAATAAAATCACTACTAGCAAATCGAGACTCAAAAGTCAAATTATAACAAGAACAGATACATTCAATAGGATTACCACGATCTGTATCATAACTACAACAACAAAAACTATCATACGCTAAACGACTCACAATGATCACAAAATCAAGCAACAGTGTTACTACAGGAGATCAGAAATTTGCATTTAAGCTAAAAAGCAACTACGACATACAAAACTGACATCATCGTCAACATATTCTCATCAAAATTACAAACTGAATAAATTCAAAACAGAACAGATAAATTTCACTCTATTACCACAATCCATATAGTAACACGCAAAAACGACTCAAAATCATCGTAACATCAAGTAACACAATCAAGCTTAAAACTAGTGATAATAACATCATACATAATTAAGTGACGTCATCGTGTTCATGAACTCAACAACAAATTCACGAAACGCGTTACAACATAAACTAATTCAATACGTTTATCACAGAAATGGTCATTGGTTGGAATTGGGATTGGGATTGGGATTGGGGATGTGCGGCCGGAAGTTATGGTGGTTTTTGATCTGTGTTTTATGTGAGTAGTGTGTGTTTGGGGAGAGCGAATAATGAGAGAAATTAGGGGATCTGATCTATTTTGTGTGTGTTGCGAATGTACCAAAGTGCCCCTCCGTGTTTAATTTTTTTTAGTTAGTAAATGTCTTTTTAATCTCGGTCGTTGATCAGATTTAGATGAAGGGTGGGGATGTGTCCCTTAGTATGTGAGCATTATTTGGTTTGCAAAATAACTCCACTCGCAGTTTTATTATATTAAACACCTAATGACCAGTCTAAGGATAAAGGTAATGGGCGTGAAGCCATCACGCTCATATCAAAATGTCACGCGCCACGCATTACTTGGGCCGAACCTCACATGTGAGGTGTTAAAAAAATGGGATAGTGGTGAGACCGGTGCCTCTTGGTTCACGTGCAAAATGTAGTCCCCAAAGATGAAGTAGTCTTTGAGTTATATAAGAAAAAAAAATTACACTACTCTTTTTTTACTTATAAATACCTATAAATTTTAACATTTTACAACATAACTTCTCATAATCTTACTCAATATATACACAACTCAAACAAAACATCTATCATTCCTCACTATCCAAATGGATTCCGAAACATTCATGTTCACCGACTCATCGAAAGAAGAAGAAATTGTTAGTCGGGACTTGAATTTTTATAGAAGGACGTTGTCGTTTATTAAGAATAGACGATGAGCAAATCGACTGACGAGAAACCCCGTACATCGAGATCGTTATGGTGCTCATGATCGTTTAGTCGCCGCCTATTTTAGTGCGAATCTGATGTACGATGCATATGTTTTCAAGAAGAGGTTCTGAATGAGTCGTGTGACAAATGGTAATTTTCACGTTGTTAATTAATATTATATGAGTATTAATTATTTTTAAGCTAAGTATTTCTATGCGCATTTGCATGTTTCTGAGTGTTTTTGAGCATTTTTGGGAGCTGTCCCGCATACTGTAGCTTACAGTCACTGCAGAAAAAGTATATTTTTGTCAGTAAGCCTAAATTATCACATTTCTGATAGTTACTGACAAGTCTCGTAATTTACTGAGAGCTTTCTCGCATTTTTCTGAAAAACAACCGCACGCGTACCGACAACACAGTACACATGGTAGCAGTCAAATAAATATATTTTTGAGTCAGTAATGATATTTTATTACATTTCTGACAAAAACGCGGATAAAAACTTTATTTTACGTAAACGTGTCCAAAAACGTCAAAACGGGACTTTACGGCTACGTTTTAAGCTCAAACCGACACACGATACACCAATGCGGGTAAAAATAAAAATCACCCTCCCCCTAATAACCTTAGAACCGGACAAGGTATTTAATCCACCACAAAGTGACAAAATACACCCACTAACAAGTTATAATCTTATTTATAATACATACTTTTCCCTAAATGCTATAACTACAAACCATGCAATCCATTCTTATCATCTAACCATTCCTTGATCATTTTTGATCATCCATACCCACGACACACTCTTTTCTCAAAAATCCATCCATTTCTTTTGAAGTTCAAGACAATCAAAGTGTATATTAAAGGTTTTTGGGTTATTTGGAGCTTGGTTTGGGTAAATTTGGTGGAGCATTGGGTGTTCCTGGTCTTTCTTGGCTCGTTAACTACACAAACATTGTAAGGATCCATAAAAATTTTCAAATATTGTTAATCTCTTGTTCATTTGATGCCTAAAGATGTTTAAAAGTGTTGAAAGTATATATTTTGTTGATTTGAAAAAATCTAGGGCTTGTATGCTTCTATATAGTGCTCGAATTTTATGAGTTTTATGAGTTAGTTTATAAATTTCTTGCTTGTGTGGTAAATCTTGTTACATATGGTGTTAGTTTGATGATACAAACACTAGTTACAGTTTTTACGCGAAATTAATCAATATATAAGCTTTTGTGAACATATTCATGGATCGGCTAGATTAAAAATAAAAGATTATTGGGGTTTTGAAAAACATAATATTTTGGCTCTAATGGTGAAATGGTGGAAAAATATAGTTAAGTGCTTATTTGGGTTAGCTTATTTAATAAGCCATAAGCTATAGAAAATAACTAGTAAAAATAGGAAAATGAGTTGAACTAAATAATATGGGTCGAATAGACCATAAAATAGTCAACTTGGAATATTTAGGTAAGTAGCTTATTTATTAGAGCTTATTTGATAAGTATAAAGTTTGTTTAGTAACTAATAATCACTAATAAGCACTAAATAATAACAAAATGGACTAAATTAAATTTTGGGCCATAAAACCCATGAGTTTACTGTTGGGCCAAAGCCCATGAAGGATTTTGTAGTTTTGACCTTTTGACCAAACGGACCCAATGAGCGAGTAAAATGATTTTTAGAAACGCGTCGATATATACGTTATAACTAAAAATGCGTTTTGGACTAAAACTTGGTTATTGGGCTTTTCTCTAGTTTTCGGCCCAATGAGCAACAAAAATGACGAAAATGATTTTTGGAGTATTTTCCGACTCGCCGTGTTTATTAAGAGTTAACGAAACAATAAATATAACGAAAACCGTTTTCGAACCTATTTTGAGACGTTTAATCTTCGGACGGGTAAAAATTGACATTTTCACTAAGTTAATATTGAAATAGATTTTGTTGACTTTTTGACAAAATATTGACTTTGTGTCGAAATCTATTGTTAATACTTAAAAGTAAAGATAACGAATAATATAACGATGAAAATATTCATGACAATTGAAATATACATCACAAACACATTTTTGCACTTGTGACTAGTTAGTGGAATATTTGAGGAAAATTTGCAACACTTAGATAAATGGAAACGTTGTATAAACGAATGGGTCATGCCCAAATTTTCTAAAAATTCAACACTTAGAATATTTTTGTGACAACACTTAACTTAAGTAAACTTTATAAAAATTTCTTAACAATGTTTTATTTTACTTAAAATTGTATTATAAATAATATTTATAATATAATAATCATCCACTAACTCCATTATTTTATTTATCTCTCAAAAACCTATTTAATTAATTTTAATCTTAATTAATTAAATAACAAAAGTAATTAATCTAATATATATATATATATATATATATATATATATATATATATATATATATATATATATATATATATATATAACACTTGCGCATTTTAAGCGGTGAATACTAGCACGGATGTTCCGTTACGTATTCCCACCGTACACTTTCACCATGAGCCACCGTCATAAAGAACGTCAACGATAAATTGTTTCAAAATATATTTTACCACACAGCAAGCAAGAAATACACGAGCACTAGTCAAGCGTAAACTTTTCAAATAAAATAAGGACACATGAGACACGAGTTTTTTCGCTAAGACTTACCGTACTGATTTAGGTTGTCTGTCGGCGCGGTTGCATTATTTTGTTGCTTAGAAGATTGCTGTTGTTGAAAGGTGAGTTTATAGCCCCATATTTTATACGATTTTTGCTTTATAAGCTTGGGGTGAGAAACATGCAAAACTGTTTTCATGAACCAGAAATGAATTTTGTTTTTAAGTACACACTAATATGCAGAAACCTAAGTTTGCTGAATCCCATTTTGTGCCCACTATCATCTGCCGTTAATTCCTGTCTAGGAAGCCGTTTGTTATAAATAGATCTATTGGGAGTGACGTCCCCGTTCGGTTGGCTCGGCATAGCCAAGGCGAACGTATACCAAATCGAATAATAGTCCGAGTGTCTGGGGATTAACACTCGCGGGCACCCTTATTTAATTGCTAACGCCAGGCTGGCGTGCTGCACTGTCATAGATCGGTAGGATGAGGCTTAGTGTTTGCATAGCTGAGTAGTGTGTATCTGCTGAATTGTTTTTATGATATTGCTATTGGTCCATATGTGCTATTTATTTAAACCTATGAACTCACCAGCGTTAGCTGACTTTTAGCATGTTTTTCTCAGGAAACTGAGGTGCGTTTAGCCGAGTGCAGAGCATGGCGACGGTCGTAATAAGTGATGGAAATGTTTTTAATGCGTTTACTCTGACAGTTGGACCTTTTATTTAAATGGGCTTCATTTTCATCTGAAATGGATTTTATGTAACGCTACATAATTTGACTTATGTAGTATATTTTAAAACGGATTTTCAATTCGTTCCCTATATCTTGTGTTATGATTATCGACCTCGTAGCACCCCAAAGTGTATGTTTCCGCGAATATTGTGATTTTGGGGGTGTTACAAGTCGAGAGTTATGTGCAAGGATAGTTCAAGAGGTAACTATTCATTCTTCATTATTTTGTGATAATATTGACTGTTGTGGAAAAGAAGACATTTCCCCATTGATGAAATGAACCTCCGTAATTCGTCAATTGACACATGGCACCGTTCCTGACGCCCTAGATTAATATTTGCAAATGGGCGTGAGAACTTCCCGTCTATCTCTTGATCATTTTTGTACTTCTGTTTATGGAAATATTTGGAGCCGAGTATTTGAGAAAACCCACTATCACTGATGTTGAAAAGCTATATCGGTTTCACGAAGAAAAGCCCGGGTTTTTAGGAATGTTAGAAAGCCTTGACTGTACAAATTGGGAGTGGTTTAGTTATAAAGGGCAATATTGTAGATGTGATCATGGTTCGAATCCATTCATTTTGCTGGAAGCTGTTGCATCGCAAGACTTATGGATATGACATGCTTTCTTTGATGAACTCTTTGGTGTTTTCGGGGCAAATAAGTACATTTTATTACTATCATTTATCCTATTAATTTGACTTGTTTTACTATATTATGTATGAGGATTGATACTTAATTGTTTACTTTTGTAATTCTCAGGTAAAAACAAGCATTTGGTGAAACTTGGCGATTTTGGACTAATAATGGAGCGAAACGTACATAAAGTGGAAAGTCTACTGACATGGACAAGATCAAGTCAACTCTGCTCCAGATGCGCCGCATCTCACTATCAACATGCGCCGCATCTCTATCAAGATATCACCAGATACGATCCAAGATACAAGAGGACATGCGCCGCATCTAATAAAGAGTTACGCCGCATCTTCTGGCGGTGTACGAATATTCCTGAATATTATAATCTTGGACCCCACGCGAAGTTAAGTACATGCGCCGCATCTACTTAAGTAGATGCGCCGCATCTTCCCTCAGACACAAACTATAAATACCCCGTAGACCAGACACATTAAAGAGTGACACACAGATTCGGAAAACCTAAAACCTAAAGACCGAACAGAAGAGAAGGACGAATTCAGTCAAGAGGCAGCACAAGACACACCCAAATCGAAGATACAAGAGCTGTAAGAAGGTGCTGCATGTATTTAATTCATTAAGTAGTTTTGTTTTATTGTTTTAGCAAACTTTAATTCATCAGGATTGGTGGCTTGTGTAATGTGACAACGGAAAGATTGCACTCCCTTTAATACTTGCTTTCCCATCAATTAAAGTTTATATGTTGATGTCTTTGGTTACTACTTATTAGTGCATTGATAACCTCTGTGTTTATTAGTGGCTTGCGGGCACCCGACTGCGGGACAAGGTGTGGCTCCCACGGTTGTTTCTAAATTGATCACTTAGGAATAACTTTTAGACATAAGTAATCATTAAGGGTTTACTCGCCGATGAGAATAGGACCAACGAGAAAGGGTTAATTACATACACTTCATATAAAGCTATCAATAAAACAAGTGACAAACTATTTAATCATAAGGACAGCCCTCTTATTGTCTCAAGTATCTATCTGTGTACGTGTGTGCTACTTGCTGATTCGTGCCTATTTGTTTATTTTATTATTTAATTGCAAACAAAACTGTGCCAGTCTCTCAGGCTGAAACCCCCTTGCGTTAGGATATTAAAATACTGATTAGATTAACGAGATTATACGTTCCACTCTTAGTGATCGACACTCTACTTACCATTATCTTCATACTGACCGGGTACACTGCTCGTTAAGTGTGTGTGTTATTGATAAGTCGGCTAAATATAAATTTAAAACTTGAGTAGGCATTAAAACTGCTAAACCGCAACGACACATCACGCGCATCAAGTTTTTGGCGCCGCTGCCGGGGAGTGAATTGTTATTTTCTGTTAATTTGATTAGTATTTTAATTAGGTTATTTTTCTTTTTATTAGATTAATTGCATCATTGTACTATTTTGCATATTTGTTGTATTGTGTGTTATTTGTTTGCTTTTGTTTTTATTTTTGTGTGTTTTATTTTTTTTTTTTGTTTGGTGTGTTTAATTTTTATTTTTATTTTTCGTATTTTTCTGTTCTGCTATCGTTGTACTGTGCTAAATCAAACGATACGGCGCATCTGATCTCTCAGATACGGCGTATTGCGTTTAATTTTTTTTAATACAACGCGTTTAATTAATTCGATACGACGCATCTTTTCCCCAAGATACGGCGTATCTGTTTTTAATAAGAAAATTTTTCTAAGCGATAAAGTAATACGACGCATCTGCTTTTGTAGATACGGCGTATCTGTTTTTGATAAAAACTTTTCTAAAACGTTAACGCCATACGACGCATCTTCTTTTGAAGATACGGCGTATCTATTATTTTAATTAAAAACAGTTTGCGAATTATTAAACAAATACGGCGTATCGATTTCCATCGATACGGCGCATCTTACTGAATCAAAAATCTTTTATTTTTAAACGTAACGAAAATACGGCGCATTAACTTTTGTTAATACGACGAATATAATTTGATAAATATAGTTGATTTTTGATATTTACTTTGATCGGTCCGCTACTCTCGTGTGCAAGTTGTTTATTTTCAGGATAAATGATGACTCAAGCATCACCAAGAAGGATTACATTCTGAACCAAACCAAGAGACGCTAGCTGAAGTGACCGAACATAAGACGGAACGAGTGGAGGAAAACTCAGTACTGGTAACATTGAACTTCTTTAATTCTTGAAATAGAATCCCAGGTAAACTCTACGATAATTCAACTGCCCAAAGGAAAGTTCTCTACACTATGATCTCAGTTTTATTATCCTTATTATACGTCTGATTCAATTCGTAATCTTAATTTTGTATGCTCAAAAACGATATTTGTTCCTAACCTCGGAATAAATCCTTATCCACTAAACAATAAGATTACGATTATTAATGAAACGTTTATGCCTATTACTCTTATTTTGAATTCATCTATATGGTGTGCCGTTTTTACCCAAATTTGATGTATAAGGAACTGTGTTGCGGAGGCCAAGGTACGTTCTTCATTTAAATTTCGTTAACTAACATAGAGATACGGCGGATCTAAATATCCGAAGCGCCGTATCCCTGACCAACTAGGACTTATTGACTAGTCAACGGAATTAAATAGATACGGCGTATCCAACTTTTTGGATACGGCGCATCGTCTGCAGATATCAGCTATTTTTATTCTTATATCCGTTTCAATATTCATTAATTTCTCTTCTAGCGGACAGATCCTACTGATGCTTTTGTAATTATTTCAGAAGGATAATGGAGGGATTCGGAGAACTAATCGAGTTCGAAGACAATTTTATGAACGATGTATTAGTAGATGGAAAATCGCCAGAACCTTACAATGGGGACTACATTGAACTTGATGACCTTAATAGACCATTAGAATCTAATGACCTATTCATGGATGATGCGGAATCTGAGTTAGAAGAAGGAGAAATTGTGGATAATCCAAGAGTCAACGTTATTACTACTAGAAACTACGATGAATTTGAGGGATATGATGGTTCTTGGGATTACGGTGAAAGGATCAACACCAATTGTGCTTACAATCTACAATTCCCATGCATGATTGGGTTCAAGTGTATTGACGCCAATTTCTTTCCTATTTTATCGATCAATGTCATGTCAAGAAGCTTTTACAATTCTATTATGAGAAATAAAAAGGAGTATAAAGGAAAGAATGTAGTTGGAGCCTTCATTAATGTCCCGATCTTCGTTGGACGCTTCACTATTGTTACTGAATTCGTAGTTATTGAGGACATGAATGCCTATTGTGACAGCGATATGGGTGAAGTAATTGTTGGAAAACCATTTTGTAGAGAGATCACTATTAATGCAAAACGATTTGAAGGAAAGATCACCTTCCAATGTGGAAGCGACATTATCACTTATATGATGCCCCGTACTCACCCTGGATTTAAATATGCTACTAGTAGGATTTGCTACAAATTTTCTCCATTCCTTTTTGTTAGTGATGATGACAATAAGAGAGGGATTGAGTACCCATATCAATTGAAGGAAGGATTCTACAAAGGAGTTTTGAATTTGGGACCTGAATATATACGAGACGATTCGGTTGCTAAATGGATCCTACGTGGCCATGTAGGAATCAATGATCGATACTAAAGAGCTGAACGTGAGTCTAACTTGAAGACTCTGGAATAAAGACAAGTGCTGACCGGGAGACAACCCGGATTTATCTTTTATTATTCTGTTTTCTGTGTCGAGTCAGTCCAGGCCGCACGAAGATACGGCGCATCTCAGTCCTGAGATGCGACGCATCCTCTGCAATGGTCATATCTTATTTTATTTTTCTGCATTTTAATTTTCGACTTTAAAACTTTTTATCAGTTATTTTAATGCGGCGCATCCCTGGTTAAGGATGCGGCGCATCTTTATTCTGATCCGTATTTATTCCAGGCTCGATACGGCGTATCTTCTTCAATAAGATACGGCGCATCGACTGACCTGATGATTTTCAGTTTTAATTTTTAAGTTTTATTTTTACCTAACTACTAATGTATTATGCAAGTTGAACCTTTCTTATCTTAGGTGTGTTTTAAAGTGTTGGTGGTATTATAGTTTTCTGGATTTCCTGTGGATACATCAAGCATGAAGCTTTAACGTTCTAATCCACAAGAAGATGATTTTTGCTCATATACTAATGGAGGATCATACCGAGCAAATCTCAGGGGAGTTTTTCTGTTCTAATTCTTTTTATTTCCAGTTTTTAACCTTTTATACAAACAACGAGGACGTTGTTTAACTTAAGTGGGGGGATAGGAGAATTAGAACACTTAACACTTACTTGTCCTAAACTTTTTCAAAAATTATGCTTAAAATGTGCTTAATATATCAAACTTAAAAATTTTTAGCATGTTTTTGTTTAAGATCTAAGTTGCATAACTGCACACATGACATTATTTTCAAAAATTGTGATTTTCCAAAATTCACAAATCTATGAGTGTGCCGGTGACTTGTAAACTTTAGAACTTGGCTTGTATACTATTCGAGACCACCATAATGAGTATTATTTATTTAATTGGAATGACTTGTCTAACTTGGTAAAATTCTAGGATTACACCCAAAAAGCCTTTATATGTTATGTGTTATTAGCTAACTACACTGGTTAGTTAACCCCCGTATAAAACCTTTTGTTACTCTCACTTTTAGAGTAAGATACCCCTAGAAAAACATTCAGAGCCATTCCTTTCGTTTCTTACACCTATGTTTAAAATGTTTCGTTACACCTTAAACCTTAGCCTACCCTGTAGATTAGAATCCGTGGTTGGTTAATTGCTATAGGCAGAGTGTGTTTCCTTACATTACCTGTGTTCGCGTGCGTAATTCATTATATATGGTTAGGTCGGGAAATTGCACAATGCAATTGGAGTGAAAGTAAATATTGTATATTTTGGAGTTTATTTTTCGTGTGTTCACTACTTTCACTATTTACCATTATTTCTGAAGTTATGAAAAGTATGGAAAAATTATCCGGAAAGAAAGTTATAGTGATGTGGTGAAATTTTACACATCTATGTTTATGTTTCAAGTTAAAAAAAAAAAAAAAAAAAAAAAAAAAAAAAAAAAAAAAAAAATCGAAAAAATGAGAAAAGAAAAAGAAAGAAAAAAGGGAGTGTTGGATGTTTATTTTAAGCTAACGATGTAAAGTTATGTAAGTGGTCGATATCACCACTATTTGTTGTACTATATCTATGGATTGAATGGGAATTGGCAGTTATGGGAACGCCAATTAAGGTTTATTCTTTGATTAAGGTTTTGTTGAGTATAATTCGTGTCTACCTAAAGCGTGTGTTTCAAGTGTTAAAGCGTGAGTTATTCAATGATATGAGTCTTATTCATGGGATGGTTGGGATAGTGATTAACCACACTTAGGATTTTAATTTATTTGTTTTGTTTATTTTTATTTTTACACCAATTTATATCCTAAATATTATCCATACCCTGTATTGTTCTTTATCCAACCAAACCTTTGATTTATTGAGATTAGGGATTTGAGCAATCTTAAGTATCGTAGTCGTGGATTCGGCTATGTATTTATGATTTTGTCGCCCTTTTTGATATATTATTATTGGTGAAGTTTGGACCTATCTTTAGCCTATTCGAGTTAAGGATTTGAGCAATTGCAAGTATCGTGTTCGTGGATTCGATCATGTATTTGTGATTTTGTCGCCTTTTCTGGAATTTGAAATCGATAGTGAAATAAGAATAATTAACCCTTAAGCCTAAAAACCCTTTTTACCGCTTTAGACTTGTTATTCCTTAGCTTTAGTGGTGGAGATGTGTATACTTGCCAAGCTTATGATAGAATATTCGTCGCGACTGGACAGTTAAACGATTAGATTTGCTTTTATCGACTTATTTTATTTTACTTCTAATTCGTTAAGTGTTTAGTTGTGTGATTACGAAATGAACGAATACATGCTTAAATATAAAAATAAATCCTAACATCTTTTAGGATACATTTTCATAAGTTTTAATCTAAGGTTTACTTGGGGACAAGTAAAGTTCAAGTGGGGGGATATTTGATGAACTCAAATAAGTACATTTTATTACTATCATTTATCCTATTAATTTGACTTGTTTTACTATATTATGTATGAGGATTGATACTTAATTGTTTACTTTTGTAATTCTCAGGTAAAAACAAGCATTTGGTGAAACTTGGCGATTTTGGACTAATAATGGAGCGAAACGTACATAAAGTGGAAAGTCTACTGACATGGACAAGATCAAGTCAACTCTGCTCCAGATGCGCCGCATCTCACTATCAACATGCGCCGCATCTCTATCAAGATATCACCAGATACGATCCAAGATACAAGAGGACATGCGCCGCATCTAATAAAGAGTTACGCCGCATCTTCTGGCGGTGTACGAATATTCCTGAATATTATAATCTTGGACCCCACGCGAAGTTAAGTACATGCGCCGCATCTACTTAAGTAGATGCGCCGCATCTTCCCTCAGACACAAACTATAAATACCCCGTAGACCAGACACATTAAAGAGTGACACACAGATTCGGAAAACCTAAAACCTAAAGACCGAACAGAAGAGAAGGACGAATTCAGTCAAGAGGCAGCACAAGACACACCCAAATCGAAGATACAAGAGCTGTAAGAAGGTGCTGCATGTATTTAATTCATTAAGTAGTTTTGTTTTATTGTTTTAGCAAACTTTAATTCATCAGGATTGGTGGCTTGTGTAATGTGACAACGGAAAGATTGCACTCCCTTTAATACTTGCTTTCCCATCAATTAAAGTTTATATGTTGATGTCTTTGGTTACTACTTATTAGTGCATTGATAACCTCTGTGTTTATTAGTGGCTTGCGGGCACCCGACTGCGGGACAAGGTGTGGCTCCCACGGTTGTTTCTAAATTGATCACTTAGGAATAACTTTTAGACATAAGTAATCATTAAGGGTTTACTCGCCGATGAGAATAGGACCAACGAGAAAGGGTTAATTACATACACTTCATATAAAGCTATCAATAAAACAAGTGACAAACTATTTAATCATAAGGACAGCCCTCTTATTGTCTCAAGTATCTATCTGTGTACGTGTGTGCTACTTGCTGATTCGTGCCTATTTGTTTATTTTATTATTTAATTGCAAACAAAACTGTGCCAGTCTCTCAGGCTGAAACCCCCTTGCGTTAGGATATTAAAATACTGATTAGATTAACGAGATTATACGTTCCACTCTTAGTGATCGACACTCTACTTACCATTATCTTCATACTGACCGGGTACACTGCTCGTTAAGTGTGTGTGTTATTGATAAGTCGGCTAAATATAAATTTAAAACTTGAGTAGGCATTAAAACTGCTAAACCGCAACGACACATCACGCGCATCAATATGACATGCTTTCTTTGGTGTTTTCGGGGCAAACGACATCAACATTGTACATTACCAGAGATTCCGTTTGTGGCTAACGGTGTAACTTACCCATGAGGATACTATCTTACTGACATGATATATCTGGAATGGGTGACATTCATTAAGTCGATTCCAGAACCATCTGATGATGACCACAAACGAATAAGTTATAAGCGAATGCAGGAAGCTGCAAGGAAAGATGTGAAACGAGCGTTTGGTGTTCTGAAGAAGGAAAAAATGGGCTATATTAGCCAATCCCTCACGACCGACGAAAAAGAAAGAATAATGAATATGATATATACATGCATCATATTACATAATATGATTTGAAAACACAATGGGAAGGCGATATCTCCCGACTGGTATTCGGAGGAAGCACATAAACCGAACAACCTCATACGATCAAAAGAACAAAGGCATAGAGTTATCAGACAAATCAAATCGGCACAAGCGCATCAAAACCTTCTTGCTGATTTGGCCGAACACCCTTCACGTGATGTTTAATATTAATTTACGTTTTTATTTCGTATGTTTAATTTTTTAATTATCTATGTATTGTTTTTAATTTCATACGTTTACGTTTTTAATAATCTATTTAATATTTTTAGTTTATGAATAAAAAGTTTTGTTAGGTCAACATATTGTAAACACACAAGTATAGATATGAGAGAAATAGATATAGAAATAGATTTGGTCGATTTACTAAATATGATAAATAATAAGACAATAGTTTCACTAGCATATGAAATAAACCAACAATAATAATGTATGTTACATGTAGTATTTATAGGGAAGGAAGCTAGGGCAACACTCCCTCTTCCTTCCTTTCAAACGAAATGGGCTTGACATAGGCCCATGGGTTTTAGTCCTAAGCCTAGTAACATATTACTAATATAAACTATGCAACCTATTACTAATACTAATGACTGACACTTGATAATACAAAAACGTATTCCCAACAATCTCCCCCTAAGGGTTGGTCATCAAGGTTGCTCGACGTCTTCATCCTTTTCTCATGCTTTGACTTTGCGGCTTAAGACGTCTTCAGAACTATAAATCTTTGTTCTTTGTTGTTGTTGTGATCAATGTGATGGTGTTATCTGCCGTTCATCAACGTCTTTTTCTCTGGTGTCTTTATGCCTTTCCAACATGCTCATACATCTTTTGACTTTGAATCTTCATATTTAAACAGCTCTCATTTCATTGTATTGATCTTTGTCTTTCATCATTGTGGATTCTTTTGCTAGACGTAGAATCTTTCTTTGAACTTTAGACTTTCTTTGTGATGTAAGTATGAGCATGTGGAAAACTGTTGTGATGTTGATGATAGTGATGGTGGTAAATGATTTTCCGGTCTCCATGAGTACCTGCATGTAAACAGTTAGCAATAAAGTATCTGGCACTTACAGGTTCAGACTTCGAGATCATTATCAGCATAGTGTGAAAACTTTCTCTAATCCTTACCAAGGCCGTTCCTGAATTGGATACCCCCGAGAGGGCTTACACAGATATACCGAAGTATATCAACGATTCAGGTGAGCCGCTGAAGTATACCGAAGTATCACTCCACGACTGTAGACCGTTTGAAACCACCGCGAACAATAAGCGTAACCCACAAGGGATTACCGAAATGACCTGCTGTCAAAGCTGTTTGATGTTGACTCTGGCAGGAATTTCCATTCAATCACTGAGAATTACAATTGTAAATTCTCCCATAAATGTTCTGGCAGATTGCTAGGATCTGTGTAGGACTCTAAAATTTACAACTGGTGTCCTTAATGTTGAACATCCAGTGTAGAAATATCATGTGTTCCTATAAGATCTTTTGATGAATCTCGTAGCTCTAGACTTGATAAGTGAGTTTTGATTTTAGTATTCGGAGACTGGAGCAGTGTCTCCTATTTCAATATCAACACAACTCGTAGTGAGAGGTCGATAGATTATGCAGGGTTCCCCGTGAGAAATAAAACAAGTCCTTTTAAGAGAACTTGAGTGGCTAGAAGGTTAAGTGCAATGCGTCACTGGGTCCATGATGTCTTTGTCTTCAATATCAGTGTCACCTTAGTAACAACCTGTAGCAGATGAGTTGAACCCGGTTTCTGCCCTAAGGTTGAATATATGGAGGGCTATTTCTTTTCACCCTTTTCACAAATTTTCTTTTTAATTCTTCAACCCCTTCTTTCTCCTTTATCATATTTCTACTTTTTCAATTATACCTAAGGACTTCTAGTACTAAACTATTGGTGTTGTCCTTGGGTAGATTCCTCCGGCTTTGGCGGATCATAGGATATATTTCCTAATCTTAGTCACCTTATAACTCCATAACTATCCTATGTTGCCATAAACCATTCATTTGAAAAATCTCTCGAAGTGTTTATGAATATAAAATACATTTTGTTAACACTTCGATAGTTTAGACTTTTCATAAATACTCCCCCCCTTTACATGTGCTCATAGGTTTTTGAAATGAATTTGCGCATGTTGGGTAGAGTTCACACTTTTGAATTGATCCACTTTCAGTGAACAAGACCGATTCGAGACACGCTTACATCACTAGTTAGACTAGCTTGAAATTAATACCCGGCTTGGACATATCCAAAGAAAGTTTCTCGAAAATGGTACACTCTACTTAGACAATTCCTATTCGAGACACGCTTACATCACTGGTTAGACCAGCTTGAAATTATTACCTATCCAGGACAAGTCCTTTCGATTACTAACATTTGAGTTTCGTCAATTCATGGGTTAAATCTGAGTCGAGCTCATACGAGATTCCATACTAGATTCCACACAATTGTTATCATATTTTAATCACATTTTATTATCCCCCTGAAAAATAGCATATCGATGTTGTTTTTGAAAAATATTTTGATTAAAATATGCTTTTTGAGGTTTACGGGAAAAATTTAACAAGAACTTTTCATTATGAACAAAGATTGTTTCAAGTACTCCCCCTCAATAAGTGAAATAACTTTTTGAGGTTTTTTGATTATTAGAGGGAATACTTGTTGTGGAAAACTAGAAGGGGAGGGGGGGGGGGGGTTGAATAGTTTTATCGGTTTTTAAAACTTTACTTGTGAAAAACTTTGATTCGATTCTTTCGTGAAATCAATCAACACCAATATGAACACTAAACAATACTATCTAATATAAACAATAAATATAAAGAAATGAGATGGAAAGATCAAACCGGGACAAAGAGATTTATAGTGGTTCGGTTACGAAGCTCTTCTTCGCCCTACTCCACTCCCCGAGTACCAAACTCGAGAGTTCTAAGCACTATGTCAACAAAGCTCCCTTCAGGCGGAGAAAACCGTACAACGTTGCTTATCCTTATTTCCGACACTAAGCTAAATGTCAAGTATTAATCTTAGCTAGTACCAATCTACCACGATCCACACGATCCTTACTAAATCACACAATCAACAAACTTGACTCGATCTACTCGATCTACCATTGATCAACACACAAGCCCACAAGCTACAAGAGATCTCCAAGATCACAACAAGATCACAATGATCTACTCTCACAAACTACACAAAAGAAAATCAACTTGGTGTATGCTAGGATACAACAAGTATGTAACAAGTGTTACAAGTGCACTAACTATAACTACAACACTTTGTATCTTCTTTGATACTTTGTGTTCTTCTCTTGCACTAGTAGAGGAATGAAGGTGATCACTTGGTTAGATGATTGGATCATTCTTTAAACAAAAGAAAACTAATCTAAATGATCAAAGGAGAAAAGATGTGATAAGAGTTTTAAACTCAAAAAGTTGTGTGTGAAAAAGGATGCCCAAAAACTGTGAAGAGGGCTGGTATTTATAGGCAGAAAAAATTTGCCCGTTATAGGGACACGGTACCACTAAATACCACACGGTACCGTGCCAGACAAGGACACTCCAATTTTTGTTTTTAGTGGTGAAAGTTTATTTGGGGAAGTTTGGAGCTGATTTTGGACGGAAAATAGCTGTTATGATTTTTAAACTTATTTTTTCAATAAAACATTTCTTTATAATTCAAAAATAATTTGTTAAGTATATTTTTGAAAAAATGTTTTGTCACATTAAAAATGTGAAGTTTGAAACTCAAATTCACTTCTTTGATCATTAGTCAAGTTGTAAATTTGTTTGTTCATACCTAGAGTGATTTACGTAGAAACGGGATATTTCGACTAAAAACTTGTTTACGTTAATTTTGACGTAAAGTGTTTTCACATTTTGTCATCATCAAAACGTGGAGTTATCGAAAGATATAAATAACGTTTTTAGAACATTATTTGCATCAACAATCTCCCCATTTTTGATGATGACAAAACATAAACTCATTTTAAGTAAAAGATTAATTTTAACAAGATTTTAGCATGAGTTTATATCCCATTTCTCCCCCTTTTTGTCGAAGCAAAAATTTTGCTAAGGCTCCCCCTTGATGTATACTCCCCCTCGTTTGGAGGACACCAAGGAATCGAGCAATGGTTCTTGCTACAAAACAAAGTTAGATGACACATACAATATCTAACATGTAGCAACCAAGACAAATATCCAATCATAAACTAAGAAAAGGGATAAGAAGCCAAAAACCATAAAAGATAAAACAACCACACAAGAAGCCCATCTATTCTTAGAGAGAAATATCATACATAAAGTATGATTACAACATAAACATAAAAATAAACTACAAGAAGCACATATAAATCTTTAGTGACAAGAGGCCCTAAGATTTGCTTCAATTCCAAAAGGGGTCCTAAATGTTTATTTTTGGAAACTAAACATCAATGTTTAGTTAAATGGGCTAGTGGGAGGTGGAGAAGGTGACATGATTGGAGGTGGTGGGGGTGTCAAGAGATGTTCAACATAGGAGAACATGAAGTGTAGCTCATCGCTCAAGGAGAAGATGAGGTTCTGGTTGTGAAGGAAACATAGGCAATTTGCACTATGTATATCAACCGGATGAGGTTGGATAGGTTGGCCCATGATTGGAGATGGAGGTGGTGGTGAGTATGTTGGTGATGGGGTTGGCATGGCATAATCCAATGGGGTAATAGGTGAGAGTGTGTAATCCATGGAGGATGGCATGGTGTTCAAAGAGGGAGATGATGAAGATGTTGTTCTAGTAGATGATGTTTTGGAAGGAGCATTTGGTGGAGATGGTGAGTTAGGAGTGCTTTGAGAAGGTGGTGTTGTGACTTCATCATCTTTTGTAAGATCAACAAAGAGAGGTTTGGATGGTGGTCTAACGGTGATCCTAGGTTTCTTGGAGATATGGGTTGTTGATCCTTGTGTGGAAGACATGGTGAGTGAGTAATGGGAGGTTGAAGATGAGATGCAAGAAATGCTTGCAATGGAGAGGCTTTAAATAGGCAAAAGTTGTGGGATTTGAATTAAAGTTGGTGGAAGTGTCCTATGGTGTAGTGAGGGAATCTTAGGGTGTATGAGAGTTTCCAAAATATTACAGGTTTGAGGTTAGGGATGCAGGAATCTAGAGGAAATAATGAAAATTCGTCAAACAAGGGCACGATACCACTAAATACCACATGGTACCGTTAAATTTAATGGTACCGTGGCCTATTTAACGGTACCGTGACCTGGGAGTCTCGAATTTTCCTGTGCTGCCTAGTTTTGGGCAGCTAAAAGAAGTTTTCTAGGTGGACTATTTGCAGGAAATGTTAGTGCCTCAAACCACTAAAGATTAAATTGCCAAATATATCCCATATTTAGCTACTCCTAGCAATTAAATATTATCATGCAACTATCTAAGATAAGCTATAAGCATGCAATCAAAGAGGACAAAATAAACTATCATCCAAAAATCACATAATTTAAAATCATGCAAGGTGATAGAATAAAGGTCAAGCATGCAAGATAGTTAGGAGTATTGAGCCCTAATATAATTTATCATAGATAAATCCTAATATAAGATGGAATTACTAATCCCTCCCCAACTACTCATGACGTTGCTTCTTAAAAGTGACTTGAACTTGCTCCCGTTTTCATCACACTCTCGACATGAGCTTGAACCTCTTCCTCATGATTCGGATCATCAAAGGGTGCATGGTTGGTGGAAGATTCGGAAATGAGAATGGATGAGATATGTGACTCATTAAGGGGTTCCATGACGGGATTAAAGAGTGAGTATTGAGGACCACGAAGGTATGGATGAAAGTTCATGAAATGGTGATAAAGACGAGTTAGGAACATCCCATAAGGTATCAATTTATTTTTGTTACCCTTGAGATGTACAATTCGCTTAGCGAAGAAGTAGGCGAGATTGTATGGTTGTTGAGTATGAAGACAGTAAATCATATGAGCACAACATTTTCTCGCAGGATGACTGCCCAAGAGATTAGTTCATAACGAACCTCTTCCAAACGAATTTTTGTTGGATCTGGGTAAGAAGAGTACTTATGAGTACGAATGAGTTTGGTAAGTTCAGTTGGAGAGGGTATGTAGGAACAATACGGACTATCCTCTTCTCGATAGTTGAAGAGAGACTCAAGACACCAATCTTCAGTATAGGCACATTGCCCATGATTGGGGATTCGGAGAATTTGAGCAAATTGCTCAAGAGTTAAGACAAATTTGAAATTTCGGATCCAAAACCAAAGTGACAAAGATTGATCCTCGTTACGTACGAGTTTAACTTGTCGAAAGAATTCCAACACAAAACAAGGACAAATGTGTTCGTTGATGTGAAGCAAGCAATCGAAGCCTATAGCTCTAAATGAGGTGTTGATATCCCTATGATAAACTAAAGATGGATCAACGACTCAACCTTCATGAAACCGACGGGTTTCAAGATTAACATAGGCACGAATGTGACTATCGGGGGTTGTAGGTTCACGAGAGATTTCGGGAGTATAGGTGTCAGTTAGAAGATGATCCAAATCATACTCATGAGACATTTTTGTTACCTATAAGAAAATTTTAAGATAAATTAAAATTGAGAATAGTTGTTTTGAAGACACGTTCCTAGTGTGTGCCTATATGCAAACCATGTGGAGGTACGGTAATCTCGACTCTAGAACTAAAAATAATAAGATTACCCAATGCTCCTAACTTTACTTTTGCTCAAACGGATATGCCGAAAAATACATATTAGTTATGTAATTCGATCAATATTCGTGAGATCATGTATGCATGAGAAAATGTTTTTAGTTTGTATCAACAATGCACGAAAAGTGTTTCATGATCCTAGTTTCGTGAAATTTTTCGAAAACAATGGAATTGGGGTGTTTGGCGACTTCAAGGTTTTGGCGCCAAGAGTTTTAAGTTTGAAGAATATGAGTATTAATGACTTCTAATCCTAGTTTCAAGTACCCTAAACATGATTCCTCTTAACCATGCTTAATCTAGTTATAAAAACAAAGTTTGGACCAAAATATGTGATTTTAGTGGGTTTATCCAAATCCTATGTTAAGGGAATCACGATTGTTATACATTGTCTAATCCTAGTCCTAATTTCCTATAGACTCAATCAAAATTGAAAAACCCCAATTCAATTTTCAGGTATGAACAAACCCTAGACTCAAGATTAAAGAAAATTAGAGTCAAATGACTTGAAATTTATGTTGAAAAAGTGGTAGCAGTTGATGATCTTAAAAATTAATGCCTCGAATTTGATTTTGAAAGGGTGTAATTAAGTTTTGGGTTGTGAGGTTCGGTTTTGACAGCAATGGTAGAAATTGGGAAAGTTTAAGAGTGAATAGTGTGGGAAAAGAAGACTGAAATACGAGCAGTGTCAGATCCACGGTACCACGGTACCATTAAAATTAATGGTGCCGTGCCACTTTAGTGGTGCCGTGATCTGCTGGGATGAATTTTTGTCTCATTTTGATTTTTGACGAATAAGTCTCTGGTTTAGTGAGACTTTTTGACACGAGGAAAGAATTTATACCTAATAAATTCTTTTAACGAGAAGAACTACACTAGATGATAAGCGACGACTTTAATATTTCTGAGGAAATACGTAAGTAATCATTAGAGGGATACGAGGGATGACTTTAATATTTTCAGTGAAATATTTAGATAGTCATAAGATTTACGGAATATGTTCCATCATTCCTAGACCTAGACGAAGATAGTTGAAGGATTCTCGTTTGAGAGGTTTGGTCAAGATGTCAGCGATATTGTCTTGAGAGGGAACTTTCTCAATAGAAATGTTTCCTTTTTGGACGTTATCGCGAAGGAAGTGGTGATGAATTTCGATGTGTTTAGTATGAGAGTGTTGAACGGGGTTTTTACTCAAGTCAATAGCACCTTTGTTATCGCACATAATAAGGATGTCGTCGAGATGGATGTCGTAGTCAATAAGAGCTTGTTTCATCCATAGTGATTGTTGACATGCCTTTCCGACACTTACGTATTTGGCTTCGGTCGTGGAGATAGCATGATCCGTTTGTTTCTTGGAGAACCAAGAAGTTAGACAACAAGCCATGAAGGTACAAATGCCACTCATACTTTTTTGATCCACATAATCTCCCGCATGATCAGAGTCGGCATAGACAATAGTTTCTACACCGGTCCCCTTGGGATAGAATAATCCCAAGTGTATAGTGCCTTTAATGTATCGGATGATACGCTTAACCGCTTCAATGTGAGAGGTTTTGGGATCCTCTTGAAAGCGAGCACAAAAGTAGACACTAAACATGATATCAGGCCTACTTGTCGTTAGGTATAACAAACTTCCTATCATACCTCTATACTTAGTGCTATCCACAGACTCACCTTCTTCATCTTTCGTGAGTTTTGTTTCCGTCGACATGGGAGTTTTTATGGGCTTAGACTCTTCTAAACTAAATTTCTTAAGCATCTCCTTAATATACTTAGATTGATTAAAGAATATACCATCTTCCATTTGTTTTATTTGTAGACCAAGGAAAAAATTTAATTCACCCATCATGCTCATCTCAAACTCGTCACGCATGATCATTGAAAAATCATCGCACATTTCTAGACAAGTTGAGCCGAGTATAATGTCGTCGACATATATTTGAACAATGATGAGATGTGAATTACATTTCTTCGTGAAAAGTGTGTTATCAACAATTCCCATGGTATATTCATGTTTAAGCAAGAATGCTTTTAGTCTATCGTACAAAGCTTTAGGAGCTTGTTTAAGACCATAAAGTGCTTTCTTGAGCTTATAAACATGATTCGGTGTTTCGAAATCAACAAATCCCAGAGGTTGTGCAATGTATACCTCCTCGTTGATATAACCATTTAGGAATGCACTTTTCACGTCCATTTGGTATAGTTTAAAGTCTAAGGCGCAAGCATAGGAAAAGAGTATCCTAATAGACTCTAATCTAGCTACGGGTGCATAAGTTTCATCGTAATCTATTCCTTCTTGTTGGTTATAGCCTTGTGTTACCAACCTTGCCTTATTCCTAGTTACGACGCCATTTTCGTCGAGTTTATTTCGAAACACCCACTTAGTTCCTATGATGGTTTGATTCTTAGGTGGAGGTACTATATCCCAAACTTGGTTTGCGGTGAATTGATTTAACTCTTCTTGCATGGCAACTACCCATCTTTCATCCTTAATTGCTTCACCGACATTCTTAGGTTCTACGGTTGATATAAAATAAAAGAAATTACTTTTGTTTTGTGCTTGTGATCTAAGGGTTCTTTGGTTTAGGTTTTCTATGACATTTTCTATTGAATGGTTCTTGGATTCCTTAATGTTGACAACTTCGTCAACCTCAACTATTTCATCCTCAATGTCATTTTCTAAAGTTTTCTTGCCATTGACCTTAATGGCTTCTTCCTCATCTAAGTCATCATCCACTAAGGGTGATGTCTTAGTTGGTGGAGGACTTTCATCGAATGTCATGTTGAGTGATTCTTCGACTTTCATTGTTTCTTTGTTTAGGACAACATAGGCTTTGCTATTTTAGGAGTAACCTAGGAAAACACCTTCGTAAGACTTTGGGTCAAACTTGGTGAGGTAGTCTTTTGTGTTTAGTATAAAGCACTTGCTTCCAAACACTCTAAAGTAATCTAGAGTAGGTTTTCTACCTTTCAAGATTTCATATGGTGTTTTTCCTAAGATTGGTCTAATCAAGATCCTATTAAGTATGTAAGTTGAGGTGTCTACCGCGTTGCACCAAAACTTTTGCGGAATGGATTGTTCACTCAACATCGTTCTACTCATCTCTTGTAGAGTACGATTTTTCCGCTCAACTACCCCATTTGATTGTGGAGTGCGTGGAGCCGAGAAATTATGTGTAATACCATTAGCATCACAATATACTCCAAATTGCATTTCGTTATCAAATTCCCGACCATGATCCGTCCTAATTGAGACTATTGTACACCCTAGTTGATTTTGGACCTTCTTACCAAAGATTTCGAATTCCTCGAATGCTTGTGTCTTATCCTTAACAAATCTAGTCCAAGTATACCTAGAGTAGTCATCAACTAATACTAAGGTGTAGTAATTTCCTCCATAGCTTCGTACGACGGATGGACCGAATAAGTCCATGTGAAGGAGTTCTAGGCATCTAGAGGTCGAGACCATATTCTTAGCTTTGTGACTAGAATGAGCTTGTTTTCCAACTTTACAAGCGTCACAAAAGTGTTTATCAAACTTAATCTTAGGTAGGTTTCTAACTAGTTCCTTAGACGCCAATGATTGTATTAAACACATATTGGTGTGACCTAGTCTCCTATGCCATAAAGTGGAATTATCATCTATGGTTGCTAGGCAAATCTTATCCTGAGGCTTATTTTCTATTTTCATAACAAATAAGCCATTCTTCCTAACTCCTTTGCCTATGGTCTTACCATTCTTAGTGATCTCACTACCCTCTTCAGAAAATATAACTCTACACTTATTGTCAACCATTTGACTAATACTAAGCAAGTTAAATCCTAAGTTATCTACATGCTCAACATTTCTAATAGTGAGGGAGTCTTGAGTAATCATACCTTTTCCTATGATGTTGCCCTTAAGTTTTCTACCAAAAGTGACATTACCTCCGTTGTAAGCCTTGCATGATGAGAATAGACTTCGGTTACCCGTCATGTGATTAGTGCATCCACTATCCTTGACCCATTCATCGGGCTCCAAGTCGATTCCCAAGCATATCTATCGAATAAGACAAAGATTCAAACATTTGGTCCCTAATATCTCATGGGTCCAAAGTTGTTAGTATTAAACATCCCATGCATTAGTTGCATTTGGTTAGGATGTTGGAACGGAGGACAGATTTCCCATGGCAAATAACTTCGTGGTTGAAGGTTATTCCAAGTTACGGGATAGTTACTTGGATAACTTGGTCTTCTAAAGTTACTTCTCACTTGAGGAGTTCTTGACCGAGGTTTAGGAACATTTGTTTTTCTAGGTGGAGGAGTCTTTGATCTAGTATTGGGTTTTACAAAGCCAAGACCCGGGGTTGACAAAGATTTGTAAAAACTTTTGACTTCCTTTTTACTAGCAATAGGTACTTCAACATTATTAACTACCATGTGACTTGGTTTAGGACTTAAGCTACTTTTTAAAATTGACCCTGTTCTGACTTTAGCACCAGACGGTACCACGGTACCACTAATTTTAGTGGTGCCGTCTGTACCTTTAATGGTACCGTCCTCTGCTATTTCAGATTCTCCAGATTTAAAAATTTTTACTGGTTTAGTTTCACTTGTAGAACCTTTATTTGGGTCAAATCCTAAGCCTGCTCCGGCATGTTCACTATACCTAACATTTTCAAGCATGTCATTAAGTGCCTTTGTTCCTTTTTCAAATTTAATGATTTTAACGGTATTTTCTTTGAGTTTTTCATTCTCTAGTTGAATATACATGCATGACCTACATCCAATATCTATTTCTTTATTTTTCTCAAGTCTTTTTACTTGGTCTTTTAGTTCTAAAATTTGCACTTCGAGTTCATGCAATGTTGCTTTTAGTGTTTTGTTTCTAGTTATGATTTTAGAACTTACTTCACACAGTTTGTTATATTCATCATATAGTATATTATCATCTATTGACGAATTATCATCACTATAATAAGAAGAGTCAGAATGTACCTCATTTGAAGCTTGAGCCATAAGACATGTTTCGTTGTTGGGCTTCTTCTCTTCTTCTTCACAGCTATCACTCCAAGTGCCTCCTACGAAAGCTCTTTGGTTGTTTGTTCTCGGTGGTTCCGCATCTAAGCATTTCCTATCACACTTTTCGTGGTTCCTCATCTAAAGCATTTCCTATCACACTTTCCTTTCTTCTCATCTTGGTTCTTTTGGAGCGACTTCTTTTCATCACGAGGTTGTCTAATGAATATA
Organism: Artemisia tridentata subsp. tridentata; assembly: GCA_021014915.2. Taxonomy (NCBI): domain Eukaryota; kingdom Viridiplantae; phylum Streptophyta; class Magnoliopsida; order Asterales; family Asteraceae; genus Artemisia; species Artemisia tridentata. Next base: position 193,702,381 of record CP139508.1, on the reverse strand, counting down.
CCTCTTCTCCTAAAGAACTTCTTAAAATCTCTAACGGCTAATGCATACTCTTCATCTTTACTATCAGAATCCGAACTTTCCTCATCACTAGACTCTTTTTTGGCTTTCAACGCTAGAGATCTAACTTTCTCACTTTTGCTTTTGACTATATCGGAGTCTTTCTTGATTATCATTTCATGAACCTTCAAGTTTCCTATAAGTTCATCAAGTGATAATGTCGCCAAGTTCTTTGACTCTTCAATGGCGGTGACCTTTGCTCTCCGTTTGGGATGTAGAGCCCTAAGAAACTTCCTAACATAGTTCTTGCTAGAATAACCTTCATCAAGAGCATTAAGACTAGTAATAATAGTATTAAATTTAGCAAAGGCATTATCAATAGATTCATCTTCCGGAATGGAAAATTGTTCATATTGTTGCACAAGAAGATCTATCTTGTTCTCTTTGACTTGATTATTACCTTGATGAGTGACTAACAAAGTTTTCCAAATTTCTTTTGCCGTGTTACACATAAAAATTCTTTCAAATTCCTTTTTCGGCAAAGCATTGTAAATCATCATTTTAGCCTCATCATTTTTGGCTAGTTTTCTTTTAAGGTTATCACTTTGTTTATTGTAGGGAACTATTTCATCCCTTTTAGTTTCCGGATTCTTTTCAATCGGTTGAAAGTCACCCTCGGTAATAATATGCCAAAGATCAATGTATTTTGATTTCACATACGTTTCGAATCTTGTTTTTCAATATATAAAACAATCGGTTTCAAAGAGTGGTGGTCTTTGCATAGATTGCCCTTCTTGATATTTCTCAAAATCCATTGATCGATTCAAGTTTTAAAATATAATTTATTTTAAAATCTTTCCTGACGTGGCTCTGGTACCAATTGTGAAAAACTAGAAGGGGGGTTGAATAGTTTTACCGGTTTTTAAAACTTTACTTGTGAAAAACTTTGATTCGATTCTTTCATGAAATCAATCAACACCAATATGAACACTAAACAATACTATCTAATATAAACAATAAATATAAAGAAATGAGATGGAAAGATCAAACCGGGACAAAGAGATTTATTGTGGTTCAATCACGAAGCTCTTCTTCACCCTACTCCACTCCCCGAGTACCAAACTCGAGAGTTCTAAGCACTATGTCAACAAAGCTCCCTTCAGGCGGAGAAAACCATACAACGTTGCTTTTCCTTATTTCCGACACTAAGCTAAATGTCGAGTACTAATCTTAGCTAGTACCAATCTACCACGATCCACACGATCCTTACTAAATCACACAATCAACACACTTAACTCGATCTACCCTTGATCCACTTGATTAACACACAAGCCCACAAGCTATAAGAGATCTCCAAGATCTCAACAAAATCACAATGATCTACTCTCACAAACTACACAAAAGAAAATCAACTTGGTGTATGCTAGGATACAACAAGTATGTAACAAGTGCACTAACTATAACTACAGCACTTTGTATCTTCTTTGATACTTTGTGTTCTTCTCTTGCACTAGTAGAGGAATGAAGGTGATCAATTGGTTGGATGATTGGATCACTCTTTAAACAAAAGAAAACTAAACTAAATGATCAAAGGAGAGAAGATGTGATAAGAGTTTTAAACTCATAAAGTTGTGTGTGAAAAAGGATGCCCAAAAACTGTGAAGAGGGCTGGTATTTATAGGCAGAAGAAATTTGCCCGTTATAGAGTCACGGTATCACTAAATACCGCACAGTACCGTGCCAGACAAGAACACTCCAATTTTTATTTTTAGTGGTGAAAGTTTATTTGGGGAAGTTTGTAGCTGATTTTGGGAGGAAAAATAGCTGTTATGATTTTAAACTTATTTTTCCAATAAAACATTTCTTTATAATTCAAAAATAATTTGTAAAGTATATTTTTGAAAAAATGTTTTGTTACATTAAATATGTGAAGTTTGAAACACAAATTCACTTCTTTGATCATTAGTCAAGTTGTAAATTTGTTTGTTCATACCTAGAGTGATTTACGTAGAAACGGGATATTTTGACTAAAAACTTGTTTACGTTAATTTTGACGTAAAGTGTTTTCACATTTTGTTATCATCAAAACGTAGAGTTATCAAAAGATATAAATAACGTTTTTAGAACATTATTTGCATCAACACTTATGCTTTTGAGCACAATTATGAAAAAACTTAAAATTTGATTAATTCTACTCAAAGGTAAGAAGCTTTTCCACCTTGTATTAGGATTGAGGCACTGAAGCGTACCTCAGGGTCCTTTCTTTACAAAGAACGGGTTGTGCACTGTTATGTATGCACAAGCCATAATTATATTTACAAATTCTATAAAAAAGAATTCACAATTTACTCACAAATCTAAACGTTACTCTGACCGTTGGAATGTACGAATAGGAAAGCTCGGTCTTCTTCTAACATAGCTCTCTAGTAGTCTGATCTGGTCACGTCGTTTCAACCTTTATTCAATCTTCTTGATGAAGTTGCAAACCTCCTTTGACTCTTTAGAATTCCACCTTTGACTCTTTCCAAGTATTATATCATTCGACCTATAATTCAAGCCATCTCGAACCGTCTTCAGTGTATCATCACAGAACTTGTGGAGCTCGTCAAATCGCATAAAGCTGACATTTCCATGAGCACTCCTGTAGGTGAAACCGAAGGCAAGTTCTCTTTTCAGCTGATATTTTGATGCTTCATGAATTCCTGGATACAGAAGTTGTGGTCTTGTCAGGTTGAGTCTTCGTTGGTAGCTTTCAACACCTAACTGGAGATCTTCAACTCTCTCTTGAATAATTACACGCCTTATGAAGACCAGAAGAGATGTGATGAACTTGTATTGTAGATCAGTTGAAAATCGTCGCATTCTTCCTTGAAATTTCTCTAGATACATGTCTTCGATGTCGTTCAAATTCAAATTTGGGAAGTCAGCTTCGCAGAACATATACTCCTTTTCATCTTGTCATTTGACAACGATCTTCTGCATGTAATCATAACCGAACTTTGTTGCAGATTCGAGAGACATGATGGCGACAATTCGCTTCGTGCTTTGAACATCATGTCTTGACTTTACCCTGCTGCGATAGTAGAGTTGTCGATGTTCTGGCCAATGGTGAATCCCAAGCAGTGCATCTCTGTCATATGGGACTACCGTGTCAACAAATATCTCAGTTGTAGTTTCTTCAATTGCAGGGTGGTCGAATCTTGCAGCAGGTATCTGGTATGTCAAGGAGGTTGCATATTTGCGTTTAGTCTGATTCCCATGTTGAAGGTATTCTAGGTCTGTGTTGAAGAAGAATCTGAAGGGAATCTTGGGTTTCTCTGGTCTTCCCACCATTGGTAACGACTTGGTCCAGTCAGTGAAGTACGGTCCATGCTTTCCGGAGGTGTGATCGACATTAGACTCAGGGTTAAGCCAGTCGATATCAATAGACATTGCACGTGCAATGTTCTCTAAGTGATATTCCAGTTCGGCTGCGCTTTCGGATCTTTCTTTAATAAGGTTGAATGCATCATTCTTGATCCTTCTTAATTCCTTCTTCGTCATCTTCTTAATACCAAACTCTTTCTTAAGTGTTTGGGTGAATTCAACTGTGCGTCTAGGGAGAGGTTCTTCGTCTTCAGGTAGAGGAGGTTGAGCGTTAATCAAGTCATCAAACCACCCATACTCAGCCGTGTTGTCGTTGTCTAACCAGAAGACAACCTTTGTCGTTTGTCTTTGGCTTCTTTGGTTTTCTTTGACTTCTTTGTGCATTTAGGGGTTGATGATGGTCTGGGTCTAGATTCCGGTTGTTCATGAAAGTCATCACCGGTGTATACAAAGTGATCAGCTTCTTTTAGTGCAGACCCGGATCCCGTAGGTTCATGTTGGGTAGCTGTGGTTTTTGAAGGCTTGGCCGGTTCCTGATGTGAAGATGACGGACCCCTAGTCTAATTTGGTTTCTTTGACTGTGAGTTCGGATCGGGATCTTCATCGTCTCTTGGCCTTTTGTGAGTTGCAGCATCATCTTTGCAAGCAGTCTTTGATAGATTTACTGAGATAGCAGTGTCGATAGCATTTTCTTCAGGAGTTATATCTTCTTTGCCAAACAATCTATCAAACATCTGAAGCTGAAGTTCTTCAAACGAGATCTCTTTTGTTGGAGTGGGGACTGTGTGAATTATTAGAGGAGCTGCAGAGATCACCTCATTGACGATTTGTCGAATGATAGGCTTGAGTTGCCCTCGTAATGGTTTCAGACACTCTTTCAAGTCCCGCTGTACAACTCGGGATAAGTTGTCTTCTAAGAACTTTTCTGTATGGTCCATGATGAGTGCATCCATATCTCTTTGAAGAATGTCATCTACCTGCTGTTTCATTCCTTATAGCTCACTTACTTGCGCTATTAAGCCGGTGACCATGCTTGTCAAGGTTTCAAGTTGATCTTGAAGCTTCTTTTCTTTCTTGAGTCAAGCTTGCTTCACGGCTTTCTTGACTATGGTAGCTACGTGTGAGATCGTAGTGTTAACATGCTTCTTGATTGATTTGTGTGTGGATGTTGTTTGTGTTGGTGGTGGTGATGAGTAAGTTGATAATTGAGGAATAGAAGCGTCTTTGTTAACGTCGACGTCCTGATCTTTTGTTGATGCTGGAGGTGAAACTGGAGGGGAAACGGTAGGTGTATCTTTGGAAATTGGAGGAGATGGTGGAGGTGAATCCGGAGGTGTCTGTATTTAGTCTTCAGCATTAAACTGTTCTTCTTCTTCAACATTCTTGACTACCTCTTCTTTCTGTTGTTCTTTCAACCTCTTTTCTTCATCTTCTTTAGCTTTCCTTTCCAGTTCTACAACAATTTCCGCCTTCTTAAGATCTTCCTTGGTAATCATTAAGTTGTCCTCCACGTTCGTGTCTTGATCGTCAGAGTGCTCAGAAACGTATTCAGACATAATGGTGTTGCCTTCCTCATCCTTTTGCTCTTCATTACCGGGTTGATTAACCGGATTTGAAGTTGGTGCTATGATGGTGTTCCCTTCTCCACTGGGTTGATTAACTGGAAGGATTTGGGTGTTACTGCTTGTCCCTCTTTCCTTATTTGATTGAAGAACCGGACTTGGAGGAGGTTGAGGAAAATTTCGGCTTTATTTGGTAACCTTGATGAGTTCATCAAGTTCCATCTCCTTTTCGGTTCGAGGTTCGAAGGCAACACTCTTAAGTTTCCTCTTATCAAACAACGTTGACTCATCATCTTCTTGTTCTTCATCATCATCACCCAACTCTTTATCAATATGTTTAAACAAAATTCCCTTTCTACTTTCTTCGTCTTCCTTTAACGACTCTAAGCTCAACTTCTTTGCCAATTCTGTTACTGCATCATCAGTAGCCGCATCTTCTCTGTGAACGACTACTTCCTCATCTGATTCGGTTTCAGAGTCTGATCCATCAGATGGTTCAGGTGTGTGTTGAGGTGTGGGTTCATCCTTGAGAAGAGTCACCGGGACTTTTCTTCTTCTGACGTTGGACGGTGCTGGCTTCTTTCGTTTTGAGCTTGTAGTGCTTCCAGAGCTTCCAGTCTTAGCTTTTCTCTAACTTTGTGTTTTCACTTGAGACGGTTCAGTGTCTTCCTCTGTGAAACCGACTTTTCCTTTGATGAAAGCTGCATCGTATTTACGATAATTTGCAGTTTGTTTGATTTGTTCATCAAGGAAAGAATCAGGAAGCCTTTTGCCTTGTTTACGTGTGTTGGTCGCCAATGTTTTCACCAAATCAATCTTACGATCATCAATAAATCTTTGAATCTCTTTCGTTGGATCATCAAGATGACTCACAAACTCTGGTTGATTTTCTAATAAATGTGAAATGATTAACTTGGTGAAGCGAACGAATGGAATCTTGGTCATGCTCCGATTCGACTGAATCTGGTAAATCATGTCTTCCATTATTGGTTGAGCGAAGTCAATCTTTCTCATGTTGGCAATGACCCAAAAGATTTGAAGGTGTTGTAGCCGGGGATGATCATGTCCGCTTTGTCTTCCAGAAATAGAGCGTACGACGATCAGATAGAAAGTTCTCCAAGGTTGTGGTAGAAACTTCACATCAAACCTGGAGTGTTTGGTCAATGGTGTGTCTTCTTGAACATCATACCCTAAGTCAATGAGAGATTCCAAGACATCAGCTTCACTGGGTATTGGAGCATAAGCATGTTTTGGTCGCGGCAAAAGAAGTACAGTGCGAAGCAGCACGACATCAACAGTGTACTTTTGTCTGTCCAAAGTCACAGTGAAAGAGTTGTCGTCCAGATTGACCCTTGCTGTGTGCCAGAACTGATGTAGGTAGAAAGCTGGAACCGAAGAAGATTTATTAAGCATGTTCTTGCACGGGTGAACAAGAAGAATATCTTTGACAATTCGGCATGATTCTTCAGGAATTCTGAGATTGTTGAAGTCAACCCTTGCATTGTTCTTGCCGATGACTACCTTGTAGTCTTCAGGGACTATATCTTTCAGATTAAGTCTTTGAAGTTGTTGTGTAGGAGCAATCACATTTTGTTCAGCTATTGTATTCTGAAATGAACAATCATAAAACAAACATCCAGAATATGTTAAGTGTTAGCACATTTTTCGTTTGAGTTACTGATTTTATTCCTTTTAGTGAATACATTAGTTGTAGACATAAAATGACTTAAGCTTGAACATTTTGATTGTTGGAAGTTTAAGTGTTAAACAACTTGTGGTCTAAGTCCTAAGTATGCATGAAATGATCACAAGTGTTTGGACATAGGAATGCTAGATAGAAACTATGTATTTAAGTGTTTGTTCAAAACATGGTTGTATAATGTTTGTTAGAAACATTTTGCTAGTTCGAAATTTTTATGCTTGTTCGAAACTTTGTGTCTGTTCGAAATTTTGGTCTGTTCGAAAAAATTCAGAGCCAGTTCAAAAATTTCTCACTAGATCGAAAATTTCAGCTTGCTCAAAATTTTCTTGCTAGTTCAAAATTTTAGAGCTAGTTCGAAATTTCTCATGACACTTCGAAAATTTATTATACAAGAAACTTCGAACTCAGGTAGACGTACTTTGTTCGAAAACAGGAAATTTCAAATTCCTTGCCCTGTGATAACAAACAAAAACCAGGTGATATTATTCATTCTAATGACACTAATGATCATCACAATTAACAGGTTATTCATCCAAACATAACCGATGGCTAGTTCGAAATTCCAAGAACACAAGAATTTCTAACACAATTCAAACATGATCAGAGCAAGAATAGTTACTTCCAAAACATCCCTTATATCAATCATAAGCTATCTGAAACATCAAACATGAACTCCTAACATAAATACACCCAATTCGAAAAAATTTAAGAACACATCTTAATCGAATACCACATAAATCAAAGTATTGTTGCAATTCATTTTGTATGAGTGACATATGGTAGATTCTTAACAAATCCCACCAACTTAATTAGCCTCAAACACACACAATCAAAAATCCCTAATTCGACCATAAACCCTAATTATCTAAATCCAATCAATCGTGTTTCAGGGAACTATTAAAGCATTGGAACATGTTTAAGACATGTTAAAGATCAATTCCTACCAATAACATTAACCATAAACCCTCTGAATCATAAACCCCCAATTTGTGATAAAGCCTAAAACTTAGGATTGAAAAATTGGAAAGTCTAACCGTTGGATTGTAAAATGATTAAAAACCCTTTCTTATTTTTGTACAATGATTATAAAAACACTTACGGATATAGGATTCAAAGCACGGATTTGTAGAATGAGTGTGGATCGTCGATTTTTGTGGTTGGGGTGTAATAAAAATTTTTAGGTGCAGTTAATTGGGTGAAATATTTGTTTTTGTTAAAAATTTTATCTTTCAAACTTTGACACAATTAGTACTTTAACTGCAAGTTTTGCAGAGTTAGTCATTTTTCTAACCAAATTTTGACAAACAATCATTTGGCAAGAAACAATTTTAACACCCCCCCCTCGATTTTTGGTTATTGAAAAAATTTAGAGATCAAGGAAGGTATTACAAGGATGTTTTACCAACATTTATACAAACAACATCTTTTTAGAAATATGCAAGTACAATTTTTTTAAAAAATTTTAAAATTGAATTTCATTCTCCCCCTCAACACTTGTTCGGAAAAATTGGTAATTTGTTTAAATGAACAAAGTGTTGACGGAAATTTTTTACTTGATTTTTTTTTTATTATTATTTTTTTTAAATATAGTGATGTGTCGTTGTATAGGTGATTATTCCTTATCAAGTTTTAAATTTATATTTTGCCGACTTAACCTATAACAACACTAACGGGCAGTGTACCCGATCAATGTAGCCTAGCTGGTAAGTAGGGTGTCGATCACTAAGAGTGAGATTTCTAATATACTAATTCTAAAGGTATTCGACTCTACTAAATTAATCCTAAACTAAAGCAAAGGGGGGGTTCAGCCTGAGAGACTGGCACGAGTTTGGTTTTATACTAAACTAATCAAACTAAACTAAACAAATGCTAGAAGCTTGAAGGTATCAAAAATAAGAAGAACGTGTTAACCAAGTTCAGTCATATATGATTAAGTTTTGATAAGTTTCTAAGACATGTAGTGATGGTGCTCACGACTAGGCGCGGTCTATCCTACCTCTAATTTATTTTAGAGTCTAGATTCTATTTTAAGTCTTTTTGACTGACTAATCCTGTCACAATTAATCAGAACCCGCATAAAGCTGCTTAATGATTACCATGTTTATATATTATTTAACCCTTAAGGGGCTTACATTAATCATGTAAACGATATTAATGAAGTAATTGTGCGAGCCTAAGGTCGACAAGGCACGATAAACTAATAAAGTAATCAAAACGAAGACTAAGCAACCAATCGAATTAGAAACTAATTAAACCATCTAATAATCATAAACTTGGCTAACACCTAAGGGTATTAGCCCATAATCTCTGTAACAAAATACAAAAATATAATCAAGACGAATAGAGTATTAAACATAAAGAATATGATACGCTAACCGGATGATTAAGTAGTATAACAATGATAAGAGATGTTCTTCAAGTATAATTGGGTCTTCAAGGGTGATCTTCTGCTGTTTTGAGAGGCTTTGATCGTCTGGGAATAGCCCTAAGGGTTCCCAAAGATTCCCTAATTCGTTAATGAGTTCGGTATTTATAGATTCTGAAATTTGGATCGATACGGCGCATCTAGAGAGTTAGATGTGCCGCATCTATAAGTAAACGTAGCCTCCAAGTCTGAAACTGACCCGATATGGCGCATCTATAAATCTGATATGGAGCATCTCCCAATACGGCGCATCTAAAGACCTGATGCACCGCATCTCCTTCAAATACAAGTAGATCTCCTTTTTCTCTTTCCGTGGCCGCTTGAATCAACTAAAATGGAGTCCGGATGAAGATTTTTTGGCCAAAATACGAAAGCATCTTCAAGTGTCAACTTGTAATCTTGACTTCTTCATTAAGCTTCTAATCTCCACTTGATTTCTTGGTAAGGATTGTGTATGGCCGATACGGCGCATCGGATTGGTCCGATGCGGCATATCAAGGTAACTTCGCGTGGGGTCCAAGATTATTATATTCCAGAATATTCGTACACCGCCTTAAGATGCGGTGTATCTTCAATCTCTTATGCGGCGCATGTTCTCTTGTATCTTGGATCATCTTTTGGTGAAGTCTTGAGAGTGATACGTCGTAGGTACGAAATGTAATGCGGCGTATCTGGAGTAGAACAAGTTGGTTCTTCTTCGTTGACCAAAGTTTCATATGCGACGCATGATAAAATCAGATGCGGCGCATGCTTCAAAGTCAGGCAATGGTCTTTAATCTCTTCAATTCAGCAGACTTTTCCAATCTTGATCATTTTGCTCCATTTTATGTTCATAATAGCTAACTTTCACCAAATGCTTGTTTATAACTGAGAATTACAAAAGTAGGCGATTAAGTATCAATTCCCATATAAAATAATACAAAAACAAGCAATATACATAAGATACATGATGCTAATAAAATGTACTTATTTGATGTCATCATATAGAAAGATGAAAATGAAAATCTTTTTGTTGTTTTTGATAAGATATTTACAAAACGTTTTGGTGTTTGACTTTCTTAGTTGTTTTTAATAAAGTTTTTCATATCATCTAGAGTCAAACACTGCATGCCAATTTGGTGAACTAAGTCCACAAATCTTGCATGGGGCAAAGCTTTGGTGAATAATTCCGCTAATTGGTATTCAGTACCCATAAAGTATAATTCAATTGTACCCTTTTCAACATGCTCTTTGATGAAATGATATCGGAGTGCAATATGTTTTGACTTCGAATGTTGAACCGTGTTGCATGAGATGGCAATGGCACTCTTGGAGTCGCAGTACATGGGAATCTTATTGTAAATGTAGCCGTAGTCCATCAGCTGTGATCGCATCCAAATGACTTGAGCGCAACATGCTGACATGGCTACATATTCCGATTCTGTTGATGACAATGATGTGCAATCTTGCTTCTTTGACTGCCAAAATACAAGTTTGTCTCCTAGAAATTGCACTCCACCAGATGTACTTTTGCATGTGTCTAAACATCCTGCATGATCAGCATCTGAAAAAGCTATTAGTTCAAAATCAGAATCCTTCGGATACCAGATTCCCAAATGGATAGTTCCCTTTATGTATCGAAGGATTCTTTTAACCTCGGAGAGGTGTCTTTCAGTTGGGCGAGACTGATAACGGGAGCATAGATATACAGAAAATACAATATCTGGTCGGCTGGCTGTTAGATACATGAGTGACCCAATCATACTTCGGTATTTTGTAGGGTCAACAGGTGTACCATGTAAATCAGCATCCAGCTTTAGGGATGATGCAGACATAGGTGTGTTATAAGTATCACAACTTGTCATGCCATGTTTCTTTAAAATCTCAAGAGCATACTTGGACTGACTTAGAAAAATTCAACGGGGTGATTGATGAACTTGGAGTCCTAAGAAGAACGTAAGTTCACCCATCATGGACATTTCAAAATTTTGTTTCATTAATCTTGCAAAAGCATTTGAATATTTTTTGTTTGTAGATGCAAAAATAATGTCATCGACATAGATTTGAACAATTAAAATGTCCTCCCCGTGTTTTTGAATAAACAAAGTTGGATCCACAGAACCTTTAGTAAAGTGATTGGTAAGCAAGAAAGCAGTAAGTTTATCGTACCATGCCCTTGGGGCTTGTTTAAGTCCGTAAAGGGCCTTCTTGAGTCTGTACACATGATTAGGATACTCTGGATCGACGAATCCCTCTGGTTGACTAACATAAACTTCCTCACATAATTGACCGTTCAGAAATGCCGTTTTCACATCCATTTGATAAACGACCATATTTTTGTGTGCAGCGTATGCCAGAAAAATACGGACAGCCTCAAGCCTAGCCACTGGAGCAAAAGACTCTTCAAAATCAATTCCTTCTTGCCGAGTGAATCCTTTAGCTACCAGACGTGATTTGTTACGAATCACTGTGCCTTCTTCAACTAACTTATTTTTCCAAATCCACTTCAGTCCGATGAAAAAGACCCCATCAGGTCTTTCAACTAACTCCCACACTTCTAGCCGTTTGAATTGGTCGAGTTCTTCTTGCATTGAATCAATCCAGTTGTCGTATGTCAGTGCTTCTTTAATGTTTTTGGGTTCAACTTGACAAACTGTGAGTGCGTAGATGCAATTTTCAGCATCGGTGTGAAGTTTTCGTCTTGTCATAACTGGAGCTGAGGGATTGCCAATGATATTTAATGAGGGGTGACCTTTAGTCCGATGATGTGTTGAAAGGTGGTGTTGATAGAACGTATGTAGATTAGACGGGTCCAAATTGCGTGTGGACGACTCTGCAATATCAGGAACGGTTGGAGTCAGTGCAAATGGATTAAAGAACGCATTTGGGTCATAATCTGCAGGTTCGGGTACTGGTTGTAGTAGTAGATCTTCAGCTGAATTTTCATTGTTGGAAGCGGTTTGTTTTGCTGTTGATGGAGATTCAATTGGAGGTGCATCTGTTGCAACGGTTGTTGTTGTAGGAGCAGGTGTATCAGGTATTGGAATATTATCAGGTTGTGCAGTGGAAATAGGTGATACATCTGGTGCACGACATTCAAATGTGTTAATACAAATATCGTCTAAAAAACGTTATTTACATTTTACGATCTTTGCTATATTTTGTTAACGACAATTATAAACTTTATTTTTAGCAAAACATAAATATAGTTAAGTCTTTTACATATATAGTCACAAGTCTTTCATAAACACAAAACATCACCTAACTAGTATATACATTTTACATGTTCACTTTCATATACATTTTACAAGTTCACTTTCATATACACTTTAATCTAAAAATGGAAATGTATTATGACATCATGGCATGCATCACTTTGAAATCTTTAGAAGATTTTGAAGATCATTGGAAGATATCATGAATATCTTGCTTAAATCTTTACTCAACGAATCCTTGAAAAGATATGGAAATATCTTGGTTAGATTTGGTTAAGATTTGAGGCAGTTGGCCTATAAATAGCAAGCCACACATTGAAGTTTTCTCATCACTTACAAGAATAAACAACATCATACATTCTTTCATTCATATCTAACTCATTCATATTTCATTGAGCTTCTTTGTAGCAAGAAGATCAAAGCATCACAAGCTTCAACAAAGCGTTGCAAGACTTGTTAGTTAGTCACTGTGTGAATTGTTGTTGTTCACACATCATTGTTTGTACCAAACAATCATAAACCTCTGTAGTGATCGGTTAGTATTTTAGTCTTAAAAATACATAGTGTGACGGGAGTGGTTGTACCCTTGTAAAAGAACTTGGTATTTAGCTTTGTACCGGAAAAAGTGTAAGCGACGTTTGTAAAGGTTTTCTCCGCCAAGAAGGGAGCTTGTTGATTAGTGAAGAAAAACTCTCGAGTTAGAGACTCAGGGAGTGGAGTAGGGCAAGGAAAAGAGTCCTTGTAGACCGAACCACTATAATCAATCGTGTTGTGGTTTGATCGTTTCTTTCTTTACTTGCATATTATTTATTGTTTGTTATTTGCATTAGTTGAATTCACACTAAGTATTCAAAGCAAATAAATTTTAAAAACGGTAAAATTATTCAACCCCTTCTAGTTTTCCACAATTGGCATCAAGAGCTACGTTACTCAAGATTTTAAAAATATATTGTATTTTAAAACTTGGAATGATCCATGGATTTTGAAAATTTCAAAGAAGAGCAATCTATGCAAAGACCACCACTATTTGAACCAAATGGTTTTATATATTAGAAAAACCGCTTTGAAACTTATGTGAAATAAAAAGACATAGATCTATGGTATATTATTATAGAAGGTGATCATAAAGATATAATAAAAGATATCACAAGTGGTCGGGATGAGGATACTTCAATTGCTCGTCATAGTGATGAGCAAAAGAAGTTGATTGCTAAAAATAATGAGGCAAAAATGATGCTTTACAATGCTCTACCTAGAAAGGAGTATGAAAGAGTCTTTATGTGCAAAACCGCAAAAGAAATTTGGCAATCTTTAATAATCACTCATCAAGGAAACTCACAAGTCAAGGATAACAAAATTGATCTTCTTGTTCAACAATATGAACAATTTGTTATCCCTGAAGATGAGATCATTGATAGTGCATTTGCTAGGTTTAATACTATCATTACTTCTCTTAAAGCACTTGATGAATCTTTTTGTAGTAAGAACTTTGTCAGGAAATTCCTTAGAGCACTCCATCCGAAGTGGAGAGCAAAAGTGACGGCCATTGAAGAATCTAAAGATCTTTCAAGCAAGGAAAAGGGGATCATGATGACAAGAAAGGAAAAAGGGAAATAAAATGTTTTAGATGCGGAGATACAAGTCATCTAATAGGAGATTGTCCCAAGCCACCCAAGAACAAGACTCAAAGAGCTTTTGTAAGTGGTGCTTGGAGTGACAGTGAAGATGATGACGAAGAGCCTAAGAATGACGAAGTTGCTCTCATGGCTCAAGACTCAAACGAGGTACACTCTGACTCATCTTATTCTTCTATTGATGACGACACCTTGCAAAAGGAATATAACAAACTATGTGAATTTAGCTTAAAAATCATAAACAAAAACAAGTTTTTGAAAACTAAAAAGGAATTTTTAGAAAATGAAGTTTATGAGTTAAAAGAAAAAGCTAAACGATTAGAAAAGAGCAAAGCTATTGACGAGGTATGTATATCATGTCAAGAGCTTAGACTTGAATTAGAGAAAATTAAAATCACATAGGACGCACTTATCAAACAAAACTCTAAATTCAAAAAATTTGATAAAAATATTAGTTGTGTGGATGAAATAATGAAAATCCAAAAATTACCACATGATAAAACTGGACTAGGTTTTATGAAATTAGGAGATTTAAGTAGTCTAAAGAAACAAGCAGAAAAAGTACAAGAAACTGTTCCAACAGTCTCAGAAACCCACGGATCAGAAGGAACCAAATACTTGGTTCCGCCTGTGGTAGAGAAAGGATCCGTGGGAACTGTAGCAAAACAGAAAGCTTGCATATCGGCTCGTACAGAGTTCGTTAAAGTTACAAAGAAACCTAATACTAGTTCAACTATAAATAAACAAAAACCAGCTGTTACTATAGGAGTAGGACTTGCTAAGAATGAGTTTAGAGGTAAAACTACTCCACAAAGGCCTAAGACGACTATTCCCAAACGCCCCTTTCCAAAAAGCAACTACAACACGCAACCTTATTATCAAAATGGTTGGAACCAGAACTTTCCTAGGCATTATCAAACTCCTAACTACATGCCATGGAACTCATATCCACCATTCCCATACATGAATCAAGTTAATGGGATGTTTAACCAAAATAGACCCATAAGATATTGGAGACCAAATGCTTGAGTTTTTCTATAACTTAGGTATGCTTGAAAGTCGGTTTGGAACCAGACGAGTGGATAAAAGATAGCGGTTGTTCAAGGCATATGACGGGAAACAAGAGCCTCTTCTCAACCTACCAAGAATATGACGGAGGTAATGTTACTTTTGGTAGCAAGTTAAAAAGCAAAATCATCAGAAAAGGTACTATCTCTCATGACTCTCTCTCTATTGATGATGTTGCTCATGTTGATAACCTAGGATTTAACTTACTTAGCATTAGCCAACTATGTCGTAAAAAGTATGATGTCTTCTTTAGTGAAAATGGAAGTAAAATACTAAAAGACGGTATAACCATAGCTAAAGGAGTTTCGAAAAATAACGTATATGTTATGAAAATAGATAAAACATCTAAAAATAAACTTTGCCTCACCTCTCTAGATGATACCTCAACTCTTTGGCATAGACGCTTAGGCCACGCTAATATAAGACTCATCCAATCTCTATCATCTAAAGACCTTAGAAACTTATCCAAGTTGAAATATGACCAACATTTTTGTGATGCTTGCGAAATTTGGAAACAAGTACATGATAGCCATAAGGCTAAAAATATGGTGTCTACATCTAGGTGTCTAGAACTTTTGCATATAGATTTATTTGGTCCATCCGCTATACAAAGTTATGGAGGTAACTTTTACACTTTGGTCATAGTAGATGATTATTCAAGATACACTTGGTCAAAATTTTTGAAAAGTAAAAATGAAGCTTTTGATAAATTTGAAATTCTTAGTAAGAAAATTCTAAAACAACTAGGAAGTAGCATTGTGTCAATTAGAACGGACCAGAGTCGTGAATTTGATAATGAAACACAATTTGGAGCTTTTTGTGATGCTAATGGCATAACACATAATTTTTCAGCTCCTCGTACTCCTCAGTCAAACAGTGTAGTAGAACTAATTTAAGTATTTTTATAGTGTATTTTTATTCCAAAGAAAACACAACGAATGTATTTTCTCCGGGTCGTAGTCCCAACGAAGGTTGAAGTCGAGCCGTCGTTTACGGTGTCGAATACGTGAAGTGAATGGTGAATAAGAGTGATGATTGGTGGATTTTATACTACGAACAATGAAATATAAAGTAAAAACAATTACTTAAGCTAAGAGTACAAGTAAGCTAAGCACACGACTCTAAAAACGAAAATTTAACTTTAAAACGTACGTTACGAATTTTAAAAATGTATCTAAAAAGTGAAATCCTAAATTATAAGTCCTAAAAATGTGAAAATAATTTTCCTAAATTCTAAATATTAAAATAAAATTTTAGAAAAAAGAATTATATTTTTTTGATTTTTTATTTAAATTTTATGAATTTAAAACTAAAAGAAAGAAATTAAATGATTTAAAATAGCAAACTGATTTGGAAAAATATGAAACTTTGCAGAAAAATCTTAAATGATATTTAGAATCTAAGAAAAATGAAAATGGAACTTTTCTAAACACTAATAAGCAGTTTGGGTGAAAAAGCAGTTTGAAATAAGCACTAAAATAAGCTAAACAGATCCAAAAATTACCATAAGCTAGAAAACAGATAGACACAGTAATTAAAGCTTAAAACTACTTGATAAGACCAGAGAAGCTAAAGAAATAAGCCAAAAAGCACTATAGTGCAGTACCAAATAAGTCAAAAACAAAAGGCTAAACAGCACATTTTAAGCTGTTCTAGAAGCTAAGGGAAAGCTTATCAGGGAAAAACAAAAGCAGATTATTGAAGCTTATACTAGAGGCTGCTTGAAAACTTAAAATGCCCAAAATTCATCAACAATTGCTTATTGAAATGAAGCCTAGATCAGATGCTCTAGAAACTGAAATTGAAGCAGGTTAGAGAGCAGTCCTAATGGGCTATTTGCAAACTGAAATAAAGCTATCCAATAAGCTACAAAGTGAAATCCAGGTTTAGAAACTAAAAACCTATACTATAAGCTATTTGTAAACTAAATATCAGGAACTAAGCTCAATTGGATAAGCCAATAATAAGCTGAGATCAGCAGCTTGTTAGTGCAAGTCTGCACTTGCAGTTTGATGCAGCAGGAATGGAGATTTGGCCTCAGCTCTTTCAAACCTAAGTGAAACTATGCCAAAACTTGCACTATCACTCTAACCTTTGTCTTGAACACAAAAATGCTAAAAAACTTGCATCCAACAAGCTCAGCTTATATTTAAGCTTATTAAAGCAGTTTGAGTTCTAATTTTAATCCTACAAACTCAAAACCTTAATTCCACTTAAAACAGATTAACACCTAATGACAACAGCTAAATTATCCTCTATTAAGCTCAATCAAACTTAATCAAAAGGTACATGAACAGTGACAAGCTTCTAACTCCACAGCATCATCTTAAACCAAACATCCCTATAGAAAAGTGATTATGCAATCTTAACACTACAATCTACCAAATTAAGCCATAAAACTGATATACTACTGAATATCTAAATTAAGAACTACCTAAAAAGCAACTATCAATGATGAAATAAGCACTAATATAACTAAATGAGCTATTCAACAGTAATAAGCTATGAAATGAGAATAAAATGATGCTTACAAGTAGAAACTAGGTGTGTACAGATCTAAACCAACCAAATAACACCCAGGCTCATCACATAAGCCAGAAATACAACCCAATAAAGCTCCTCCAAACAGCTTATTCTTCCAGTAGCTTATTGAACAGTAGAGTTGACTTATGTTGACTTTTTGGAATTTTGAGACTAAAACAGATTTGATCCTACCAAAAACTCACACTAAGCTATCAAGCTTATATGAGCTTATAATAAAGAGAAAACAGCTTATTGAAGCTGGGATTAAGTTTATTTTTGGATTTTCAAAGTATTTTCAATATTTTTTTGGATTTTTGGATAAAATGAACAATAAGGTAAAATGTAAATTATAATGAGCTGGAAATAATGGAAACAAGCTAATTGAAATAGTAATAAGCTATAATTAGACTTAAACACTAAAGAGACAAGAATTAAGGAAATTCAAACCAACTTTTCATTAATCAAACTTGAAATTACAAACTGAAATTTGAAAATTACAACTGAAATGTAAATGATTACACTAAGAAAAGCAGTAAATTTGACAAGAAAATAAGTGGTAACAATTTTCTAAAGCATAAAAATTGGACAACCATTGCTCATGAGGAGAGCTCTCTATTTATAGCCGAAGGGTGAAGGTTCTGGGCTGCCACATCATCAATCCGTGCCTCTTGATTCATTATCAACCCTAAGATCTTTCTCCAATCATCACAGCCGTTTAATCAATTTCTATGAGGTGTCATGTCCAATGAGAGGCTGCCACGTTGCCATGCGTGTGCTTCTGTGCTTGTTCTGACATCTGACACCTTCTAGAAGCCAATGATTGGTCAATAATGCCCTTAATTGCGGTAATTTTAAGGATAGGGATTCTAGGGTTCATGATGGTACAGTAATTCTGGGTAAATTTGGGGCGCGGGGTTTGTCTATTTATAATATTTGTTTGACCGAGTTTTATTATTAGGTTTGACCGGTTTAAGTTGGGCGGATCGGGTATGGGTAAAAGGGATAGTGGACTGGGCTAGGGGTTTTAATGAGATGGGCTTTTGGGTTTAAATATTGGGTTGGGTATTTGGGAATTATGGATTGGGATTAATAATAAATCCGGGTATAAGGTTTGATAGATTTTTGTGTAAAATGATAGGGACCATTTGTGAACATTCTAAAATTTCAGGGACTGGTTTTGCCAATTTTCCAAAATAAATCCAAGGGTCATTCTTGTCATTTGGTGAGACTTTGAGGTTTGACTTTGACTATTGAGCAAAAATATCTCCTGTTGATATAAATAATGCCTAAACACGTTATTAATATTTTTCGATATCTCTACGTTTTGATAATCACAAAATGTAAAATCATTAATCGGAAAATTATAACGTAAACAAGTATTTAGTTGTTAATATCTATTTCTACAACTCAAATCACTTAAGGTATGAATGAACTAATGCTTAATGCATTATATGATGAAAGGAACATTTTCTTAAACACTAGATTTTTTATAAAATATCAAAATCATTTTATATCTTTTAGAAAATCATTTTTGGTAATAAATAAAAAGGTTTAATTCATTATAAATTTATGAATTCAAAATTTCAACCAAAATCAGTAAAAATGTTCCAGAAAAACCTTCCCCACAAAAAGACAAAACTGGCCAACGTTTAGCAAGGGCGGCCCCCTTAATTTTACTAGGCGGCCCCCTTAAAATTAAGGGGACCGCCCCCCTATTTAAGGGGGCCGGCCACGCTCCAGTAGGCTCCAGCTGTCCAGATTTTTCTCCTATAAATACCAGCCTTCCCCTGGATTTTTACTCACCTTTTGCACACCCAAACATTCTGTTTTAAATCTTGTAAATCCTTTCAAAAACCCTTTGATCATATTCTCTTAAGCATTGGTTTCTAAGTGATCCAAGCTTCCACCATCAAAGTGCAAAAGAAGAATACTCCTTCAACTAGAGAAGAAGCATTATAGTTTAACTCATATCATCATTATAGTTGAGTAAAGTGTTGTATAGTTGTGATAAGTAGATCTAAGTGTAAGTAACTAGTTGTGTTGTAAAGAAGTAGTGTAGAAGTAGTTGTGAAGTAGTCGTGAAGAAGAAGTCGTGAAGAAGTCATGAAGAAGTTGTGAAGCCGTCGTGAAGAAGTCGTGATTAAGTTGTGTAGAAGTTGTGTACTAGTCGTGAGATTGGTTCTAGCTACGATTAGAACTCGACATCTAGCTTTGTGTCGTTAAGCCGGTGTAAGCTAAAGTTGTGTAAGGTTTTCTCCGCCATAAGGGAGTTTGTTGACATAGTGAAGAAAACTCTCGAGTAGGTGACTCGAGGAGTGGAGTAGGGCAAGGAAGGTGTCCTTGTAGCCGAACCACTATAAATCTCCGTGTTGTGGTTTGATCTTTCCATCTCTTTCTTTCATTTCATTATATTTACTTTACTTGCATTGCTTATCTATATTTGTTTATATTTGCTCATATTGATGAAGAGTTGAATTCACATAAGATAGAATCGAAGTTTTAAAAAGTAAACAAAAGTTTTCATAAATTAAAAAGACATAAAACTATTCAACCCCCCTTCTAGTTTTCCACATCTCCCCCGGCTTCAGCTTTAAATCTTTTCCAAATCTCGTGCTCGTTTTCCCGTTTTTTCTGGATCTTTTGTCATTTTTCGTTTATCCATTGCCTGCACATATATAAACACAAAAACACAATATCTTTTGGCATTTTGGTTAGTTTTTGGCCTATTTTGGTCCGGTTTTGGTCAAGAAAAGATATGTGTTTAAGCACATACCAAAATTCCCCCAGACTAAGATATTGCTGTTTCCTCACGCAATGTTATGAAACACGTTTTTGGAACAAAAAATTTCCAATCTCTTTTTACTAACTTTGAGAAGTAGCAAAATATTCAAAAGAGATTAAGAAATCTTAAGTTCTAAAAACTCCCCGATTTTCCTTTTTATTCTATTTTTGTATTTTTCTTATTATCATGTGACGGCTTTGTTGACAATCATTATCTTTCAATAACTTTTAGGGTCATCGAGTAGGAAATACGACTCATAAAGAAGTGACCATACGGATAAAATTCGTCGTTCCTGATTTTTCACGAGTCCCCAAGCTAAGCTTAAAAATGAAATCATTGTTATTTACAAGTTAGATTGCTATCACTACCCATGAAAGTTAATTGTGTATTACTTCTCGTTCCCAAATTCCTATTTTCCTCTATTTATTTTATTTTTGGTGAGAAATGAATTTCTTCAAATTCTCATTTCGATAATTTTCAGTCCGATAAAGTTACCTAGTTTAGACGCTAAGTAGTTTCCAAACCTTCCCTCGAAAACCGTTGCATACAAAAATGAGGTCCACATCAAGGTCTCTGATTTAACACGATTTTGAGGATATCCCTTTTATATACGACCGAAACAACTCATCTACGAGTCCAGAGACAGAAGCTTTTATTAGGACACCCCCGGAGTCGAAATTTGGCAATTTTAACATTATTTAAGCACATATATTGATCCTTGGCCTTTTAAACAACCTAGACAACGGCAGCGAACCGTCAAGAATCGGGAGTCTTATTTTGACCTTGGATATTTTTCCTCTGCCTTTTTGAAGTCTGAGTCAACGGGAGCGAACCGTCAGGAAACAGAAAACTTTTATCGGCTTTGGATTATTTATTATTATTATTATTCATTATTCCTTATATATTTTGCCAAATCCCGAGTCTTACGGCTTTTATAGCAATAGAGACAATAACACGTACTATCAGGAATCAGTTGCCTATTACACCGTAACACTGACAGTACCTTGATGTGTACCCAACTTTCATAAGCAAGGATTTTCTAAGGAAGGAGTAAAAACTAATTATCGCCAAAACCAAAATACCTTTAATTATTCCTAGATTACTATTATTGGGTGAAACAAGCTTATGGGAACAAGAAGGCACAATTAACTTCGATGAGCTCTAAAGAGATCCAACTACTCTACGTTTAGCAATCTAACTTATAAACAACTCTATCATTTCTCGTTCTTCGCAAATTTAAAATCTTAAATAATATGATCCGCGAATGCTTAGCCTTATAATCAAGCCATGCATATATAAAGTCGATACGGGAACTTGCAAACTCTTAAAAAGAATTCGCATTTTATAGCTCCTTGTGTAAAAGACTAGCACGAGCTTATAGATTATAAATGGTTAAGGGGACAAGCTAGGGCTCAACATGCCCGGTCAAGTCAGAATTTTATTCCTACCCTCACCAGCGAAAAGTCAACAAAATGACAAAATTTATTATATTTTTGCACAAAATTTTTTAAATTTTCTCATTTTTTTTTATTATTTTTTTTTTTTTTATTATTATTATTTTTTTTTTGAGGAAAAACGGGGTTGCATGAGTAAACGGCAAAAAATGCAAGGCAAAATCAAATCGAAAGATTACCCCCCCCCCCAGACTAAAACGAGACATTGTCCTCAATGTCTTAAAGGTAAGGGTTCTCCTACATAAACCTAAGGCCGTTTATTAATTATGCCAAAGATAAATGTAAAACGATAAGATTAAGGATATCGGAAGAGCAACGAATGATGAAACTCGAGTGGAGAGAAGCAAACCACGAGCACGAGAGTCTTCATAATTCGGGCAAATCCTGGACACATCAAAGAAAACCGCGAAACACAAGATATGGAAGAGGTAGCCCTCCTCACGAAACTTATTAGAGAAAATAGAAAGAAGATAGATGGATAAGCATGGGGTGCCTCCCACGAAGCGCTTGTTTTTGATCGAGTCGGATAGCTTAGACTCACCCCGAATTTATTTGTTCTTGGGGGAGCAAATGGAGAATCAACACTGCAACGGACACCCGGCATGAAAAACGGAGATGCCGGGGTCAAAGACGGTATCCTCACTCCTGGTGGAGTGGAAAAATGGATAAAGGATGGGATAAGTGAAGAATGGGTGAAACACACGGATGAAGAAAGCAAAATCAAATTCTGAATCACGGGTGAGTTGGGTGGGAAAAATATCAAGCACTGGAACATCATGTTCAGAAATCTCGTCCACTACTCCAAAAATATCCTCATCCGCATTGGATTCAAAATCTACATCCGGTGGTTTTGCGAGTGGACGAGAAGATGGTAAATCAAAGAGAAATGAGTCAGCTTCGAAAAGTAAATCATCGTCATGAATTTCTTCAATAAGAACATTTCTTCGAAGGTCATTCTCGTCATTCTCAATACCTGGTGGTATCGAGTCATCCGTAGCAAGAAATAGATCGACCTCCTCTAAAAGAGAGTCACGTGAAGGATTATTGGAAATATTGCTCAAAATAAGTTCGGAGTTGATCTTAAAGTCAAAACGCTCATAATCCGGAAGAGAAATATCAGCATGAATAGTGGGACTGCCACTACTCTTCTCTTCAAATCGAAAAATTTCAAGCTCGGGTAAGAAATCACTATCCATATCGGGGATAGGAAATGAAGAGGTGATCACGGCATCAGTAGACTGAGTCGGATTATTTAAAGCTTCGATCTTAGAAATAAGAAGATTGATATTGGATAATTTGTCACTAAGTAAATCATCTTTGATCTCATCATCATTTAGGTTAAAATCCTTTATCTCCTCTAAGCTAATGAACTCATAATCGGAACGCGATTCCTCAACATCATCGATATCTCCACAAGAGTCTTCAATACTCGTAGTATACTCATTGTGAGAATCGGAATCCATCTCAACGTGATTATCATCAAACGACATATCATTCGTATCAACGTGATTATTAAGACGATTATTCTCAATAAATTCACAATCACCATTAGAAATTTCCTTGGACTCACTTGGGATTGGGACGAGGTTCTCAACATTGTCTGATTCCGTTGCCGGAATAGTGTTTAGATGCTCGTCCCCCATTTTTAGAGAGTCCTTGGTTTCTATGGTAGGAAAGATGGGTGCTGATGCGTGGTTTTGCGACCTTACAACAGGTTTTACCTCTTGAGTGATCTCAAGAGGCTTACAACCCCACCAGGCAGTGTACTTGGCCGATGTAGTATAGTGTAGTGGTAAGTACGGGGGATTGATCGTTCTCCACAGGGAATAGTGTCGTTAGGATTGAAAAACTACTCTAATAGGTCTAAGGGTGAGAGAAGATTCTTTTTGTATTTTTTTATATTTTATGAAAGCAAGTAAAATCTCGGGTTTAAAGGAGTGGGCGGAATTAGTTGCTAGTCAACTAACCCAAATAACTACAAACGCAAATAAAATAAAATAACTGAAAATGAAAAGGTTGTGAAACTTATGTGGAGAGAAATGTGTTTACTTAGATTTCCTTGCTCCCTAACTATCTTTTACCGGTTGATTAGTGTGTATTAATTGCGTGGATGACGGGTGTATTCCTTAATACCAATCGTGGGGTGGCGTACGTACTTCCCCAACTCTACAAGCTCCTACTTCACTCCTATGTCGAGCCGGCTAGGAAGCTCCTAACATGGGATCACTAGAATTCGCTCATGCATTAAATACAACCATAAAAACCTTAGTACGCATTGGTTCATGTTTCTTAAGACGTTCAAGCAAGTTACCGCATAGGAAGTTAGCCAGTTTTCTTAATGCCTAACATCGATAAACAATCATCCAATACAATTAATAACACACTAACAACTAATAATCAATAGTTAGGTTTCATTAGATCTAAGCAAACACAAGATAAATCTAGCCTAGCATGTTAATTAAAAGACAAGAACAAGATATAATCAAACAACACATAGACATATTGATTGATTAAGTGATTACTTATCTTCAATTAAACATGGGAGATCCAAGGGTATGAAAACCCTTAAAAATGGCAGAAATTTGTCTTAGGGTTTCTCCTCACAAAGTTGCACCCCAAAAAGTTGCACACCAATGACAAAAAAATTGCAAAACTATATATAGAGTTTAGGGGCTGACGGCGTCACGTTGTAGATCCTGACGCCGTCACCTCGCCGTGTCTAGGGTTCCCGGATGGCCTTCCTGACGCCGTCCCTCTTTAATCCTCCAAAATCCTCCCTGGCTTATCAAGGCTTGACGCCGTCAGAAATGAGCTTGACGTCGTCTCTCTTTAGCTTAAACCGTGACGACCTTGATCACTTCAAAGGGTGACGCCGTCAGATTTTCCATTGTGAAATTCTCTGGCTTATCATGTGTATTTTTCATATCCACCTTTTTTGCCAAACCATGACGCCGTCTGGAACAATATCTGACGCCGTCAAAGGTACTTTTACAGCCGATTTTGAGACTTTGTCGTTTTCTTCACTTTTATGCTCCAAAAACGTCCAAAATGCTTCCTTTTCCAGATTTCTTCTCCAAAGTACCTAAAATGACAAAAGGAACGATTTAGGGCAATATTTGATCAAATAAATACGATTTAGGGCTTAAATGACCCCCTAAAAGCGGTACACTTTTCGCTTCATCAAATACCCTTACACTTGAGATTTGCTTGTCCTCAAGCAAATGCGCTTTTATTCTAATCAAAATACAAGTTAGGGGTCATTTAATGCTAATATAAAAGTAATTACAATAAATAATCGTTCCACTTTAATCATAATAAGCACGGAGATTATAAACTAGCACCTCACAAGTAGTGTTTAGATACTCACATCTCTCAGGTGTCATCAAAATAAATCTCATAAATGAAAACGGATAATATCTCTCACTACCTGTCATAGCAAATAGATTACCATAGGCTTGGGAAAGGATCAAAAACCTTCTCCACTTGGCGTAAGCACCTAAGATAAACTATCAAAGAGGGCTTTTACATGGGTTATAACGTGAGGTGTAGGGATATGATAAACACGGATTTGTTGGATAAGGGATATTTTACTGGTGGCGAGTTAAAGATCTTGATTAATTACATGTACAATATGGCGTTGCTAAGCCAAGACTAGACTCGACTTAAGCTAAAAACAAAATAACAAAAACATAAAATAAACATAAAATGAAACGGGATGGTAGTCCGTATGTTTTTTTCTACTTTTCTTTTTCTCATTTTTTTGTATTTTTCTTGATTTTTTCGATTTTTTTTCCATACATTCTTGCCCTACCATCCAAAATAATACATCATAGGGGCGTTGCATTCCCCTTACACTTGAACTTTTACATAACTTTACAATTAACTATTCTAATGACTCGAATTAAGATAATCGAAACACTTGGAGTACTTTTAAAATATTTAGCACATATGGGGGTAATAATGTTGTTCTTCCCCATTACTCCATTACACTAGTACTTTACCCATGAGTCCCAATCGTCCCAAAACAATATGTACAAAGATATGACTCGACTTAGCAACCATGTAATCAATTAGATAATTAACTTGGGGTTTAAACAAATGTTGTAACAATAATGCACTAAAAATGAGTGCATACAAGGTAGGCTAAGGCGATTTGGGTGTACATTTAAGTGGGGTGTAAACAAATTCTTCCTTTAAGTAAAATGCTTAAAGGTCGAAACGAAAATATAGGCTCTGAGGGGTGTACTAGGGGTATCGTGTACTAAAAATGAGTACAACGCAAAGGGTGTGGGAGAATTACTTGACCAATGTAGCCAAAGTAATTATAACAAAAACACAGGTGTAAAACAATGGGTTAATCCTAATGACTCTTATCATGTAGTAAATCTAACTACACGAATGTAGTCTCACTTGTGGCCTCGGAATGGTCCTAACGCAAGTTCTAGAATCTAAGTGCTACCGGTACACACATCATAGCATAAATGCTTTTCCTACCAATTCTAGGGGCGAACCTCACATATTTGGGGGTGGAAAATTTTTTAGTGGTACGGTTTTGTGCTAGTCATATAACTCCTATCCATGAGACGCTCATTAAGACCAAAGTTTCACTCCTCTATGTTGTAAAAAATTTTAAATTTGGCACTAAAATTGCCCTAACAGGTATTTCTCTCAGTTTTATTACACATCTACTATCAAACAAACAAAAATCAAGCGTAAAAGCATTCTCTAAAGTATCGTACTTTTACCCCCCCCCCTTACACTTAAGATGAACATTGTCCCCAATGTTCAAATAACAAGATATAAAAGCAAATAAGGTAAACGAATGAAATCAAATACTCCCCTGATTCGTTTGGTGGATAAAGAAGTAACATGGTTAGATCTTCTTCCAAGAGAATGTAGAAGCTCCAAGACTAATGCATCGCCAAAAGCTTGATTCCAAATACATCTCCTTGTCCAAAATAACCTGTTAAACCTGAGAAAATAAACACGAAAACCTGCATAACATCGGCGGGATAAATTCTATATAAGGATATAATGCTTGTGGAATGATTATTTTGCAGATTCCTGGAGTTTATAAGTTAGAGATTTAATAAAAACTTTTTATGAAAACAAAACTTTCAAAAATTTCAGAAAATTAAAACCTGACGCCGTCAGGTTGTAAATCCTGACGCCGTCAGAAGTGATCTGACAGAATTCTCATGTTAAATTTTCGGAAAATTTTAGGAAAAACCTATACCTTACTTCCTGGAATTCCTGCAAAATATCAGTATGACTCGATACAAGCATTTGACTCAAACAAATACTAATATGTATGTTAATTTAATATTATTACGATTCATGTTCATTTGATCTAATAAACCGATTTAGATTTCCCTTACACTTAACTTTTGCAAAATACCTTTATATGTAGTTAAGACTAAGTTAAAAACAAGATAAAGCATTTTCACAATTTAGTTTTGAGCATGAATCAATAATAATAAAAATTAAACACACATACGAAAACAAATAAAATCAAACAAACAAATAAATAAACACACAAAGCAAATAAAGCTTGGGTTGCCTCCCAAGAAGCGCTTTTCTTTATTAACGAGTCTTGTAGCTAGACTCAAAGTCACGGGTTCTACGTTTTTCCGTTTTGCTTCTCAATTGCCCCTCTAATCATCCTAACAACCTCCATATCAACTTTGTATTTAGGTCCTAGGTTCAAGCAATCTTTATAATAAAGGCTTCTCTTATTCCAAACATAGTCCATGCCTTTCTCTTTATCCTCATCATTGATGTCCTCAATCGCACCAATGTTGTCCTTGTCAAATCGAGGCACAAAACGAAATTCATTTCCCCGATAAGGCATCCTATATGTGATCCTATCTATGTGATTAGAAAACTGAACCGTGCCTCTTAAACGATCATACTTTAAATTGGATGCTTCAATAAACGGCTTACCTAACACCACGTGAGATAGGCGGCAGTCAACAACACTTGCCAAATCTTCTAAGATCATGAAGTTGGTGACAAAGGTAAAATTCCCAACAAGGATATGCATATCCTTAATCCTTCCAACGAAGTTGCAAACTCCGCCGGGGTACTTGGGGTCTTTCCTAGGCTCAAGTGGTGTGTTTATGATCTGGCTATAAAGGCCTGAGGACATCACGTTGGTTGGGGATTCACAGTCAATGTATGCATGCTCAACGTATTGGTACCCAATCATACACGGTATCTTCACATTCCCGGGATCACCCCTCTTAATCTTTGGGTCAATTCTAACAAAAGGTGGTCGAGGGTCATCAACCAGGTTGTTATAGTAAGCAATCTCCTCCTTAGTGGGGTATTCATTGAAATAATCATCCAACCTAGGATCTACCTTCACTTCATCAATTTTCTCAATCAACTTCTCAACCGTAAGATTATTACGTTCTAAGTAATTATCTGAGTATATGGCGGTCTCTAAGTTGTTCAAGGCATAATCAAGCTCTATATCAATCATTCTATTGAGCTCTCTGAGCTCACTAATCTCATTCTCAAGTTGGCTACGCAACAAAGCTACTTCGCCAGATGTAAGGGATGGATTCGCATTTTTCATAATGGCAAACTGAATAGTCAATGAAAATCTTATACGAACAAAAACACGAAGAAAATAGATAGACTAAAGAAATCCTAGAAAAATAAAATAAAAATCTCACTAGAAAGGAATCTAGTGAGTAGACCTAATAAAATAAAAATTCAACCTAAACAATAACTATTCCCCGGCAGCGGCGCTAAAAACTTGATGCGTGGTTTTGCGACCTTACAACAGGTTTTACCTCTCGAGGGATCTCAAGAGGCTTACAACCCCACCAGGCAGTGTACCTGACCGATGTAGTATAGTGTATTGGTAAGTACGGGGGATTGATCGTTCTCCACAGGGAATAGTGTCGTTAGGATTGAAAAACTACTCTAATAGGTCTAAGGGTGAGAGAAGATTCTTTTTGTATTTTTTTATATTTTATGAAAGCAAGTAAAATCTCGGGTTTGAAGGAGTGGGCGGAATTAGTTGCTAGTCAACTAACCCAAATAACTACAAATGCAAATAAAATAAAATAACTGAAAATGAAAAGGTTGTGAAACTTATGTGGAGAGAAATGTGTTTACTTAGATTTCCTTGCTCCCTAACTATCTTTTACCGGTTGATTAGTGTGTATTAATTGCGTGGATGACGGGTGTATTCCTTAATACCAATCGTGGGGTGGCGTACGTACTTTCCCAACTCTACAAGCTCCTACTTCACTCCTATGTAGAGCCGGCTAGGAAGCTCCTAACATGGGATCACTAGAATTCGCTCATGCATTAAATACAACCATAAAAACCTTAGTACGCATTGGTTCATGTTTCTTAAGACGTTCAAGCAAGTTACCGCATAGGAAGTTAGCCAGTTTTCTTAAGCCTAACATCGATAAACAATCATCCAATACAATTAATAACACACTAACAACTAATAATCAATAGTTAGGTTTCATTAGATCTAAGCAAACACAAGATAAATCTAGCCTAGCATGTTAATTAAAAGACAAGAACAAGATATAATCAAACAACACATAGACATATTGATTGATTAAGTGATTACTTATCTTCAATTAAACATGGGAGATCCAAGGGTATGAAAACCCTTAAAAATGGCAGAAATTCGTCTTAGGGTTTCTCCTCACAAAGTTGCACCCCAAAAAGTTGCACACCAATGACAAAAAAATTGCAAAACTATATATAGAGTTTAGGGGCTGACGGCGTCACGTTGTAGATCCTGACGCCGTCACCTCGCCGTGTCTAGGGTTCCCGGATGGCCTTCCTGACGCCGTCCCTCTTTAATCCTCCAAAATCCTCCCTGGCTTATCAAGGCTTGACGCCGTCAGAAATGAGCTTGACGCCGTCTCTCTTTGGCTTAAACCGTGACGACCTTGATCACTTCAAAGGGTGACGCCGTCAGATTTTCCATTGTGAAATTCTCTAGCTTATCATGTGTATTTTTCATATCCACCTTTTTTGCCAAGCCATGACGCCGTCTGGAACAATATCTGACGCCGTCAAAGGTACTTTTCCAGCCGATTTTGAGACTTCGTCGTTTTCTTCACTTTTATGCTCCAAAAACGTCCAAAATGCTTCCTTTTCCAGATTTCTTCTTCAAAGTACCTAAAATGACAAAAGGAACGATTTAGGGCAATATTTGATCAAATAAATACGATTTAGGGCTTAAATGACCCCCTAAAAGCGGTACACTTTTCGCTTCATCAGGTGCAATTTGAGGAAAAACGTTTAATGGAACAATTCTCTCCTCGTCATCATCGGTATCATCGTCACAGTAAATTAAGGCCTTTCGAAATTTAGCCTCTTTTTCCTCTGCAAGTAATTCTTCCATAGACTTCTCATGAGGATCGGGAGTATAAGTATTATGATTGGCCAAATATTGATTAACCGCTTGCTCTCGATTACGAACCCCTTCGGCAACGATTCCCAAAAGTCTTACAATTTCGAGCATTCTATCTTGATTTGGATAATAGACGGGATTTTGTGGGGGTTGGTCAAAACCATGAGAATTGTAACACAAATTTGGCTCATATTGAAAATTTTCAAACGATCCCCCACAATTTTCAAAATTTGATGTAGTTTGGAACGATGTATTATTGAAATACGGTTCTTGCTCATAATAGTTTTGAGGAGGGTGATTGAAATTGTTTTGAGGATAATTGGAAATGTTCGGATTAAAATCATAAGTGTATGAATTTTCAGCTTCCGAAGCACAAAACGAACAAAATCCATTGATAATATCTCTACCACGCCTCTCGCAAGTACACCGTTGACAATAAGTCGATGTCGGATCTAACGGATTTCCACACCCATCGCAATAACGTTGATCGAACGAAGATAAATCGGGCTGTGGAGGATAGTCGGAGAAATTTGGCGGTTCATTGCAAGAATTTGGATTAGAATCATAAACGAATGAAGTTTCAGCTTTCGAAGAATAGCACATACAAAGTCCACGACTAAATCCACATTCGTTGCAAAAACATCGGTCACAAAGTGAATTGTCCCCCAACGGATCTCCACATATAAAGCAATTATGCTGAGTGAGTGAAGATGGCTGGGGTTGTGGAGGGTTGTTGGAAAAATTTTGAGAATTATCGATGGAATTAGGCTTTGATTTAAGAACTACTTCACATCAATAACAAGATCCTTTTGGTGCATGATTTCCACACCGCTCACACTGACACTTTGAACAATGAAGACTGTCAATCAATGGGTTTTTACAATCAAAACAGCGATAGCCCAATGACGACATAAGAATTAAATATAAGAGGGATAAAGAGATAGAATTAAATGGATGAGAGACTTAAGAATAATATTTTTGGATTTTTAAATTTAAAAATATTGAAAATCTCAAAAGAAAAAGGAAAAAATAATTTGAAAAGAAAATCTTTTTGGGTTTTTAAAAATTTTAGGAAAATATTTTTGGATTTTTATTAAGGAGAAATTATAATTATTATCTTTTTGGTGATCGTTCGATCAACCGTACTCGTTTCTTTCAAAACTACGCGCAGCGTGGCGAAAGAGAAGAATGGATCTCTTTTCGGTCTGCAATTTAATGTCAAGACCTCCTTAAACCCCGTGTATAGGTTGTAGTAAAGAAATAATCCGAGTAACGTTTAACTTAACGATCTCTTTTGTTGTTTATTCGGAATGGTTTACAACACTTTCAATAAAGTGAGGTTATATTATTATTGTATTTTTGAAAACACTTTAGGAAAAGTGTTTTATTTATTTTCTTTTTGTATTTTTTCTTGTTATAAAAACAATAACTTCCGAGGAAGGGTCTTCAAAACACGATTCAACGAACGAAATTCAAACTCTTCTCAAGCCTTCCCCGACAGCGGCGCCATTTTTTTATTTAAGTATTTTTATAGTGTATTTTTATTCCAAAGAAAACACAACGAATGTATTTTCCCCGGGTCGTAGTCTCAACGAAGGTTGAAGTCAAGTCGTCGTTTACGGTGTCAAATACGTGAAGTGAATGGTGAATAAGAGTGATGATTGGTGGATTTTACACTACGAACAATGAAATATAAAGTAAAAACAATTACTTAAGCTAAGAGTACAAGTAAGCTAAGCACGCGACTCTAAAAACGAAAATTTAACTTTAAAACGTACGTTACGAATTTTAAAAATGTATCTAAAAAGTGAAATCCTAAATTATAAGTCCTAAAAATGTGAAAATAATTTTGCTAAATTCTAAATATTAAAATAAAATTTTAGAAAAAAGAATTATATTTTTTTGATTTTTTATTTATTTTTTATGAATTTAAAACTAAAAGAAAGAAATTAAATGATTTAAAATAGCAAACTGATTTGGAAAAATATGAAACTTTGCAGAAAAATCTTAAATGATATTTAGAATCTAAGAAAAATAAAAATGAAACTTTTCTAAACCCTAATAAGCAGTTTGGGTGAAAAAGCAGTTTGAAATAAGCACTAAAATAAGCTAAACAGATCCAAAAATTACCATAAGCTAGAAAACAGATAGACACACTAATTAAAGCTTAAAACTACTTGATAAGACTAGAGAAGCTAAAGAAATAAGCCAAAAAGCACTATAGTGCAGTACCAAATAAGTAAAAAACAAAAGGCTAAACAACACACTTTAAGCTGTTCTAGAAGCTAAGGGAAAGCTTATCAGGGAAAAACAAAAGCAGATTATTGAAGCTTATACTAGAGGCTGCTTGAAAACTTAAAATGCCCAAAATTCATCAACAATTGCTTATTGAAATGAAGCCTAGATCAGATGCTCTAGAAACTGAAATTGAAGCAGGTTAGAGAGCAGTCCTAATGGGCTATTTGCAAACTGAAATAAAGCTATCCAATAAGCTACAAAGTGAAATCCAGATTTAGAAACTAAAAACCTATACTATAAGCTATTTGTAAACTAAATACCAGGCACTAAGCTCAATTGGATAAGCCAATAATAAGCTGAGATCAGCAGCTTGTTAGTGCAAGTCTGCACTTGCAATCTGATGCAGCAGGAATGGAGATTTGGCCTCAGCTCTTTCAAACCTAAGTGAAACTATGCCAAAACTTGCACTATCACTCTAACCTTTGTCTTGAACACAAAAATGCTAAAAAACTTGCATCCAACAAGCTCAGCTTATATTGAAGCTTATTAAAGCAGTTTGAGTTCTAATTTTAATCCTACAAACTCAAAACCTTAATTCCACTTAAAACAGATTAACACCTAATGACAACAGCTAAATTATCCTCTATTAAGCTCAATCAAACTTAATCAAAAGGTACATGAACAGTGACAAGCTTCTAACTCCACAACATCATCTTAAACCAAACATCCCTATAGAAAAGTGATTGTGCAATCTTAACACTACAATCTACCAAATTAAGCCATAAAACTGATATACTACTGAATATCTAAATTAAGAACTACCTAAAAAGCAACTATCAATGATGAAATAAGCACTAATATAACTAAATGAGCTATTCAACAGTAATAAGCTATGAAATGAGAATAAAATGATGCTTACAAGTAGAAACTAGGTGTGTACAGATCTAAACCAACCAAATAACACCCAGGCTCATCACATAAGCCAGAAATACAACCCAATAAAGCTCCTCCAAACTGCTTATTCTTCCAGTAGCTTATTGAACAGTAGAGTTGACTTATGTTGACTTTTTGGAATTTTGAGACTAAAACAGATTTGATCCTACCAAAAACTCACACTAAGCTATCAAGCTTATATGAGCTTATAATAAAGAGAAAACAGCTTATTGAAGCTGAGATTAAGTTTATTTTTGGATTTTCAAAGTATTTTCAATATTTTTTTGGATTTTTGGATAAAATGAACAATAAGGTAAAATGTAAATTATAATGAGCTGGAAATAATGGAAACAAGCTAATTGAAATAGTAATAAGCTATAATTAGACTTAAACACTAAAGAGACAAGAATTAAGGAAATTCAAACCAACTTTTCATTAATCAAACTTGAAATTACAAACTGAAATTTGAAAATTACAACTGAAATGTAAATGATTACACTAAGAAAAGCAGTAAATTTGACAAGAAAATAAGTGGTAACAATTTTCTAAAGCATAAAAATTGGACAACCATTGCTCATGAGGAGAGCTCTCTATTTATAGCCGAAGGGTGAAGGTTTTGGGCTGCCACATCATCAATCGTGCCTCTTGATTCATTATCAACCCTAAGATCTTTCTCCAATCATCACAGCCGTTTAATCAATTTCTATGAGGTGTCATGTCCAATGAGAGGCTGCCACGTTGCCATGCGTGTGCTTCTGTGCTTGTTCTGACATCTGACACCTTCTAGAAGCCAATGATTGGTCAAAAAT
This sequence comes from Artemisia tridentata subsp. tridentata, assembly GCA_021014915.2. Lineage (NCBI taxonomy): Eukaryota > Viridiplantae > Streptophyta > Magnoliopsida > Asterales > Asteraceae > Artemisia > Artemisia tridentata. The sequence continues at coordinate 193,668,299 of CP139508.1, read as the reverse complement.
GCCCTTAATTGCGGTAATTTTAAGGATAGGGATTCTAGGGTTCATAATGGTACAGTAATTCTGGGTAAATTTGGGGCGCGGGGTTTGTCTATTTATAATATTTGTTTGACCGAGTTTTATTATTAGGTTTGACCGGTTTAAGTTGGGCGGATCGGGTATGGGTAAAAGGGATAGTGGACTGGGCTAGGGGTTTTAATGAGATGGGCTTTTGGGTTTAAATATTGGGTTGGGTATTTGGAATTATGGATTGGGATTAATAATAGATCCGGGTATAAGGTTTGATAGATTTTTGTGTAAAATGATAGGGACCATTTGTGAACATTCTGAAATTTCAGGGACTAGTTTTGCCAATTTTCCAAAATAAATCCAAGGGTCATTCTTGTCATTTGGTGAGACTCTGAGGTTTGACTTTGACTTTTGAGCAAAAATATCTCCCCCGGCTTCAGCTTTAAATCTTTTCCATATCTCGTGCTCGTTTTCCTGGTTTTTCTGGATCTATTGTCATTTTTTGTTTATCCGTTGCCTGCACATATATAAACACAAAAACACAATATCTTTTGGCATTTTGTTTAGTTTTTGGTCTATTTGGGTCCAGTTTTGGTCAAGAAAAGGTATGTGTTTAAGCACATACCAAGAACGTAAAAACCGAACTTTCCAAGAAATGAGTTGAAGAATGCTTAATGAACAAAACATACCACAAAAATTTTGGTGTAACGCCGTTGACACATCTACCTATATTTTAAATAGAATTTTAATAAGACCATTTTTGAATAAAACACCATATGAACTATATAGAGGCAAAAAGCTTACATTAGGTTACTTTAGAGTTTTTGGTAGCAAGTGCTTTATTCTAAACACCAAGGATTATCTCACCAAATTTGACCCAAAGTCTTATGAAGATGTGTTCCTTGGATATTCTCAAAATAGCAAAGCTTATATTGTTCTAAAAAAAGAAACCTTAAGAGTCGAGGAATCGTTAAACGTAACATTTGACGAAAGTCCACCTCCCTCTAAGACATCACCTTTGGTATATGATGACTTAGTTGAAAGTCAACTTGTTGAAGACCAAGAAAATCTAAATAATAATAAGGAAGATGAACTATTAAATAGAGAAATTGTAAATGTCAAAGAATCTAAAAGTAATCCATTAGATAGTGTCATAGGAAATATTAATGAAAGAACCTTAAGATCAAAATTCCAAAATCAAAGTAACTTCTTTTGTTTTGTTTCGACCATTGAACCCAAAAATATAAACGAGGCTATAAAAGATGAATCATGGGTCATTGCTATGCAAGAAGAGTTAAATCAATTTGTTAGAAATGATGTTTGGACATTAGTTCCTCAACCAAAAAGTCAAATGATAATTGGAACAAAATGGGTCTTTCGAAATAAAATGGATGAACATGGTGTAGTGTCTAGAAACAAAGCTAGGCTAGTAGCACAAGGTTATAATCAACAAGAAGGCATTGACTACGATGAAACTTTTGCTCCGGTTCCTAGGCTCGAGTCTATTAGAATTTTACTTGCATATGCATGTGCACATGATTTCAAACTTTTTCAAATGGATGTCAAAAGTGCATTTTTAAATGATTTTATAAATGAAGAAGTGTATGTCGCTCAACCTCCGGGTTTCACCGATTTTAAAAAACCAAATCATGTTTACAAACATAAAAAGGCTTTATACGGACATAAGCAAGCACCAAAATCTTGGTATGATCGACTTAAAACATTCTTAGTTGACCATAAGTACACCATGGGTTTAGTAGATAACACTCTCTTCACCAAGAAAAAAGATTCACACATTATCACTGTCCAAATATATGTGGATGTCATCATATTCGGATCAACTTGTCAAGAGTTATGTGATGATTTCTCAAAAATCATGCATGACGAGTTTGAGATGAGTATGATGGGAGAACTAAACCTTTTCTTACGTCTTCAAATAAAACAATTGGAAGATGGGATATTCTTTAACCAATCTAAATACATAAAAGATATGCTTAAGAAATTTGGTCTTGAAGACTCTAAACCTATGAAAACGCCTATGTCCTCGGAAACTAAACTCACCAAGGATGAAGAAGGAGAATCCGTAGATAACACTAAATATAGAGGAATGATTGGTAGTCTACTATATCTCACGGCTAGTAGACCCGGCATTATGTTTAGTGTTTGTCTATGTGCTCGCTTTCAAGAAGATCCTAAAACATCCCATCTTGAAGCCGTAAAACGAATATTTAGATACATTAAAGGTACAACACACTTAGGATTATGGTATCCCAAAGGAACGGCTGTTGAAACCATAGTGTATGCCGACTCAGACCATGCCAGTGACTATATCGATAGAAAAAGTACAAGTGGTATTTGTACTTTTGTTGGGGATTGTCTTACCTCATGGTTTTCAAAGAAATAAACGGCTCTATCCATCTCAACAACCGAAGCCGAATACGTGTCAGCAGGAAAAGTATGTCAACAATCTCTTTAGATGAAGCAAGCTATCGTCGACCATGGAATTCAACTTAACGACATCCCTATTCGTTGCGACAACAAAGGAGCTATCGATCTGAGTAAAAATCCAGTTCAACATGCTCGAACCAAACACATTGAAATCCGTCATCACTTTCTTCGCGACAATGTTCAAAAAGGAAACATCTCAATCGAGAAAGTATCCTCAGAAGACAACATTGTCGATATCCTAACAAAACCCCTTAAGCGAGAACCATTTAATCTTCTTAGACTTGGATTAGGACTAATGGAACCAAATTTGTAGTTAAAATCTTAGCTTAAACAAACACTCCTTTCTCATACCCAAAACATACTCAAACTCGTTCCATAACACGTTACTCTCAAAATTTAGGCATCTCCTTCAACCAATTTGTGCTCCAATCAACACTGTAAGTTTCCTAACTACATTTACACTCCTGATCTGAGTCTAGGGCTTCTATTTCTTGCACAAAACCAAAACTTGGGGATTATGCATCTTTTTGATAAATCATGAAGTACATTTGTTAAATTACATAACTAATCATGTTTCCCTTAGTTAGGAATTGCATCTTGTAAGACATTATCATAATTTACTAAAAGCCCCATGTCAAATTTTTGTAAAAAGCTTCTCACAATTAGGACAAATTTTTTTTCACATTGTTCATACAAATAAAAACGTTATGTTTAAAACATCATTTGCATAATGTCTCTTGAATGCTAAAGGAAGTACATAACTAATATGTATTTTCGGGTACATTCAATCGAAGCTACATTGAATTAGGAGTGTTTGGATTATCTCTCGTTTTGTTGCAAAATTTGCTAAAAGAAATTATTTTTATGCATTAAAAGGAGTCGAGATAACCGCACCTCCACATTGTCCTCATATAGGCACACACTAGAACTTTATATCTAAATTCTCATTAGTTTCAACTAAAGTATGTAATTTTTGTATCTAGGATCAATCATACCTCCCGCAACTTTCTATGACAACAAAGACACTCTAAACTACCTTCCCAAACATCACAAAACTAAGGATCTTACTCCGGCTCAAGTCAAAATCTTTAAGGCTCTAGAAAAACGTTACGTTCGTGAGGTTAGAACTATTGACCCATCCTTTCTAGAAGGAACAAATATTCGTCAAGAACTTGCAACCATTCGCTTCGATGGTCTCTTAGACATCAACGAACAAATTTGTCCCAGATTTGTCTTAGAGTTTTATGCTAGTGTAGTTCTCACAACCAATGATTATGGTCTCATGTCAATCCAATTCAAAGTAAGCCAAAATGACTTCAACATACCTCTCAATCAATTTGCGGAAGTCCTTGGAATTTTATGTGAAGGTATATCCCTTTACTCTGATAAATGGTCCCTATCAATCCTTGACTCTATTGTTGATCATATGCCTCCATACGACACTCCTCTATTTGCAAAAGAAATAATCTGAGAAAATCTTTTCCTTCCTAGAGCTTCAAACACAAGAACAACCCACACGGGTAATGAAGTCAACCGAGACCCATTTGGCATGGAACTCAATGAACTTAGGCCTTAATTTAAAAAATGGGAAGAAATCCTTAGGGCTAATGTCTTGTGTACCATAGGCAATCGTGATCACATCAATGCTTGTCTTTGTTACATGTTTTATAGCTTGTCTACCCACCAACCTTTCAACTTAGCCTACTATGTCGCCAAAAGGATGGCGGACATACCCATGCTAGGAACCACCGCTCTTCCATATGGGATGCTTCTCACCTGTCTCTTTAGAGCCTTTGCACCCATTCCACCTAATTCTAGAGGGTTTTGTCCTGACTACTCCCTTGTTGATCACATATTTGTGCCATTAAGTGATAAGAGAGTAGCAAAGACTCAAGGAAAACGTCCTCATACACCTACTTCCTCATCATCATCATCAATGAGCGAGGATGATGGACTTCCAAACTCTAGGCTTCCACCTCTTGACTACTTCCAACAACTCCCAGTCATTGAAAATCAATCATAAGAATTCAAGCAAACAATAGGAATGTTCAAGTGCATTGGAAGATTCCTAAAAAAGATTAACAAAAAATTGGATAGGCAATGAGAGGCTTTATGAGCGTTAGGTACATTTGCTCCAAAACAATGGTGTTTGATGTACTTGTCTTGTCTTAGGATGATAACTTAACTTTGAACAATTATGTGATCTAACCTTGTCTTGCAGGTAGATAACATCTTGATGTTATCATTTTTCCATTTTTTTCACATTATTTAGTGAAATTATTAGCCCCTGCTTGATCTATACCATTACATGTGCTAATTCATGTTTTATTGTTATTTTCTAATCACAACTAATTAATTACACATGTTTTAGGAAAATTTACGGGATTTGAACGGGGTTCGGGGTTCAAAAAAGCCCTCTGTTTACTTTTTTGGACTGGCGGATTGGACGGAACAAAAAATTTGGTTCCGTCCGTTCAAAATTTTGGTTCCTCCAAAATTTTCCTAACGGATCAGGCGGAACCAAATTCATGGTTCCGCCTGTGTTGTCGATTGGTTCCGTCAAACAACAGCTATAATTTTTAAATTTTCATTTAATCCCGCACTCTAGATCATTCATTCTTGTTATTAGGATACTTTTACTGCTATTCCCTCATATTAAGATCATCTTAGCTCACTTTGACCAATAGGAAAACGAGTTCCCAACAAAACTTGAAATTTCAAAAATTCACTCAAGTTACCTTTCTCCATAAAGCAAGGATCCTTAAATTTGGTTCCTTGCTATCGTTGGATCACTGACATCAAAGATCTTGCACTCATTGCCATGCATTAACTGCATATCCTTCCTCTTTTACTCAACTCAATCCCATTGGATTGACTTTGATGATTTGACAACCTTCTCTTCCACTTCTAAATCATTAGAAACCACCATTTTTGAATGGTTTAACATCACATCCAAACACACTCTTCCATGAATCTTGAATTCTATAAATTAGAACCTCTAGGATGATTATTTCTCACATCTTCACCACCATTTCCTGTGAATTTCTGCATATCTCAAGCATTTTTCACAATGACAAAATCAACCAACTCTTCATCACCCTCAAGACCACCTAGAAGAACGGCTAGGATTAGTGTAAAACCTTGTTGCTTTGTCAACCTAAACTCATCATCATCAAACTCTTCACCACTTAACATCTCATCTCCTATCCATGATGAAAACTTTCTCAATTTGGCCACTCCAACACCTTCACCTATCATCATAACAACTCCACCACCAATAAAGACACCAGTAGCCACCACACCACCTCCTGCTCCATCTCAAATACCCAAGTCACCATCACCTCCAAGATCAACACGTCTTCAACCATTAGAATTATTTGCTACACCACGACCTCTCCACACCCGTTCTTGGAAACTTTAGAAGACCTACCTCCAAGATCAACAAATCCATTGTGAACCATCACAACAACAACCCTTACTCTTCCACCCTATTTATTGGGAAATCCATGGCCCACTCTATGGTGACCATGCTCCACCACCTCAACAGCCTCAACCCTTCTCACCTACACTTAGGGACATTGACGAGTCCATGTGGATTGATCCTCCACAAACTCAAGGTCAAATCAATGAGGAACTAGACCACTCTATGCCTTTTCTAACATGGTGGTTTCTCACCTCCATGAAGCCATGCAACTACAAACCACCTTGCTCACATCAATCATAGCTCCACCAAATCCCAACCACCAATCAACAAATGTTCCACCACCAACAAACGAACCTACTCAACTACCAAACTTCCCTCAACATGGTTGCTCCATGTGTGAAAGAACCGCCCATCTTAGTGAAAAAACCAAAATAATGGTTCATGAACTTCAAAATAAGATGAGGTTTATTTTAAACCACATCCTCGAGGGTCTTAACGCTCTTTCTCATTCCCTCAATAGATGTTTACATTAGGAGCTTCACATCTTAGGATTTTTTTTTAAGTTATTTTTTCTATTCTAGGATTTTTATTTCTAAATTATTTTTCTATTCTAGGATTTTTTTTTTCTAAGTTATTTTTTCTTCTTGCATTTCCTCTTATAACATCTACATTATTGTCCAATTTTGTGACTTTTTTCACAAAATATTTTTCAAATGAATGATGTTTATTGATGTTTGTGTGTTGGTTGTGACTTCTTATTGTACATTATATCCATGGTTGGTTTGAACTATTTATCACTAACCTTTGTTTTGTAGCACTTATTTATACTTGGCACCCTCACTAGGTGAAGTATTGACCAAGGGGGAGCTAATCAAGCACTCAAAATCCATGCATCTTATATTGGCACCCTAACTAGGGGGAGTATTGACCAAGGGCTTGCACTACATTCTGCTACGCTTTTCTTCTTTTTGTTTCGACAAAAAAGGGGAGAAAATATTAAACTCAAAACTCACACATTTTATACAATTTAAAATGTCAAAATTGATTTTAAAGTTGCATAAAACTAGTTTAATCTATATTTTTAAAGACTTGCACTCTATTTATCTCATTGCTTAAAAATAAACTTTATGTTTTGTCTTCAACAAAAAGGGGGAGATTGTTAATACAAATATCGTCTAAAAAACGTTATTTATATTTTACGATTTTTGCTATATTTTGTTAACGACAATTATAAACTTTATTTTTAGCAAAACATAAATATAGTTAAGTCTTTTACATATATAGTCACGAGTCTTTCACAAACACAGAACATCACCTAACTAGTATATACATTTTACATGTTCACTTTCATATACATTTTACAAGTTCACTTTCATGTACACTTTAATCTAAAAATGGAAATGTATTATGACATCATGGCATGCATCACTTTGAAATCATTAGAAGATTTTGAAGATCATTGGAAGATATCAATCAATGAATCCTTGGAAAGATATGGAAATATATTGGTTAGATTTGGTTAAGATTTGTGGAGATATTCTTTCAGGTTCCCACGGAACCAAACAGGTACAAGGACGGATCCCTTGCTGAGGCAGTTGGCCTATAAATAACAAGCCACACATTGAAGTTTTCTCATCACTTACAAGCATAAACAACATCATACATTCTTTCATTCATATCTAACTCATTCATATTTCATATTTCATTGAGCTTCTTTGTAGCAAGAAGATCAAAGCATCACAAGCTTCAACAAAGCGTTGTAAGACTTGTTAGTTAGTCACTATGTGAATTGTAGTTGTTCACACATCATTGTTTGTACCAAACAATCATAAACCTCTGTAGCGATCGGTTAGTATTTTAGTCCTCAAAATACATAGTGTAACGGGAGTGGTTGTACCCTTGTAAAAGAACTCGGTATTTAGCTTTGTACCGAAAAAAGTGTAAGCGACGTTTGTAAAGGTTTTCTCCGCCAAGAAGGGAGCTTGTTGATTAGTGAAGAAAAACTCTCGAGTTAGAGACTCGGCGAGTGGAGTAGGGCAAGGAAAAGAGTCCTTATAGACCGAACCACTATAAACAATCGTGTTGTGGTTTGATCGTTTCTTTCTTTACTTGCATATTATTTATTGTTTGTTATTTGCATTAGTTGAATTCACACTAAGTATTCAAAGCAAATAAATTTTAAAAAGGGTAAAACTATTCAACCCCCTTCTAGTTTTCCACAAAATGACTCATCAAACAGTGGAGCAAACAAGGTTTCCAATTCTTTACGGTTAAGTGAAAGAGGTGCAGCTGATAGAACTGGAAAGTTTAGACGGTTGGTTGTGGGTCCTAAGCTGTTATGCTCAGAAGCCATCTCTGTAAGCACATCGAAATTCGCATGAATAGTCTCCTGAATTTCTCTAGTACGACGATTCCAGATTCGAAAACCTTTGGAGTTTTCACAATATCCAATGAAGATACCAATGTCGGCTTTTGCTTCGAGTTTTCCAAAATCATCACGATCATTATTTGGGTAGTATAGAGCACCAAATACATGAAAGTGTTTTATATTCAGTTTGCGGTTGTGAACAATCTCATATGCGGTTTTGTGATGGCGTTTGGTGATCATACAACGGTTTTGGGTATAACATGCAGTTGATACAACTTCTACCCATAAGTAATCTGGTAATTGAGAATTGATTAGCATCGTTCTTGCAGCTTCCACTAACGTCCTGTTGCGTCTTTCGACAACCCCATTCAGTTATGGACTTCTTGTAATGGATGTTTGATGTTCAAGTATTTTTCAGTTCCATTGTCTGTTCTAACTTTTCTGCCCGTATTACGAAGCTGAACTTGAATTTTTGTGAGAAAGGTGATGATCATTGAAGGAACTTGATCTTTGCTACAGAGAAAATAGACCCAAGTCCATTTGGAGTAGCCATCAACAATTACTAGAATGTAGCATTTACCGTTAATCGTTTGAACACGCATAGGGCCACACAAATCCATATGAAGTAGCTGAAGAACGTGATCCGTACTGTGTTCTGTTTTTGAAGCGAAATTTGCACGAGTACTTTTTCCTTGTTCACAAGATGGACATAAGTAATCTTTTGAATATCGAAACCTTGGAAGACCATCGACTAGTTTGTGACGTGTAAGTTCAGTCATGGTTTTGAAGTTCAGATGAGAAATTCGTTTGTGCCATAACCATGATTTAGTCGAATGTGCTTTGGAAAGCACACATATAGGAGAAGAAGCAATCATATCATACATTGAGATAGTGTATAGACTAGTACCATGAGTGACCGACATTAGATCATTTCCTTGTAAGTCACGAACGAAACAAGTTTTCTCCCAAAATGCTACTTCCAAATCCCCGTCACAAAATTGACCGACGGAGAAAAGGTTGTGACCAAGGCCTTCGACATGATATACACAACTAATTTCGATGTTGCCATTGACGTAATCTCCATAGCCCATGATAGCAGCGAAATGATTATTCCCGAATCTGACAGTGCCGATGAACTTTGAAACAAAGTTTACTAACAATTTGAGGTTGCCTGTCATGTGTCGGGTACAGCCGCTATCAACAATCCATAGAATAATTTGTACCACCTGCATCACACGAAGACGACGAAGATGGAGTGATGGTAAGGGTAGAACCCAAAGAATTTTTGGGTTCCGTTGGGTTAGTAACACAGTTATTAATAACTTTAGGTAGCCATGTAAAACTAGGTTTTCTTTGTAACCAACGTTGACATGTCTAACTAGTTCGTGCTTTCTTCTTAGTGAATTCGCTAGGTGATGGCACTGTCTTAGGAGGTGTATTCGCAACTATGGGAGTGTCTAAGGCATTTGGAGAAACTACACTTGGCGGTTTTCCTAGCATAGACTTAGAAGCAATAGTGGGCCTAGAGGGAATGCCAGATTTACGTTTCTTGTTACGAGTTAAAAGGGAGTTAGCTACACATTTTGTATGATCACCAGATAACATACTATTACGACAGAACACACAATATGCGTTAACATTCAAAACATTCAAAGGTTCATCATTCGTTACACTGATAGTATGATTACAATTTGCCAAATTAGAATCTAAATCAGATGCAACATGAGTTTTATTCAAATTCCTAAGTTGATCTTCTACTTCTGGGGCTTCTAGTTTTCCGCTTCTACGTTGCAAGATCATATTCTTCCATTTGTTGCTCTTACGCTTTGATCTGCTAACGCTAGTAGTGGGGACTATTCCTGTAGAAGTGGAAGGATTCAAATTAATAGTCTAAGTGGATGTTTGCCTAGGTGTTGTGTCTATTTTGTAAATTCCAGGTGCAATCACATTTGTGTCAACAAACTTTCCTTTTTCTAGTAACTGAATATTCTCATTTAATTCAATGATGATGTGTTTCTGTTCCTGTATTTTACTCTCAAGTTCTCTATTTAGTCGAACAGTGGCTTCACGGTGTTTTCTACAGTCAGCATTTTCTTTCAAAAGTTGAGACCGAGTCTTTTTTAAAGAGTCAAAAATAGTTTTGTACTCATTTTTTACATTTTCAATTTCTTGTTCATATTTGAGCAATTGACACTTTAAGACTGCGTTCTCATCATCAAGATTTTCAACTTTGGATGACAAATTGTTTTCAAAACCCAGATTATCTTTTTGGTGCTGTAAGGCTAATTCAAAATCAATAATTTGAGCCTCACACCATTGAAGTTTCTATTTTAGTTGAAAAATCTCTTTTGAAAGGTTACTTTGAACATCATCATTTTGTTTAATGATTTTCGTATTTTTACTTTTTAAAGTCTCAATCTCATGTCTCAACATATCACAGTCAACAGTGTGATCATCAACAAGCATAGAATTACAGGACTCATAAATAGAATTCATAATCACAGAGATAATATCAGAACTTAAAATATCTTCCAAGAGTCGATCTGCTTCATTTTGTAAAACTTTGTTTCGACGTTTTTGCTTTGAAATTGAATTTTTTGTTGCATTAGAAATGTTCATCATGGATGTTACTTCTTTTTGGAGTTCCTGTTCCCAGTGTGTAGCATAAAGACGCAAATATTGAACATGTGGTAAGAATTGTGTTTGAAAATTTTTTCTCTTTTCTTTTTTCGTAAGCAGATTGAAAAGTGGAAACTTTTATCTTTGAATTACGTTCAATTGCATGTTCTAAAAATTTGATGTCTTCCATAAACGTATCAAAATACCTAAGTACAAGACAACCTTTAGGTAATGGTGTAATTTCACCAGAGGTTAGTAAAGGGCCATTTATTTGTGCAACTGGTTTAACAGGACCAACATCAGAAGAAGATCCATGAAATTGCATTACAAACCATGGTTGTTCTGCTTTATCTCTTTGAGGAACGAAGGTATCAGAAATATGAGGCACGTTTGAATAATCAAAAGGTATAGCATATGGTTTAAAGCTCATTTTTTATCGACGCTCTTCTTCATGTTCCTGTTCTTCCTCACAATCATGTACAACAACACGCACAATTGATTCATCAAATAATTGGTCTGCACTATACAACTTTGGATTTTCTTTGAGTGCTGTGTGTAGAAAACGTGGTTTATTATCACCTAGAGAAAAACCATGACCTTTGGGACTTGGTTTCAAAGTGAACTTTTGTATTGTTGTAATAGACTCACCAGTTTTGTAAACAACGTTTTGAAACTCTTTTAATTTGCATTCCAGTTCGACAATTTCATCAAGGTAAGAATCAATTTGTTTCCTTGACTTTGTTTGTGTTCAGAAAAACTAGCTTGATAGGTGGACATCTCGGTTTTTGTTTTCAAAAGTTTTGAATTGAGATGTTCAACTTGTTTGAGCTCACTTTTTTCTTGTTCCAATTTAGAAACCAATTTACTGTTTGAAACAATTAATTCTCGTATTTGATGACGTAAGTCTTGTTCTTTGACATAAGCTTTTTGAAATGAAACTTCAAAACTTTGTTCTCATTTTTCTTTTGTTTCAAAATTTGTAAGTTGTATTTTACAACACTCTAGATCCGCAGTTAATGATGCAACTTTTGCTTTTAATGTTCTGTTGATTTCATTGCATTTTTCAATCTGAGATTTTTGTGAGTTCAATTGGGATTGGGTGGTCAATAGTAAGGTCATGAGTTCTGGATTTGGACCGGGCGAAGGTTCATTTTGTTCAATTTGATCATTGTTATCGTCATCAATTGGATCATCAAATGTAACAACTGTGTTAATTTGATCATCATCATCAAATGTAACAACTGTGTTCATTTGTTCATCTTCTTGAGGAGTTAATAATGAATCATTTTGAACAACTTGCTCCTCGTCTGATGCAGATGCAGATGGTGATGCAATTTCATGTATCAGACATGTGGTTGGATCAGGTACCTGAGACAGACCATCAGTGTCATACACTGGGCCTGTGTCACTCATGTGAAGTTCCTGCATATTTGCCATTAGCATCACAGCTGCATTTGCTTCTAAATCTTCCATGTCATCATCTGAATATGCATTTGCCATGAAGTTATTTTCTTTTTCTATGAGAGTGCTCCCTGATTCATCCTTTAGAGCTAGAAGTAGTGCTTGTTTATGAAACTCACTGCCTCTGACTCTGGGTTTGGGATATGCATTAGCCAGATGACCTTTTCCATTGCAGTTATAGCACTTGACCATAGTATTCCCAGTCTCTGTGTTCCCAGTTTTAACAATTTCAACCCTTATCTGAGGAGCACCTACATTGTTCCTATTTTCACCAGTTGCATTAAACCGTTGTCCATTTCCTGAATTTCCCATATAACCTCCTGATCCCATTCTTCCATAGTTACGATTTTGTATTTCTACCTGTCCATCTTGTACAACAGCTTGATTCCTTGTGTTAGATGAAGTGCGGAGACGATTGTTGAATTTGTTAGAAAATTTGCTGAAAGCACGAGTAATGAGTGCAAATCCTTCATTCAAAGAGTTGAATGCATCATCTTCGTCATTGTTTGTATTTGTGTAGAACATGGTGTCAGTGTTTTCATAGGGGACTAGTTGATTGTCAGTTGATTGTTGTGTCGACTCATATGGAATAAGTTAGGTTGATGGGGTTTGTTGAGGATAAGTAAAGTGATGTTGTTGTTGGACATAAGCATGGTTTGACTATGGAGGTGGAGCAAAGTGAGATTGAGCTATCAGTGCCAATGAATTTGGAGCTATAGAAGGTGAATAAGTTCCCCGAAGAGCTTGATCTTTGTCAACTTCAGACTGATGGTGCTTCAGATAATCATACAACAACCCATACGATGCATTATGTAGATTTTTGGCTTGGCGAACAAACGTGACATATTTTTGCCAATCTGGACCATGACTACTGAGAAACTTAGTGTTGATTGCAATCCTTGGTAAAACAATGTTGTGTCTGTCCAAGTCATTGATGATGTTTGTGAACCGATGGTAATAAGACTCTAGTGACTCCTCTGATTCAATCATGAACATTGTATATTCGAGGTAAAGTTTAGATTCCATGTCTTCTTGGTTCAGTTCAGTTCCTTCCATTAAGAGATGAACGTGCTCCTACATGTCCTTAGCTGTTTTCTGAGCATCAATGCTTCGCAAAATCGGATTAGGTATTCCCTGAAGAATATATGACATTGCAAGTTCATTTGCTTCACGATGAAGTATTTTCTCTGCAGTAAGTTGAGTCTCGGGAACAGGGGTCACAGTTTCAGGTCTTGGAGGAATAGCAATTGCATCTCCTGGAACCGTTGTAGTTGGCATTTGAAAAGGACCTTCAAGTATAACCTTTTCCATAATATTTGCCATGAGGTTTCTTGAGTTCTATTAACCTTAAGAATCTACTTGCCCATTGAACATAATTTCCAAGAGTGAGCATTGGAGGTGTGTCAAGTGATCCAGCTTCATGTCTAGATTGTTGGCTGCTGATGGCCTCACACATTTGATTAAACCAGTGTGGCTGTTTTGCAGGGAGTGGGAATGATTGCATTGGTTGCTGTTGAGGAAATTATTGTTGTGGATAGAATTGATGTTGTTGCATGAATAATTGTTGTTGAGGATACTGCTGTTGTTGAGGATGTTGTCGTTGAAGTTAGTTAAAGTAAGGTGGTTGAGACATTGTTACACTTGTGTAGATGATGGATCTTGTAGAAGGTTAAGAAGTGTGATAAGTTGTTGAAGAAGTAAGTCCTTGTTTGAAAGTTGCTATATTCCCTTGTTCGAAAGTCTCTTGAATGGCTTGTTTGAAAAATCTTTGAAACCCTTGTTTGAAAATTTCTTGAATTCCTTGTTCGAAACTTGTCAACTGTGTTCGAAAATTTCTGTGTTCGAAACTTTTGAAATTTGTTCAAAAATTTTGGTGTTTGAAACTTGTGAACTTTGTTCGAAACTTTGAACTTTTGTTCGAAAGTTTTTAAACTTTCAAAGTAAACTTTCTAATTTATACAAATTAGAAAGATTCCCAAGTGTCGAAGTGTTTTTCTAACTTATACAAGGAAGAGAAACACTGAGTTATCCAAAAATCCTGATGATACGTGGTGGAGTGCTAGTTCGAAAATTAAGGGTTTAAGGAGCTAGTTCGAAAAAAGAGGGTTTAAGGAGCTAGTTCGAAATTTGGACAGTTTTTTGAAAATGATTTGTTGGGATTTCGTGTAATCATTATAAAGTGTCAGTCATTTAGTATAGGTAATGGGTCGTAAACTATAAGGCTTGTATGTTAGTTACAAGGCCCACTCATGAAGCAAGCCCATGAGCGGCCCATTTAGTGATACTATGGCAACGCCCCTTATCTTGTAAACACTATAAATACCCCCTCCCTTGAAGGGAGAGGGTTTTGGTTCTTGGTTATTTCTTTTTCACTTCTCTTATACAAGTTCCATACCACACTCTCTCTACTTACTTTCTCTCTCTAGAATATATGTCTTGTGTGATTAATATGCTGACCTAACAAGTGGTATCAATCGCCAAGGGATAGATTAGGTTGTGTTTTGTGGAAGCTTTTAGAGTTTTTTTAAGTTTTATATCGGCGTTCTTCGAGTAAGCTTTAATTTCTTCAAGCAAGCAACTATTTCTCCGAGTAACACTTCAAGTAAGGAAGATTTCTTCGAGCAAGCATCTTCGAGTAACGATTACTCTTAAGTTCTATTTATATTTTCCGAGTTAGGAAATCAGAACTTCTCCATTATAATCCTTCTACTAAGGGGTTATATACTTCGTGAATTTATATTCTTCGAGTAAGAATTCTTTTCTTCGAGCAAGGACATCTTCGAGTAAGGGTCTAATTTTTCGAGTAAGGATTTCTTCGAGTAAGAGTATTTTTTTGAGTAAGCAAGTTCTGTTTATACTTTCCGAGTCAGGAAATCAGAACTTTTAAGATTTTAATTTCTTCAACTAAGGGACTATATATTTCTTAATAAACAAATCTTCGAGTAAGGAAAAGTTTCTTCAACTTAGAAATTCTTTCTTAAAATCTTCGAGTAAGGAAAAGTTTCGTCGACTTATAAATTCTTTCTTAAAATCTTCGAGTAAGGAAAAGTTTCTTCGACTTAGAAATCCTTTCTTAAAATCTTCGAGTAAGGAAAAGTTTCTTCGACTTAGAAGTTTTATTCTTCAAATCTTCGAGTAAGGGAAAACTTCTTCGACATAGAAGATTTTTATTAAACTCTTCGAGCAAGCATGCTATTTTTCGAGTAAGGATTTTATCACAGTTTCTCTGAGTTCCGAGGGTTTCAAATATTTCCAAGTAAGGAAAATGGCAATCTCCGATTAAGGGATGTTCTTTTCAAATTTTTATTAAATCTTTCGAGTAAGGAAGTTTTTCTTTCTTTCTTCGAGTAAGACCATTTTTTCTTCGAGTAAGCTTATTTTTCCAGACTTGTAAAATTTTATCAAATACAGAAATGTGTCAAGTTGAAAAATTGTGTGTGCTCTTATATGATTGTTTGTTTATTGTTCACTAATTATTTATGATCCTCATACATGTTCTTCAATATGGTGTATCACATCACTTAAGTATAGCTCATGTATTGAATGGCTTACACTAACAAAAATATGCAATTTCTATTGTTTCTCTTTGTTGGTGTTTGTGCTTCTCAGGTTCACAATGTCTCAAGCATCAAAAGCAAGAAATGAGTTGATACCCGAGGGAGATGAAAGGAAAATAGGAGAATCCAATTACCGGGTAGATTTGGAAACCTTACCATGCCACCCTACTTGTCAAATCATGGTGGAGATACTCAAGAAACACTTCTGCAGACATGTTCTATCTAGATCCGCTACGGTTCCGGAAATTTATCTTAATAAGTTCTAGCATTCTTTAATCATCAGTTGCGACACAAAAACTATGACAATCACCATTGAAAGCAAAGTCATCAAGTTCGATGTTCATCTTCTTCGCAATGTTCTTGGACTTCCTCCAACAGTCTTTGGAAAATACACACAGTTTTTAGATGATCCGTCCTTTGAACGAATAGTCAAATCCCTAAAGCACCTCGGCTATGACGACTCATTTGAAGAAATCACATCTCATTCCAAAGTTGATAGAAGATATATTCCTCAACCATGGTTGACCATTTACACCATCCTCAGTCACTATATCAAGGGAAAAGAAATAGGTCATGAGCACCCCATACTTGAACATCTGCAATTCTTCTGGGGAGTCATCAACTTGGCACATCTTGACTACGCTAAGTATATATGGACTGACATGGTATACCAAGCTCGTCAATTTGGGCAAAAGAAAGGCTACAAGTTTCCATTCCCACGATTCACTAAGCTTCTCATTGCTCACTTCATGGCCCTAGAACAAGATATTGACAAACTTCCTAAAGAAAAATATCAGTCAGAACAAATGGATCATGTTCTTTCATGAGTGAGAATTCATGCCACAAACACCACCAAACAAGGTCTCAGAATTCCAGATGTCTTAATTACAGAGACGGTGAGGGCAACAGAGGATTATGAAAGATATGATAATGCACAAAAAGCATGATTGGTAGGGATAACTATGAAAGGAAACACTGGCACTGGAAGAGGTAGAGGAAGAGGAATGAAAGCTGGTACAACAAGAACAAAGAAAGTTACTCGAGAAACTAAAAGGAAACCAATGCTCCGAGATGAATCTTCTGCAGATGAAGAAGATGAAACGAACTTAAGGGAAGAAAGAAAACGCATCATGATTATCAAGAAAGAAAAATAAGATGAAGATCTGGTTAAAGGCAAATCACCAATGAACCAAGACACACCCGATGATACCTTACAACCTCCAAAGACAAAGAAAGAAGAAATATCACAACTCAGGAAAGCCTTACAGGAAAACAAAGCAAAATATTTGGCTGATCTTGAGAAATTTAAGATGATGAAGAAGGGTGAAGGGTCTGGGTCAAAGGTTGGTGATGATGAAGTCTTAACTGAGACTGATGTTGATGATGAAATGGAGACACTTTGTCTAATCCTGAAAGTGTATCAGTGGGTGAATCTGAGGGTGAATCAGAAGAATCAGACCAACACATTCACACGCCCTCAGGATCTGATGAAGATGAAACTGATGAAGAAAAGAAAGACGATGAAAAAGATGAAGAGAAAGATGATGAATCTGATGAAGACAATAACGATGATGATGATCAAGATGATGACAACTCTGAAGGAGATAATCGTATTAATACTCCACCCGAACTACCATCTCCTGTGCCATCATCTCATGATCAACACTCCAAGACTAAGTCTCCCTCACCTAAACCAACACTTGAACAAACTGAACCCGGTATATTACAATCACTTCAGGAACAGCTCAACAAATTGCAAGCTCAAGTCAAGGCACAGCAACAAGATATTCATGAATTCAAAACATACGATGTTTCTCAAGCAATAGAAGATTTCTTCACCAACAACTTACCAAGAAAGGTCAGCAAACACCACCAAGAAACACTTCCATCTGTTATGAAGTAGTACGTCAAGAATAAGCTTGATGGAATAGTTGCTCATCATATTCAGACAACACCTATTACCATTCAGACTAAACCATCAAAGCCATCTGCTGCAGATCTCAAAGGTCAATTGCTTGAAGCCATTATAAATGATCCAGAGGAAAGTGAACTTCGCAAGGCTTTGATCAAGTCAATGAAGAAAACAGAAAAGAAAGATGATCCATGCAAAAAAGGTCAAGTCAAGCAAGTGTCGTCATGATGACTCTGATAAAGATGATAATGCTAAGCCAAGAGACAAACGTACAAGAACGACTAGACCTACTGAAAAATTGCAATCGTCACACATCCAACAAAATGTCGAAGATGAACTTCAACCACAAGAGACTGGAACATATGATGATGTTGAACCCCATGATGACATCTCACATCACAATATGGCTGAAGTAATTCCTGAACCACCTGCGGATGCACCAATGCAACCTATTCCTGAATTGATTGATCCATCTGCTGAAAAGTTTGATTGGTTTGAAGAAATGGTTGATTCATATCCTGACATTCTAGAAGACGAAGTTCCTGTTGAAGGCTCAGTTGTGGATTTCACGAAGAAAATTAAGCAGGTGATGAAGATCCAAAAACTACAACTGTCTGATATTGTTAATATCCAAAAAGCAGGTTTCTCACAGTTCAAAACATCTATCACTTCTCAACTGGAATTTGAATACAATCTTGAACAAGTTGCTAGAGCATTATTAGAGAATGTTAGTTGGGATGTTGCAAGACCTTCACATGAACCCGACACATTCATGTTTCGTGACTATTCTCAACCTTTACCGCTCATTGGTCAAGCTCACAATCCCAAGATCCCAAAGGCATATTTCTTCAATCATGACTTGGAGTACTTAATGTATGGGAACACTGATCCAGAGAAACGATATGCTACGTCTCTTACCAAGTTCAAAGCTGCTACTTACGTACAAGAAGGTCTCGAAGAACAGATTGGAGACTTGTTCAGCACTTCAATTGCTGATTACAATGATGAAGCTGTTCTAGGAGTTTTTCACTGGCCAGAGATGCGCAAATGGTTCTACAAATGGAAACTGACGTTTCCATCAAGAGTGCTGAAACAGAATCAAAATATGGGTACAACTTTCTGACAAAGATCACGGTTCGACGACACGATGACAAAGAGTACTCGTTCAACGAAGCAGACTATCCTCACTTGAATCTCAACGATATTGAAGATATGTACTTGCTTAAGATAAAAGGAAAACTCGAGCATCTCCCTGGCAGCCTTCAATACGACATCATCAACTCCATACTTCTTTACATCCGTAGAATTGTAATAAAGACAAGAGTCGAAGATGCTCACCTAGGTGTTGAAAGTTACCAGAAGAAACTCAACCTCATCAAACCTGATCTTAGACCTCCGGGAATCGCAAAAATGAAGCCATATTCATTCATCAAAAGATCATTTGGAGTAGTATACGTTAGATCAGGGAGACCAATGTTCATGGGATACGAAGACATTCACAAATTCAGTGATGAAACATTGATACATGTCAGGTCTGAGCTTGATCACATTCTTGAAAACCATACAGAAGGGCGTAAGCAAGGTTGGTTACGACACATGACATGGAGAAGAAACGATGTGAAGCAAGAAGACAAGTTCTTAGCACATATTGACTACAAGCTCATGCACCGGGTTCAAATGCGGAGATTGGAAGGATATGTTGGGGGAAGAGCTATGGATCCAAACATTCTCACATTTCGTCGTCCTGTGTAATCATTGGTATAATTGTCATTAGATTTTATCATTGAATATTTCTTATGTATGACAATGGCTTTTGTACATATAACAGTGCACAACCCGTTCTCTGTAAAGAAAGGACCCTGAGGTACGCCTCAGTGCCTCAATCCTAATATAAGGAGCGAAGGCTTCTTACTTTTGAGTAGAATTAATCAAAAATTTTGATAAGTTTTTTCAAAATTCTGCTTAAAAGAACAAGTATTCCCTCTCGTGTTTAAAACCTCAAAAAGTGATTTCACTTGTTGAGGGGGAGTACCTGAAATCATCTTTGTTCAAAACATAAAGTTCTTGTTGGATTCTTCCCACAAACCTCAAAAATCATATTTTAATCAAAATGTTTTCCAAAAACAACATCAATATGCTATTTTTGAGGGGGAGAAAAATAAAATTGTGATTAAAATATGTTAACATACGTGTGGAGTCTCGCATGAGCTCGACTCAGATATAACCAATGAATTGACGAAACTTAACTGTCATTTATCGAAAGGACTTGTCCTGGACGGGTAATAATTTCAAGCTGGTCTAACCAGTGATATAAGCGTGTCTCGAATAAGACTTGTTTGAGTAGAGTGTACCCTTTTGAGAGATTTTCTTTGAATGTGACCAGGACGGGTAATAATTTCAAGCTAGTTTAACTAGTGATGTAAGCGTGTCTCTAATCGGTCATTTTCACTGAAAATTAATCAATTCAAAAGTGTAAACTCCACCCGACATATGTAAATTTATCTTAAAAACTTATGAGCACATATGAAGGGGGAGTATTTCAGAAAAAGCAAAACTCTCAAGGTGTTAACAAAATATGTTTTATAATCATAAACACTTTGAGAGATTTTCAAATGAATGGTTTATGGCAACATAGGATAGTCATGGAGTTATAAGGTGACTAAGGTTAGGAAATACGTCCTATGATCCGCCAGAACCGGAGGGATCTACCCATGGACAATACCAATATTTTAGTACTAGAAATCCTTAGCTATGATTAAAAAAAGGAGTAAAGAAATGAAAGGAGAAAGAAGGGGTTGAAGAATTAAAATGAAAAGTAAATGAAATGGTGAAAAGAAATAGCCCTCCAAATGTTCAACCTTAGGGCAGAAACCGGGTTCAATTCATATGCTACTGGATGTTACTACAGTGACACCAGTATTGAAGACAAGCCGTCATGGACCCAGTTACGCATTGCACTAAACCTTCTAGCGACTCAAGTATCTCTCAAAAGATACTTGTTTTATTTATCTCGGAGAACCCTGCTTAATCTATCGACCTTTCACTCCGAAATGTGTTGATATTGAAAAAGAGGTAATCTGCTCCATGCCTCCGACGACTTAAATCAAATCGCACTTTATCGAGTCTAGAGCCATGAGATTCAACAAAAGATCTCTTAGGAACACTTAACATTTCTACACTGGTTGTTCAACATTAAGAACACCAGTTGTAAATTACAGAGTCCTACGCAGATCCTAGCAATCTGCCAGAACATTTATGAGAGAATTCACAATTGTAATTCTCAATGATTGAATGGAAATTTCTGCCAGGGTCAATATCAAACAGCCCTGACAGCAGGTCACTTCGGTAATCCCTTGAGGGTTGCGCTTAGTGTTCATGGTAGTTTCAAACGGTCTACAGTCATGGAGTGATACATCGGTATACTTCAGCGGCTCACCTGAATCGTTGATATACTTTGGTATATCTGTGTAAGCCCTCTTGGGGGTATCCGGTTCGGGAACAGCCTTGACAAGCATTAGAGAAAGTTTTCATACTATGTTGTTAATGATCTCGAAGTCCAAACCTATAAGTGCTGGATACTTTATTACTAACTGTTTTTATGCAGGTACTTATGGAGACCGGGAGTTCTACTACCACCATTACCATCATCAACATTACATTAGTTTCCACATGCTCATACAAACATCACAAAGAAAGTTCTCACTGTGATCAAAGCAAAGCAAAGTTCAGAGAAAGATTCTACGTCACAAAGAAGAATCTACTAAGTTAATTAAAAGACAAAGATCAAAGCTATGAAATGAGAACTCTATAAGTATGAAGATTCAAGGTCAAAACAAGTATGAGCATGTTGGAGAAAGACGTAAAGACAACAGAGATAAAGACGTTGATGAAAGCAAGGCGAAACCAACATATGATCACAAGAACAAGAACAAAGAACAAAGAAGCAAAGTACTAAAGACGTCTCAAGCAAAGAAAGTAAAAGATCAAGAAAAGAGACAAAGACGTCAGACGACCTAAGTATTGAAATGACCAACCCTTAGGGGGAGATTGTTGGGATTACGTTTAATCATTATAAAGTGTCGGTCATTTAGTATAGGTAATAGGTCGTGAACTATAAGGCTTGTATGTTAGTTACAAGGCCCGCTCATGAACCAAGCCCATGAGAGGCCCATTTAGTGATACTAGGGCAACGCCCCTTATCTTGTAAACACTATAAATACCGCCTCCCTTAAAGGGAGAGGGTGTTGGTTCTTGGTTATTCATTTTCATTTCTCTTATACAAGTTCCATACCACTATCTCTCTCTCTCTACTTACTTTCTATCTCTAGAATATATGTCTTGTGTGATTAATATGCTGACCTAACATGATTAAAGCACACTTAAAACTGATTTTAAATCCAAGATTCTTGTACAACTAACCTTAAAAACACTAAAAGTAAACGAAAGTTGCAAACTTTAAAGTTTTTAAGAAAGGTTGTGCTAGTTCGAAATTATGTAGAACATAAAAATACGAATCTAAAACTTAAAATTTAATCTAAAAGTTTGAAACTTTCTTGTTTTAAAAGGTTTATAACACTAGTTTGTAATCAAAAGAGTGCTAACTACCAAGAAACAAACAAGAAAGAGCAAAAAACTTAAGAAATACGAGAGAAAGAAAACGGTTTTTAGCTCGAAAACAACCCAAAACACTTGCAATCTTCTTCTAACGATTGATACCACTTGTTAGGTCAACATATTGTAAACACACAAGTATATATATGAGAGAAATAGATTGAGAAATAGATTTGGTCGATTTACTCAATATGATAAATAATAAGACAATAGTTTCACTAGCATATGAAATAAACCAACAATAATAATGTATGTTACATGTAGTATTTATAGGGAAGGAAGCTAGGGCAACACTCCCTCTTTCTTCCTTTCAAACGAAATGGGCTTGACATAGGCCCATGGGTTTTAGTCTTAAGCCTAGTAACATATTACTAATATAAACTATGCAACCTATTACTAATACTAATGACCGACACTTGATAATACAAAAACGTATTCCCAACAAGTTTAATTTAAAAAATGGGTTAAATGTGAGGTGGTGTGATCATTAGGGTTGAAAGGTGATAGATTGTGAAGGGAAGTGATAGGAGAGAGAAAGCTGATGTGGCGCTGATATGGAATGTGAGATGATGTGACAATTTCCTTTAGTCTAATGCTGACCATCACCTCCACCTCAGCTAGCACATCAGATTTTCAACACAACCAGTTTACCATCATCTTTCAGGTGTAACAGTCACCACTGAACTAACCATCAAACTCATTTTTTTATAACAAATTTAATAATACTAAAATTAGACCTTCACTAAAAAGACATACATGTATAATTAAAAACTTAAATTCAACTTTTAGAAAATTAAAACATAAAGTAATAACCTAAATCATATTTCACCTTAACAATCTGCTTCAGCTCTAATACTTTTTTGCGTTTAATTCGGGCCAAATTTCATCGGGAGAAAGATAGAACATTATATCATCTTTTCTTTTTTCTTGTTGGAAGTCGAACATTTGTTATAGTAGTTCGTACTTTTTTTGATTCATCTCTGGTTCCTTTTGCTTCATCTCGATATACGCATCACTTTTTGTTTATTTGGCTGAAAAAGAAAAAGAAGTAGTGGGTGTTGGTAAGTTTTGATGTTGACGGTGTTTTGGGGTTTTATTTTTTAGAGTATCTTGAGACATCTTTGAAGTAGGAGTATAAAAATAGAATACGATTTGAA
Organism: Artemisia tridentata subsp. tridentata; assembly: GCA_021014915.2. NCBI lineage: Eukaryota > Viridiplantae > Streptophyta > Magnoliopsida > Asterales > Asteraceae > Artemisia > Artemisia tridentata. The sequence continues at coordinate 193,644,736 of CP139508.1, read as the reverse complement.
TATGTGAAAAAAATGAAATAGTAAGGGGATATTCATAGGTAAATATAATGATAAATAAAATTTGTTTATTTTTTAGTTAGTGTTTAGCGGTAAAACTTGAGGGAACGTTACCCCTTTTTCTTCTTTTTCCGTTAGGTGAAGCTTACCACCTAACCACCCCCATTTCCTCCCCTTCGCGTGCCAAGGAAGTATCTTCGTCGCGACCTTTATGTGTGCTTCACGTGTGGTCTTCAGCCACCATAATGCCTCGCCTACGCTAAATTGGCAAATTGATAAGTTTCTTAAGTACATGTCTCTAACTCAAACTAGACGATTATGCACGTATAACAGCAGTGTATAATGACAAATAGTTACATTTTGTTGTCACCTTTATTGCAACTCTTAAGGGTTCAATTGTAGTCATTGCGATAAAAAAAAGTTAATGCGCTGAATCGAAAAATGATAAAGTTTGTAGATTATAAAATATTTAAACTATTGGCTTTATGGTAGATAATATTATCTTTTTTAATCTTAGTAACTTTTTAGTTCTCGTTTTGTAAAATTTTATAAAAATATGTTTTTTCTTTGTATATAGTTAAAATGTATACAATTTTATAGGTTACCCCGTGACCATTTATGGACCCTTTCACTAAACATTACAAAGTATTTACTTAATAAAAATTGAATTTGGTTTGTTATAACATCAGGGTGTGTGATCGTTAGCTCATCTTAGGTTGGGCGGAGTGGGAGGTGATCCATCACCTTTCGACCCCCACCTCACGCGCCACCCCCAAAACAAACACCCCCTCACGCGCGACACAACAAAAAAAACAAAGTGAAAGGTGACCTGGTCACCTTTGGTTTTTAGAAAAAAACTGGGCCCCTTCCTTTATTCGACCGTTATATGTAAAAAAAAATAATAATAATAAAAAAAATATAATAATAATAAAAAAAATCTCATTATCCCGTTTTTAACCTTTAAATACCCATTAACTTCACCATTTTATACTCTCATAATCTCATCACTTTTACTTCTCATTTTAGTTTACAAAAATGTCTCAACAAAACACTCCCCGAACTACCAAGCGTCAACAACGAAAAGCTACCCAAAGCACTCCCCCGACACCCCAAGGAACGTTTACTCTCGGAAATACTCCACCATCAAACCAACAAATGTACTTACGACCACCATCATACTATTATAACCAACCTTACCCAAACCAACCATACCAAAACCGATACCAACAACAAAACGCTTATAGCTAATACTCACAAACAAACGCGTTTAGACAATTCTCCTCATAACCAAGCGCGTTCCCATTCGATAACCCCAACTACGGCTCACAAACCCATATGAGTGGTTGATAACATCAAATAGTATTGATATTTTAGTGTCAATTTGCTCATAATATGCTCATCATTTGTATTGTTTTACTTGAAAATATACTCTTATTTCTTAATATTTCATTTTCAGGTCATAAATGAGCATACGAACGAAGAGACGCGGATTTAGAAGGTTATTAATGTAAATATACAAGATTATGCTGGCCAGACAAAGTTTACGACGTTATTCCATACTCTACTTATGTCGTAACTGGGATTTACACTAGAAGACCAAAGTCAATGCAGTTCAAGGTTACGGCGTAACTTCACAACATAGTTACGCCGTATATATTTCCAGACATAGAAGAATTTTGATAGTCAAGATACTTACGTCGTAACCCATTTGCAAGGTTACGGCGTAAAAGTGATGAAATTCACTACGAGAGTTTTACGATCGTAACCATTTCTTAAGGTTACGCCGTAAATATTTTACTATGGATAAGATCGTTTGAGATACGATGGTTACGGCGTAACCAATTCACAAGGTTACGCCGTAACTTTGACGAGGCTATAAATAAAAGCCCCAATTCTGCATTTTCACATAACTTCCCAACACAACACACCAAGGGACGTAAAAGGGCTTCCAGATGGACGATATTCATCAGCATACGGAGCATTTCCAAGAGATAATTCACTCTATTTACTACATAAGTTTTAGTATTTCATATCAAATATTTGTATTTAATTCAATGTCTTTCATTATGATCTTAAACATTGAATTTTCTACATTATTTAATATGATCGGCTAAATACCTTTGGTGTTAGCCTAGTTATGAAATTGTTTATGCCATGATTTAGTTTTCTCATTTTCGTATTGCTTTATGTGCATATTTTCTTTGCTTATTCGTGGACACCTTTGTTTCGGTAGTATCTAGGAAGCTAGGAGAATTGACCATCGGACCCAAGACGAATAAGTTGCGAGTAGTGGTAAGAATTGACCATAGGACTACCACTATCTTGTGTGCGAATTGACCATAGGATCACCTACCTAACGGAGATACTTAAGAAGTTAAGGGGAAACCTAAGTTCCGAGAGGCCGGGTTTCCTTAGAATAAGTCTAGATTGTAGCTGGTACTTAATGACTAGGCTATAGGTTAACCAACAAACTCTGGAAATTGTATGGTTACAGAATAGGAACCTATGGAACATAGGCTAGACGAATTTACCCAAGGATTCTAGCAACATTTACTCCAAATGGAGCGATAGAAAACATTAATAGGAAAACTTAATTATGGCATAACAAGATAAGTAATTAGGCTAGCACATTTCTCCCTACTGATTATCTCTTTTATTTTAATTTGCTTTCATTTTATTTCATTTCATTAGTTTAATTAATCAATTCAAAAAACCCCCCTTTAAAATCAGTGACATTAGAACTTAGATTAGATCCGCACACATAGCTCTTGGGACGATTTCGGCTTTACCGATTACTACACTACACACGACCGGGTACACTACTCGTTAGTTCATAGGTAGACCTTAGGTAGAAGAGAATTTATAAATAGTAAAACCTGGTCTGAAATCCAGCATCAGTGGTTCGTCATCATAACAAAATACACAACAATCTATGTCTTCCATTCCTCCATTTCCATATGAAGATATGTACGAACCTCAATTTTTGGACTCTTATCAAAACACCACTCGTGAGGAGTCTCCCGTCGAAGTCACGGGCCCATCACCTGCACCGGCCCAAATGAAGCCGTCTAAAAATCGCCAAAATAGGATGGCTTGAAATGAGGACGCACCTCGGTGCCTTCCATGGACCGCTGAGGAAAAAATTGCGTTGTGTAAAGGTTGGGTTCATGTATCTGGAAATAGCGTCATAGGTAACACGGGGAGGGAGAGTGGATTTTGAAATGAGGTTTTAGGGCACATGGAGAGCAAACAAAGGCAACCGGTTGTCGAACGTTATGGTGAACGAGAAATGGAAGATGGTGTACCTGAACGTGACTCGATTTTGTAGAGTGTACGCTAACGTCATGCGTAGGGCGCCGACGAGTGGAGCCGAAGACGAAGATTACATCGAAAAGGCACTTCTTGAATATGAAGCTGAATACGGAGTACCGTTTACACTTCGTCATTGTTTGGAGGTTTTAAAAAAATGTCTGAAATGGATGGATATTGAAGTTCCAAACTTTGAAGCAAAGCAAAGAGAAAAGGCCAAGAGATATAAGTCATCTAGGTCTAGTTCGTTCAACCCAGTGTCTGGGGATGCTAGTTTTAATCCGGATGTGGATGTTGAAGACGATGAGGAATATTAGGTGCAGGAAGTTGAAAGACGGTCAATGGGTAAGGACAAAGCGAAAGCAGCGAAGAAGAAAGGGGCGGGATCATCGGGATTAGCATCAACTATGAATGAGGAAGCATTGGCTAGGTTAATGGTCTCCGAGTATGCAAGTCACAAAGAACATGCCATGACAATGAAGAAAGAAGAACGCACTGCTTTCTTGAAGATCAGAAAGAGGTAGTTGGAAGTTCGTGAACAAGAGTTGGCAATGCAACAATATAAACAACTTCAAAAAGACATAATATTCTATATGCAGCCATATGATCACTTGACTGGAGTAGCACGCCAGCAATTGGAAGAGATAAGGGTGGGGATCAAGGCGAAGTGGGATTTGAAATTTTAGTTTATGTTTTTTATTTAATACGTTTAAGTTTTTAATTATCTACGTATTGTTTTTAATTCCGTACGTTTAAGTTTTTTATAATCTATATAATATTTTTAGTTAATAAATAAAAATTTTAATTAAAAAAATGGGTATAAAGTTGAGGGAATGTGACCACTACGGGTGAAAAGTGAGAAGGGGTGAAAGGGGAGAGAAAAACTGATGTGACGCTAATGTAAAACGTAAAAAAAATGGTGTTTGTATTAAACAACTGATATTATTTTCTTTTCTGACTGATGTGATTTATTGATTATATTATATTGATATGAGAAAATATGTGAAATATATCAACGTCAACTCGTCAAGAGATAAAGAGAAAATAATCTATCATATATTTTGGACGATAAAATGAGAGGCTTTAGATGAAATATAAAAAGACATTCTTTTGAGATAAAATGTCATTTTCAAATAAAGCTTATAGAATACCATACAGATGTTATAGTATGGGTACACTGATGAAGTGTTTATCCATAGATTATATCTTCATTAATTGTCTATAGTTGTACTTTATATCCAATTGTATGTGAAATGATATTGCGACAGTTAGCTTTTACTTTTTCGGTAATATGGAGTACCAACAAATTGTGGCTTGACTCGATAGTAACTACCTGAACCAATGAGTTTAAACTTATAGGATACAATATTGCGTAAAGAGATGGTAGTAAAGACTAAAGAGGGTCAAACTAGTAAAGACTAAAGAGTTTAAACTTATAGGTCACGAATTATAGGTTGTTATAGTAATAAAGCTCAATATTCGCTCGTGGAAACAAATATACATAAAAACACCACTCATATAAAAATAATCCATTAAAATGACTGTTTTGTATATAGTTAATCGTCTTAAGCTAATATCTCTTTTCTAATCGTATTCACTTACTAACCGACTATATATTTCACATACCTAGATGATGATTCGATTACCTATATGATAGTTTGGAACTAAAAAACATGAACATAACCTGTAAGTTAACATCCACCAGCATTTTTTGTTAACGGAACTTAATCATTATTATCTTTTTAATTGCGTTTAACATTTATACTTCACTAGACGAATACCCGCACAAAGCGACTGTGCATGGCTGCAAATAATTATACTTACGAATTTGTGTTTTGGGTTGACCGTTGATGCAACTTTCGAGTTCAGTATGTAGTCATTGCGAGAAAAAATAGTTTATTGGTTATAAAAGAAAGATGATAAAAGTTTGAAGATTAAAGAATATTTAAAATATTACTTTAATTTAGTAGTTGATGTTGTTAACATTTTTAGGGTATGTTTGGCAACAAGTATTTGGAAGCATTTAGGAGCGACAAGCGGTAAGCGGTTTGCTTGAAAAGCTTGTTTGACAACAAAGCAACAAGAGTTAATATATTGTCAAACCGCTTCCATTTGAAATGCTTGTTAAACAAGCATTATGGAACTGCTCCAGCATTTTGTTTATGAAATTACCCATATACCCTTAAAAACAACGTTCAGTTTTTTATTTTAATGTTTATAGGCTCTTTTTGGTAATTTTACATTTTATAATTACAGCTACAATTACTTTACCAATATGTTTTTCAAACAAACAGCTACTGCTTACTACTTACTGCTACTGCCAACTACTACTGCTTGTTGCTTACTGCTTACTGCTACTGCTACTTCTACTTCTACTACTACGTGTCGCCAAATTTAGCCTTAATTAAAGGTATTTTAGTAATTAAAATGATTTTTTAAGTTTTCAAGATTAAGGATTAAGAAAAAGAAAGTGATTTGCACACTCAATTTATTGATTGAGACACTCACAATACAAGCAGATAAAGCACAATGTGAGCTTTGTATGACTAATTGAAGCATAAAAAAGAGTGTCCCAATAATTATTTAGAATATGCAAATCACTTCCCTTAAGAAAAATAGTGTAAATGCTTATAAAATACAGATTAGGTTAATGTATAGTTTAATTTATCATTGTTTTTTTTTTAAATATTTATATGTAATGAAAAAGAGTTATAAATAACACTAAACATACGTATTAAAGAATTTTGGACCAGGTTGTTGTTGGGCTAGATCATAAATTGGGTTTCAATGTTATCCGACAAACCACTATACAATATGAAATTTAGAAAAGTTTGATTAAGCCCAACTAAATTGAGCCGAAACCCAAGCAAAGACTATTTTCAGTTTATCAATTTTCTTCTTTGATGTTTGTACCAATCAATTCATAAAGGGTAACTCCATCTTTTCCTTCTTTCTTTTTTTTGGTAACAATGGTTTCGACTTTTTGGCTTCATAATCCATGAAGTTTGAATCCACCGACAAGAGATTCAAATCGGGTAAAGCCCTCTCTTTTTAGGAAGTTGACGTAGCCACTTTAGATTTGTTTGCACCTAGCATGAATTGAACCGGACCTCACACATTTCACTGATACTAGTTACAAGCATTTTGTCATTAGGCTATCCTTAGTAGTTGGGTAACCATCTTCTTCTATTGCATGTAATGGTTTCAATCACTATGTTTGGTGGTTTAAAACTTATTTGCCTATTTTAATTTTGGTCAAGAACTTATAGACAATATAGTACTTGCATCATATTGTTGTTTATATATTTTGCCTATGAAAGTCATGAACTCGTTAAGGGGGTGCTTGGTTGGGGGTATTGGGGGTAGAGAATTGGGGGTAGGGAATTGAAAAGGCAATGAATAAACATACTTGGTTAAGAGTAGGGAATGCAATCATTGCTTAATAGTGGGTAATGGGGCATTACTCAGTAAATTGGGAGGAATGGTAATAATTACCCACCACCACCACCACCACCAGCCACCACCACCACTACCACCAGCCGCCACCACCACCAGTAGCAGCCACCACCACCACCACCATCACCAGCCAACACCACCACCACCACCACCACCAGCCACCACCACCACCACCACCAGTCACCACCAACACCACCACCAGCCACCACTACCACCACCACTAGCAGCCACCACCACCACCACCAGCAGCCGCCACCACCACCACCACTACCACCAGCCACCACCACCACCAGCCACCACTCCCACTCCCACTGCCACTCCCACCACCACTAGCAGCCACCACCACTAGCAGCTACCACCACCAGCTACCACCACCAGCAGCCACCACCACCACCACCAGCCACCACCACCCCCACTAGCTACCACCACCAGCAGCCACCACTACCACCACCACTAGCAGCCACCACCAGCCACCACCCACCGCACCACCACCGCACCACCAGCCACCACCACCACCACCAGCAACCACCACCAGTAGCAGCCACCATCACCACCAGCAGCAGCCACCACCACCACCAGCCGCCACCACCACCAGCAGCCACCACCACCACCACTTTGGAGGTTAATGTGTTTTTCTTAAACCAAACACTATCAAAGATAATCATAATCCTCATTTCATTCCTTTATATTTCATTATATTCCCTTTACCTTTGTTATTCCCATTCTCCTTTTTGAACCAAGCGCACCCTAAGTAATTATTCTTGCAATTGTGTTTGTGACTCTGATATACCCAAAAAATACATTCTATAAATGAATCAAATAAGAATTTATGCTGTTAGTTTATGCCAAAAAAGAGCCTAACTTGAGTCTATGGTTTGCTATATCGACATATGATATAGTGTAAATATTGATCTTTGCATGTTCATCATCAAGAAGTGGCACATAAAAATGTACCAAATTGTCTTAATAAGTTCTTATGATAAGTAGAGGCCATGGGTACTTGATAACCAAAGAGAGAGAATGAGCAACATTAATCGTAAGTACACTACATGACCAAATATACATACATATACGCACAAGGATTAAGTGTACAGTAAATGTGAGTCTTTTGGTTAACTCATGTTTATTTGAAGGAAAAGTATTCCTCACTCCTCACTACTATGATCGGTTTGACTGAAACTTATTATTTAAAGGCAAAACGTGATCCGTAAAAGAGTCGTATACGAGGATGAGGATGTGAGAGATATGTGGTCACATAAAGCCTCCGGAATATAAAAGTCTCAAAATTTTACTATAATATGTAAATGGAATTTCATATATATCCATCCCTCAAACACATAAAAATATCATATTAACCAAAATACATTCATTTAATATATGGCGTATAATACTTTTAATGCATGTTTTTGATAAATGTAAAATTTTCAGTCTTAAAAATGGCTACTAATGCCACGATTCAAGAAATTGCATCAGCCATCAGCACTTGTAAATCGATCTTTCTTCACATTTACTCTTTAGAAAATTGTTAAACTTTTATTTGAACACCTCATTTTTGTTGTTAAATAAAGCTTTGCACATGGTTTTTGTTAAGTTAGAGACGGCCCTAGTCCATAATTCTATATAGAGAGTGTTTGTGTAAGCTTATGTTTGGATTTATGAGCTTACGTGATTTTGGTTTAATTTTCGTAAGCTCAAATATTTGGATTTATTCTGAGACCTACTGGCTTATATAAGCTGAGTCAACTTATATAAGTTCATAAGTATCAATATAAGCTTAATACTTGAGTTTATAACAATAAACTGAAATCATATAAGTCCACAAATAAATTTAAACAAACACCCTAAGACACATGTGACACAAACTTTAGATAAACAGATCCAAAGGAACATAATAGTCTGTTGAGATGGGCCTAGTAAATGAGATTGACAACATGGCTTCTTTTCGAGTTTATAGTTTTGACTTTTTACTAATGATTTTTTAGTAGTAGTTTTGTCTAATGTTACAAAACGAGGATTAACAAAGCTTCGCGTGTTGCAATGGCGTGCATTGTGAAAAAAGTTTTTACACCATAATAAAACTTTTATTGTAATTTACTTAATTGGTTTCTAACCACTTTTAAAGTTTATACCTTCAAACTATATTGATTAACGTGTAAGTAATCTATAATTTGGTTTAATATATATGTGTTAGAATGAGTTTTATTTATTAAATCTGCGTATAACTAAACTACACAATACAATTTATCTTCCAAAATATCTAATATTTTGAAATTATAAAGTGTATAAATTGTTACGTATTTACTTAGTTATTTTTATAAGGATAGTTTAAACTCTAAATAACTTAAATTCTACATCTTAAAAAAAAACCAATCATTCTCTAGATGTATCAAAATAAAAATATTTATAGATTAAGGAGTTTTATTAAAATATTTTACTGCCTGAGGGGGTTTTGATGAAACTTTTTATAAATTAGGGGGTTTTATGAAATTTTTTTATTGTGTAAGGGAGTTTCTCAAAATAAAATAGGTGTTAATTATATAAAAATTATAAGGGGGGTTTAAAACAATTTATAAAGATTAGGCTGTTATTTTATAAAAATTGAACGGGGTTTTATAAAAATATTTATCAAAAAGTCTGTAATCCGTTATGTTTTCTAATAATTTGTAATTTTCCCCGTTATAATTCTAGAAAGATTTTTTTGACTTTTTTTAATAGATTAGGGGGTTTTGTGAAAATGTTCCATAACATAAGAGATTTTTATAAATAAAAGTATGCATATCTTTATAGGTTAGGGGGTTTTATAAAAATATTTTTATAGTATAGGGGGTTTTATGAAAATGTGTTGATGCAAATAATGTTCTAAAAACGTTATTTCTATCTTTCGACAACTTCACGTTTTAAGGATGACAAAATGTGAAAACACGTTACGTTAAAATTAACGTAAACAAGTTTTTTTAATCGGAAGATCCCGTTTCTACACAAATCACTCTAGAACAAATTTACAACTTGACAAATGATCAAAGAAGTGAATTTGTGTTTTTGACATCACATTTTTATGTGACAAAACATTTCTTTCAAAAATATACTTTACAAATTATTTTTGAATAATTAAGAAATGTTTTAATGAAAAAATATGTTTAAAATACATAACAGCTATTTTTCCCCCCAAAATCAGCTCCAAACTTCCCCAAACAAGTTTTCACCAGAAAAGACAAAAAGAGGAGCGTTTTTGTCTGACACGGCTTCACAGTTCCACTAAATTTAGTGGAGCCGTGTGTGATTTAGTGGAGCCGTCCCTTTATAACGGCCAATTTTTTCTGCTTATAAATACCAGCCCACTTCACAGATTTTGGATATCCTTTTTCACACAAAACTTTTTGAGTTTGATACTCTCTTCACATCTTTTCTTCTTGATCATTTAGTTAGGTTTTCTTTTGTTTAAAAGTGATCCAATCATCCATTCAAGTGATCATCTTCATTCCTCTTCAATAGCAAGAGAAGAACACAAAGTATCCAAGTAGATACAAAGTGTTGTCATTCCTCTTCAATAGCAAGAGAAGAACTCAAGATATCCAAGAAGATGCAAGAGTTGTAGTTGTAGTTGTAGTTGTAGTTAGGGAAGTTGTAACATTTGTTACACACTTGTTGTATCCTAGTATACATCAAGATTATTTTTCTTTTGTGAGAGAGTGAGTGAAGATCATTGTGATCTTATAGAGATATTGATTATCTCTTGAAGCCATTGGGCTTGTGTGATTGATCAAAGGTAGATAGGTTAGAGTGAGTCAAGAGAGAGTTGATCATTGCGATCGTGTCGAGATCTTGGAGATCTCTTGAATCCATTGGGATTGTGTGATTGATCAAGTGGATCATAGGTAGATTGGGTAGATAGAGTCTTGTGTGAAGGAGTAAAGGATCAAGTAGATCGTGGTAGATTGGTGCTAGCTAAAATTAGCACTCGACATATAGCTTAGTGTCGGAAAACAAGTTAAGCGACGTGTACGGTTTTCTCCGCCTAAAGGGAGGTTGTTGACATAGTGCTTGAAACTCTCGAGTGTGGTACTCGGGGAGTGGAGTAGGGCGAAGAAGAGCTTCGTAGCCGAACCACTATAAATCCTTTTGTCCCGGTTTGATCTTTCCATCTCTTCTCTTTACTTTCATTACTCATAATTAGTTAGTTTAGTGTGTAGTTCATATTGGTGTTGATTGATTGCACATAAGACTCGAATCAAAGTTTTTCAAAGCAAAGTTTTTAAGAAGATTTAAAAACCGGTAAAACTATTCAACCCCCCCCCCCTTCTAGTTTTCCACAATTGGTATCAGGAGCCACATCAGTCAAGATTTTAAAGTAAATTGTATTTTAAAACTTGAATTGATCAATGGATTCCGACAAATATCTAGAAGGGCAATCTATGCAAAGACCACCACTTTTTGAAACCGATTGTTTTATCTATTGGAAAACAAGATTCGAAACGTATGTGAAATCAAAAGACATTGATCTTTGGCATGTTATTGCCGAGGGTGACTTTCAACCGATTCAAATGAATCCGGAAACTAAAAAGGATGAAATAGTTTCTTATGATAAACAAAGTGATGAACTTAAAAGAAAACTAGCCAAAAATAATGAGGATGATGATTTACAATGGTTTGCCTAAAAAGGAGTTTGAAAGAATTTTCATGTGTAATACGGAAAAAGATATTTGGAAAACTTTGTTAGTCACTCACCAAGGTAATAACCAAGTCAAAGAGAACAAGATAGATCTTCTTGTTCAACAATATGAACAATTTTCCATTTAGGAAGATGAGTCAATAGATAATGATTTTGCTAGATTTAATACCATTATTACTAGTCTTAAAGCTCTTGATGAAGGTTACTCTAGCAAAAATTATGTTAGGAAGTTTCTCAGGGCTCTACATCCTAAATGGAGAGCAAAGGTCACCGCCATCGAAGAGTCAAAGGACTTGGCGACATTGTCACTCGATGAACTAATAGGAAACTTGAAAGTTCACGAGATGATAATCAAGAAGGACTCCGATATAGTCAAAGGCAAAAGCGAGAGAGTTAGATCTCTAGCATTGAAAGCCAAGAAGGAGTCTAGTGATGAGGAATGTTCGAGTTCCGATAGTGAAGATGAAGAGTATGCCCTAGCCGTTAGAAACTTTAGAAAGTTTTTAGGAGGCGATGAAAAGAGGTCATTCCAAAAGAACCGAGACGAAAGGAAAGGGACAAGTGATAGGAAATGCTTTAGATGCGGAGACCCTAATCACCTCATAGGAGAATGTCCCAAACTACCAAAAACCAACAACCAAAGAGCTTTCATAGGAGGCTCTTTGTTAGGATCTCTGGGAAATAAGAGTTTCATTGTTGCTGCTGATAGTGTTAAGTTGGTTCCTGCCGATAGCTTTGGTTCCTGCTGAAAGCTCATTGCTGCCGACAGTGTTATCTTGTTTCTACCGATGGTGTTTGTTACTGCGGATAGTATTGTTTGTTATCCGTATATTTAGAATGTTTGTTAAGATTTATTTTTAGAAGAGATTGTTGTTTATCTCTTCACACGTTTTCTTGTAGAACGGGTTAGGGTTAGGTCATCTTGTTAGTATAAAAGATAAACCCGTCTATGAGTTTATGTGCACCTTTAACGTTTTCAATATTCAATATCACAAATCCTAGTTCATAGTTTGATCCATAGAGGATCATTGTCATTTAGAGTTTTCTTCTTTATTATACTTGCTGTTTAGTTTCCGCATAAACACTTGTATAGCATACAGAGGTTCTTGTTTATACCAAGCTCAATCAAGCTCGAAGTACTCGATCCTACAAGTGGTATCAGAGCCTGGTAAGGATCTCTGATAAAGAAGGAAACATTGTTGAGTTGTCTTTCTTGAATCTTTTCACAATGTCGCTACTGTCAGGAGATAGATTTGAAATGTGTGCAATGAAGATTAGGAGTTTGTTCCAAAATAAGTCTATGGAAAAGCTGACTGATAAAGGTGAATCCTATAAAACAAAAGATAATGTGGAAGAATATGCTCTGTTGGGATTCCCGTCTCAGGTACAAAGATGTAATCCTGCATGTCAAGAATTATACTCAACTCTTAATAATGAATATGATGACATGAAGTCTAAGTATAATGAATACTTTATTAAGGTACAAGCTTATGATAAGGCAGTTAAAACATTAGAAAAGCAAAAGGTTTGGTTTCAAAAGAATCAGTTAGCTTATGAGGAAAAGATAAGAGTTTTAGAGAGGGACTTGAAAAACACCACTAATGAGCTTAAACATTCTGAGTCTCAAAAAGCTAAGGTAGTGTTAGAGAAACAGGAGTTGCAGACTAAACTAGACAATACCTTGGGTAGGTTTGATAAATGGAAAGAAACATCTAAAAACCTAAACAAGCTAATTGATAGTTCTATGTCTGTCAGAACAAAACGTGGTTTAGGATTTGGAGACTATATAGGGCAAGATCAAGTTTATAACCCTAATGAGTATAGTGTTTTTAACCCTGAACCTGTAGACTATCAAATTCCTGTTAGGTTTGTCAAAGAAGGTGGAATGAATGCTGTTCCTCCACCTATCAGAGGAGTTTTTATGCCTACCCCTGTCCACTCTCTCTCTGACATTGACTCAAATGAGTCACAAATGGTTTATGGTAAAAAGTCAAAAGATTTACCTGAACCTAATGATTGTGTCTCTTGTCCCACAAGTGACAAGTCCTCAGAAGCAGAGTCTAAAGACTTTGTTTCATGTGACTCAAGTGAAAAGTCAATCACACCCAAATATCATAAGTCCTCAAGTTCAACTAATGGTAAATCTGCTCCTAAATCAGCCTTTTCAGATAACAGCTCAATTAATTCTTTTAAAAACAACTATGTCTCTAGTTCCACTAGTGATAATGGTGTCCATATTAAGAAAAATTGTAGTAAAAACAAGGCTGCTAGGAAGAAGACATGTTTTGTGTGTGGTAGTCAATATCATCTTATTAAAGATTGTGATTATCATGAGAAAAGATTGAATGGTGGGCAACAACAGAACAAATCATTGTGGAAAAATGTTAAACAAATACCACCATATGTTCCACAAACAGCAGGAATGAATTTTTATAGGAGTCCCTTTCCTGCTGATAGACCTGTTCCTGCTGGTTCCTCTGTTCCTGCTGATTTTCAGGGAACCATTCCTGCTGGTACTTCTTCATATATTCAAAGGGATTTCAGACCTGTCTATAATAATCACATCTTTGGAGGGGGAATGGCTTATTCTCCATGGTTTCCTTGGTAATTGTTCTGTTTGATTTATCATGTTGTTGTAATTGGAAAGGTGGTGTTAGCCTAAGGGGAGGCTAATGCTTGGATTTTTGTCTTGCTTTCTCATTCATTTATGTTTTGTTTGTATTTCTCTAGTTTTGTTTTGCAGGTTTTTCAGTGTCTTTTGTTAGCTAACTTTGTTTTGCAGCTTCTTAATGCTTGGTCTTAAAGCTAAACACAGCAATTTTCATTCATCATAAGAAAATTTAGCACATTCAGTTGCTGGTTACAAAAGATTACGGGTTTCAAAAGCTACCTATCAACATCATTCAAAACATCATACCAACCTTCATACATCACTTTATCTAAACCCTACCACCTATTCCATTTTCCCTTTACCCTTACCCATATTATCAGGCATGAACCTCCTTCCTCTCTGGCGACAGATCTCTTCATAAATATGGGGGACTGGAAGTGCCAATATCACTGGCAGTGGTTGTCTTGGTTCAGGGGGTGGCTTTGAAGAGCTTGAGGTAGTTGGCATTTGATGAGTTCTGGAGCGTGTCCTTGCAGTTGGATGGCTTGGTTGTGGAATAGGGTTGCTTGATTGTGGAACTGAATGGCTTGATTGTGGAATAGGCTTGCTTGATTGTGGAGCTGGATGGGCTGGCTTAGGAATGGGTCTGGTGGGATTCTTCCTTTGTCTTGGATCTTGGCCTTCATGATGTCGATTTTCTCGACTTCGAGGGTTTGGTTTTTCTCGGCTAAAGCTTTCTTGATGTTTAGCCTTGCCTTTTGGTACCGGTACTTTATAGAAAGCTGCAGTTGTCCTTTCCATCTCTTCAGCTAGCAGAGCTTCAGTTTCCTTCATCTGTTTCCTGAGCTCATCTGTAATGGGAAAATTGGGAGGGAAAGTCTCCCATTCACCCTGACAATAAACCAAAGACTTCAACTCTGATGAATCTTCATCATCAAAGCTAAAGTACTCAAATGAAGAAGGGGTAGATGGAAGAGGATCAGATGAATCCTCCTCAACCTTGGCCTTACCTTTGGTTTTAGAGGATGATGCTGTTTTGGGAAAATAGTTGTTCCATCCTGAGTCACTCGAGGAGGAAGAATCTGATGAGATTTCGATGATTGGATGTTTGGATGAACTCATGTTTTTGCTTGATTTTGAAGATTTTTGGTTTAGTTATGTGATTTGAGGGTTATATAATGATATGGAGATTAGTGCAAATTTATTGGTGGTTGGTATTGAGAGTTAATTCGAGTAAGTTATTCTTAATGACTAAGTTCGGAAGGTTGACTTTGGTCAAACCACCTCATTCCTGCCGATTGGTCAAACCTCTTATTGCTGCCGATTGACCAAGTGTTTCTGCCGATTGGTCAAACCTTCTTAATTTAATTGGTCAATGTTACGTGCAAAGAATTGCAGCAATTTAAAGTGATATTTTTGGCAACTCAACATATAATTGCACATCTCTCATCTCAATTTCTCAAAAACCTATCGAACCCTAATCTTCCCATTTCAAACCCTAAATCATTCCTTCAACACAATGACAACTCTTCGTTACAAGGATGATCATAACAAGGTTGCTTATTTGGAGTCTTCTTCAAGAAGTGTAGGTTATGATGAAATTCTGGCATTTCTTCGTGGGTCATCTATTTGTTATGCCCTCACTTATTGTCCAGTGACGGTGTATGATTCATTGGTCAAACAGTTTTGGAGGACAGCTAAGGCAAGACACATCGTGGGAAGGGAAGATGATATTGTTGCTACCATTGATAACCAAGAAGTGATTATTACTGAGGAGTTGATTCGGGTACAACTTCAATTTCCTGAGGAGCAAGGAGAATATGATCTTTCAAGGCAAGATATTACTGATGGTATGGCAGCTATAGGTTATCCTGTTACTGGGAGTTGTACTTTCTTGAAAAGTAAGTTGTCTCCTCAATGGAGATTTCTAATTCATACTTTACTCCAGTGTCTGAGTGTTAAGACAGGTGGTTGGGATCAATGTCCAAGTCCTATTGCATCTGGTCTAGTTTGTTTATCTCAGGGTAGGATCTTTAATTGGGCAAAATATATTTTTGAGGGAATGATTGAGAATCTCAGTAATGGTAAAAACAGCTTTTTGATGTACCCTAGATTTCTTCAAATCATCTTAGGTGTACAGACCATTAATACATCCCCTAAGATTATCAATCGGTTGACTGCCAAAATGTTTGCCCTGATGAAGATGAACTTTACTGGCCAACATTTGTCTTTGTTGCCCCCTATGTTGCACAACCCTGATCCTGCTGACAACCCTGATCTTGCTAATATTGCCAGTATCCCACCATCACCTAATGCAGCTGATGAAGGGAATTCAGTTGCTGCTGATGCAACTGCATCTGTTGCTGCTGATGACTCATCATCACCATCATCTAGACCAGTGACACCTACACCTGAGACTAATGACCATGTTGAACCCAATGATCAGTCCATTTCAGACGATACACCTGTTGTTCAGCCAACTCCTTCTGTGGACTTACCCTCTTCCTCAAGGCTTTCATCTCCTAGTCCTACTAGGCAAATATTCAGTGAAGACACACATATAAGGGAAGAATTTCATATATCTCCTCCTAGATCCAATGAAACTCCTAACACCTCAGATATTCCTACTAGTGGAGCTGAGGATGCTACTGATCTCACCCAGTTTCTTGACAGATCTGTGAAGAAAATTGAGGCATTAGAGTCAGAACTTCAAGAGACAAAAAGGGTTTTTAATGAGAGAGTGGATAATTTGGAAAAGGAGCTCAAAGACACTAAAGATACTTTTGGTGACATTATTCAAAAACTAAATGAGAGAATCAGTTCTTTGGAAGCTCAACATCCTCAAAAGAAAAGAAGGGTTATTCTTTCTGAGTCTGAGGAAGATCAGGATGATATGATATTTGATGGGCTTAATGTGCTAGCATCTGTTTCTCTTGATGGTGCAAATACTGAAGTACCTACCACTTCTGAGCACACCATCACTACTCAAGCTCAGGTCTCCACTGAAACAAGGACCATTGCTGCTGATGTCTCTGGTGTTCCTGCTGAAGTTGTTAGTGTTTCTTCTGAGTCTAAGGTTCCTGTTACTACTGTTGGTAGTTCATCTGTTGCTGCTGATAGTAACATCATTCCTCCTGAAGCAACTAAAAATGATGAAGAGATAGCTGCAAAGGTGCATGAACAGGAAATTGCTGCTGAAGAAGCTAGACTAGCTCAGGTTGCTCAAGATGAGGAGCTTGCAAGACAATTGTCTGTTGATGAGCAGAATGTTGCTGGGATTATGAATAACCCAAGCTCAGAAGATCCTACTTCAGAAGAGTTTAGTGCACAAGTTGAATACTTATTGAATACTGACATGATTATTAGAGCTCATGGGTTTATGGTTCTACAAAAGTCAGAATTGGACTCAGATGAAAGGTCGGATCTGCTCAAGGCATTCATCTTAAAGAAACAAAGAGCATCCACTTGGAATGAATTGATGCACAGGATCAGGGAAAGACAAAGGTCAGGATTTAAGATGCCCACAAACAGAGATAATATCAATTTTATGAAGGTGTATCTAAAGAATGAAGCTAACTACAAGATCAGTTACTTCAAAGGTTGGACTGATGCTGCCATTCAAAAGTTGTTCCTTGATACTTATGCAAAGCTCAACTCTTTGGTAGAGACTGATATTCCACAAAGCAGGAAAAGAGCATCTTCATCTTTAGAGTCTGATGATGCAAAGAAAATGAAGTCTGGAGAGTCATTGTCTGGTGCATCTTCTTTTATACCTGCTGAAGGTTCTCAGGATGCCACATTCATTTCACCAAGTCCTAATGTTGATGCATCTAAAGCATCACAAGAAGGTCTTGTTTCTGCTGATATTCCTGCTGCTAATGTTTCTATTCCTGCTGAACCATCTTCCTCTATTCCTATCCTTCAATATGGACTAAGAACAAGGCAGAAGAGTCATTCTCACTACTCTTCTTCTGTTGATATTTCTGAAGTGGATGATCATGATTTGATTAGGGTTGATTCTGAAAGTGATTCAGAGGGTGATTCCATTCATTCTTGGGGTCATATTGCTCATTGGGAGCTTAGGTCTACTTCTGAAGGTGAAGTAAATGTTTGGTTTTCTCTTGATGGGACAGTCAAATTCTTTACATTTCTGAGGGAGATCTTGAATAAGGTTGAAAGAAAAGATTTGGAGCATCTTTATAAGATAGTGGATAATCATTATCAATCTCATACTCCTACTGGGATTGGCTTGCTGCTTTGGGGTGATTTACAGGTCTTGATGAATACATTGGATGGAGACAAGACTAAATTGGTGTGGGGAAATCAATCATCCTGGAGAGTCTTTTCTTGGAGATTATATCCATCTTCCAATGTTCATGTGGTAGAACTCATCTCTGGCAAGTTCTTGACTATGTTTGTGGATGTCATTTATCCTTTATCTGAGGGTGTGTTAAAAAGAATGCTAACACAGAAGGTCAGAGTACCCAAGCATACAATTGGAAATGATTTAACCACTGCTGAACAATTGGTTAAATTCATTAAGGCTCAACTTGAAGCTAAGGGATCATCAGCTTAAGGGGAGGATTGAAGTTTAAGGGGAGGATGATTCTTGTTGTTGTTGTATATTTTCTATCTTTCTTTCTTTCTTTTGATTTCTTTTCTTATTTTTTTTCTTTTCTTTTGGTGTGTTTCTGATTTATTTTTCCTAGTTAAAAAAAAAAAAAAAAAATCTTTTGTATATTTTGTGTGCTAATAAGTTGGTTTTGAGCAACACCTTGCAGGTACAGTGTTGGTGTTTACACCTGCACAATAAATGGTGCTCAACTCACCATGTCTTGCAGACAACAAAGAGTTGACTCACCATGAGGGTACGGCTCTGGTGTGATAATCAAATCCGTTGATAGCTGTAATAGCTTGCTCAAAGCTATAGGGTACTTCAACTCACCCATGATTCAGTTCTGAGAGTTGAAAATGGTTCTCAATTCACCATGGATGTAACCCTTTATGGGATCCAAAGGATTGGCTAGTCCACAAAAGTATGGTTTGTGGTAAAGACACTTGGTATCCATATTTGGTATTCAATTCACCAAGGTTTTGCTGTAACCTAAGAATTGGCTAGTCCTGAGCAAACGGCTACAGGTAAAGACAAGTCAAATCCGTTTATAGTTGCTGATTTGCTAATAAATCAGATGGTTATCAGTGTACCATGGTCTAACACATCTAAACATTGGCTACTCCAGTAGTGATGGCTATTGGTAAAGAGACATCAAATCCATTAATTTTCAATGATTCACCTCTCACAGGAGTTAACACACCTGGATGTGATGAGAATAGTATGAAACTTAAGTGATTTGATGTACATATTGTCAAAGTAGCAGTCAAGTTCAAGTGAATGTCATGGTGACCAGTATCATATTGTGAAGAAGATTTCTTATTCCTGCTGAACTATTGAAGTTCAAGTTGCTGCTGGATGCTATAGAGGCTGGAATCTTGCAAGTTCAGGATTTTGCTGGTTACTACTTATTGCTGCTGCTAAGTCGCAGTCCTCAAGCCTGAGAAGTTCAAAGCTCTATCACATTGGAATCTTGCAGGTTAACCTAGTCAACCTCAAGATTAGGGGAGGATTGTTAGGATCTCTGGGAAATAAGAGTTTCATTGTTGCTGCCGATAGTGTTAAGTTGGTTCCTGCCGATAGCTTTGGTTCCTGCTGAAAGCTCATTGCTGCCGACAGTGTTATCTTGTTTCTACCGATGGTGTTTGTTACTGCGGATAGTATTGTTTGTTATCCGTATATTTAGAATGTTTGTTAAGATTTATTTTTAGAAGAGATTGTTGTTTATCTCTTCACACGTTTTCTTGTAGAACGGGTTAGGGTTAGGTCATCTTGTTAGTATAAAAGATAAACCCGTCTATGAGTTTATGTGCACCTTTAACGTTTTCAATATTCAATATCACAAATCCTAGTTCATAGTTTGATCCATAGAGGATCATTGTCATTTAGAGTTTTCTTCTTTATTATACTTGCTGTTTAGTTTCCGCATAAACACTTGTATAGCATACAGAGGTTCTTGTTTATACCAAGCTCAATCAAGCTCGAAGTACTCGATCCTACACTCTTGGAGTGATAGCGGTGAAGAAGAAGAGAAAGAAGCCCAACGATGAAACGTGCCTAATGGCTCAGGCTTCTAATGAGGTACATTCCGACTCTTCTTATTATAGTGATGATAATTTGTCAATAGATGACAATAGATTGCATGACGAATATAATAAACTATGCGAGGTTAGTTCTAAAATTTTAGGTAGAAACAGAACACTAAAATTAAAACTGCATGAACTTGAAGTGCTAATTTTAGAACTAAATGATCAAGTCAAAAGACTTGAGAAAAATAAAGAAGTAGACTTAGGATGTGGGTCATGCATAAGTCTTCAAGTAGAAAATGAGAAACTCAAAGAAAATTCTTTGAGAATCATTAAGTTCGAAGAAGGAACAAAAACACTTAATGATATGCTTGAAAACATTAGGTATAGTGAACATGACCGTGCAGGCTTAGGATTTGACCCAAACCAAGCTTCTACAAGTAGTACTAAACAAGTAAAATTTGTAAAGCCTGAAGTATCTGAATCTGTAGGTGACGGCACCACTAAAGGTACAGATGGCACCACTAAAATTAGTGGTACCGTGGTACCGTCTGGTGCTGAAGTCAGATCAGGGTCAATTTTGAAAAATAACTTAAGTCCTAAACCAAGTCAATTAGTTATTAATAATGTAGAATTACCTAGTACTAGTAATAAGGAAGTCAAAAGTATTTACAAATCCTTGTCAAACCCAGAACTTGGTTATGTAAAGCTTGATGATAGATCAAAGACTTCCTCACCTGGAAGAACAAATGTTCCTAAACCTCGGTCAAGAACTCCTCTACCGAGAGGTAACTTTAAAAGACAAATTTATCCAAGTAACTTCCCCGTAACTTGGAATGACAGACAATCACAAAGTTACTTACCATGGGAAATGTGTCCTCCATTCTCACATCCTAAACAAATGCAACAAATGCGTAGGATGTTTGCCACTAACAACTTTGGACCCATGAGATATTGGGGACCAAATGTTTGAGCTTTTGTTTTGCTAGATAAACATTGTTGTAAATAAACTTGAAGTCCAACAAATGGAGTGTGATTAGTGATTGCACTAATCTGATGACGCAAAGTTAAGCCGTGCCTCATATGTTTAGCTTTCAACAAAGGCAGTCTAGTCGTCAAGTTTTAAGGGCAACACCTCAGGCTCAGGTACACTTTCTTAAAACCCATTTGTTGGTAGAAATGCTAAGCATGAAGTTTCATTAGAATCTAACATAGTAGGCACTGTCACAAAGAAACGAAATTCACATTTCATCATGTCTCAAATATTTGTCAAAGACAATTATGGCATACTCAACTTGTCCAGAAATGTACAATGATCACTCAAAGATCATGCGTGACAAGTTTGAGATGAGCATGATGAGTGAATCAAGTTTCTTCCCTAGCCCTCGCACTATATCACTTGAAGACAGCATCCTTTTAAGTATACTAAAGTGTATATATATATATATATATACACATATATATATATATATACATATATATATATATATATATATATATACATATATATATATATATATACATATATATATATATATATATACATATATATATATATATATATATATATAATATATATATACACTTAGCCAAGAAAAATCTTAATCAATACTAACGCCCATGTCCGCGGAGACGAATCTCACAAGAGACGATGAAGGTGAGTACGCGGATAGTACTAGGTTAGGGGCATAATAGGTAATTTAGATTACCTAACGGCAAGTAGGCCCGACATCATATCTAGTGTCTGGCTTTGTGCCCGCTTGTAAGAAGGATCCCAAAACTTCTTAACTTAAAGCGTTTGATGTATCGTCTGATGCATTAATGGCACTATACACTTGAGATTATGATATCTCAAGAAGATTGGTGTAGAAACTGTTGTCTATACCAACTTTGATAATGCGGGAGATAATGTGGATTGATAAAGAAAAAGTGATGTTTGTACCCTCATAGGTTGTTGTCAAACTTCTTGGTTCTCCATGAAACAAACCACTCTTGCTATCTCCACTACCGAAGCCGAATGCGTAAGCGCCGGAAAGGCATGACAACAAGCACTATGGATGAGATAAGCACTAATCAAATGAGACGTACATCTCAACAACACTCCTGTGAAGAGTGACAGCCGAGGTGCAAATAGACTTGACCAAGAACCCCGTGGATTGCTCATGTACCAAGCTTATCGAAGTACGTCATCTCCTCCGTCACAATGATGTCAAAAGAGAAATCTTTTCTTGGAAAAGTTTTCCTTAAAGGACAACATCGTTGATATCCTAACCAATACGTTCTTCACATCCTTCTTATGACTATTTTAATATTTCTTCGGAAATATGAAAGTCATCGTTCATATCTCATCTCATGACTTTCTAAATATTTCACTGGAAATATTGAAGTCATTTCTCACGTCTCATCTTATGACTCTTTAAGTCATCCTTCTCATCCCACTCATGGCTATTTCAATATTTCACTGGAAATGTTAAAGTCATCCCTTACGCCCTATCTCGTAACTCGCTCAATATTTCACCAGAAATATTAAGTCACTCCTCTCATCCTTCTTATGACCACTCAAATATTTCACTTGAAATATTTAAGTCATTCCTTACGTCTCGCTTCATGACTTTTTAAGTCATCTCTCTCGTTCATCTCATGACTTTTCAATATTTCACTGGAAATATCAAGTCATTCCTTACGTCTCGTCTCATGACTGTTAAATATTTCACTGGAAATATTAAGTCATTCCTTACGCCTCATCTCATGACTGTTGAGCATTTCACTGGAAATGTTAAGTCATTCCTTAAATCTTGTCTCATGACTTCTAGATATTTCACTAAAAATATTAAGTCATTCCGTTCGTCTTACCATATGACTTTTTAATATTTCACTGGAAATATTGAAGTCACTTCTCTCGTCTCGCATCATAACTCCATGAGTCATCCGTCTCATTCCACTCATGACTGATTAAGTATTTCACTGGAAATATTGTAGTCATCCTCTATATCTCGTCTCATGACTTCTACATATTTCACGGGAAATATGAAAGTCAATCCTCACTTTCCTCCAATAACCATTTTTGTATTTCCCTGGAAATACCAAGGTTATCTCTTGTCATTACGCTTAGTCGTCCTCGTTAGAAGAGTTTATTAGCTATAAACTCTTTCCTCGCGTCAAAAAGTCTTACTAAATAAGTAAGATCAATCAGTCAAGAGTCAAAACAGATTAAAAATGGGACTTAGACACAGACGGCTCCACTAAAGTGGGACGGCACCACTAAACATTAGTGGTTCCATGGTACCATGTATCTGATGTAGCCCATTTTTCTTTCCCCTTTCCCTCTGCACACTCATTCAAACAAAATACTCACTTCCACTCAACTGTCAAAACCGAACCCAACACCAAAATCCAATTACACTCTTGCTAATCAAGATCGAGGCATTGCAATCAAAGAATCTTAATCACTACAACACAAATTGTAAGTCAATTTTCTTTAATTTCTTTTCAATTTGAGTCTAGGGTTTGTTCTCATGCATAAAATCGAATTGGGGGTTTTCAATTTTTGTTGAACTTTTATGCAATTAGGACTAGGATTAGACAATGTAGTACTTGCATGGTTCTCTAAACCTAGGATTTTCATAAACCCACTTATATTGCATAATCTAGTCCGAATTTAACCATTTAAATCGGATTAAGATTAATTATTTGATTAGGAATAATTAACATTGAGGCTTTTCAATTTTAACATTGATTAAAATTGGATTAGGAATAATTAACATTGAGGCTTTTCAATTTTAAGACTTTTGGCGCCAAGTTGAGGCAAACTAAAAACGTTTTTGCATGCATACATGATCTCACAAATATGGATCGAATTACATAACTAATATGTATTCTTCGACATATTTGTTTGAGCAAAATTGAAGTTAGGAGTGTTTGGGTAATCTCATTAGGTTTATTTTTAGAGTCGAGATCACCGCACCTCCACATTGTTTGCATTTAGGCACACACACACATTAAAAATGTGATCACCAAAATGCAACAAGTTAACATATATAATTATATTTTTGTAGGTAACAATGTCTCGTATGGATTATCAAGATACCAAAAAGTACATCCCTATCTTAGTCAATGATCCAAACATCCCCGATGAGCAAAAAGCTTATCTCGCTAAAGTCCAACATCGATATATACACGAAGGTCGTGTAGTCGATGATCTTTTTGTCCTCTTGGATAACATCCAAGAATGTTTTCCCACAATCCAATTTGATTGTTTATACAAAATAAATGATCAAATTTGTCCTCGTTTCGTTCTTGAGTTTTATAGTCGTGTCCGTACCTTCAATGACCTTGAAGGTAATGTCTTCCTTGATTTTTGGATTCAAAACCAAAACATCATATTGTCCATCACCGAGCTTGGTGACATTCTCGGTGTTCCTTCGTATGGTCAGTGTGCATACACTGAAAACCATTCCTTAGAGTCACTTCGCTACAATCTTGAAAGTGAAGGAGCCTATCGTACCGAAATCCCCAACCTTGAAACCATAAAACTCCACATCCAAACTCCTCGAGTCGCCAACACGCACCACAAGCGTGATGGTTCTATTTTCTATCTTGATCCCAACCGAATCTACCTCAAAGAGCTCTTTCCCGACCTCAGAAATTGGGAACTTCTTCTACGTGAGAACGTGTTGAGCCTTGCGGGCAACCGGGATCATGTTCCGGCGAGTCTCGCCCACATGCTTTTTGTCTTAGTATCGAGGAGCCATACAACCTCGCATACTACATGGCCAAAAGGATGGCCAACATCCATAGTCGTTCCGATAAGCTCATGCCATACGGCATGTTGCTTACTCGTCTATTCAAGTGGGTTATGGAAACTTACCCACGTCTTTATAGTGTCGACTATGTCCTAGTCAATCCCGTCATGAAACCCCTTGGTGGACTACAACGTCGCACAAAGCAACGTAAGGACAAAGGATCCAAACGTGGTCGTAAATCCACTTCCGATGCTACTTTCTCGTCTTCCTCTTTCGGTCATGGTTCATCATCCCAACCTATGGATGAGGATGATGATGAGGTGAACGAAGAAGGAACGTCTCGTCCTCGTACTCCCTCTCACGACACCTTCTTTCGCAACCTTGACACATCATCGTTCGAACAAACCTCCGACCTTACCTTCAATCAAACCAATTTAACTTCTGTGATGAGAAGGCAAACAACCATGTACAATCGACAAGTGTCGATGCATGAGCAAACTATCAGGGGGTTCAAGTCCATTGGCAAGGCAATCAAGGGGCTCGGGAACAAGATTAAGAAGTTGGGGAAGAGAAGAGATTAGATAGGATTAACTTAAGTATTATTACTAACTTAAGTATTATTAAGCTATAATTAATGGGTCATGGCAATGTCCATCTAACATAAACAAGTTTGAATTATCTTGACATTTCTTGCTTGACATTGGTTACTTTAACAAGTTAATCAATCTTTATGTTTTATTACCTTTGTGAGCTTTGTCTAGTTCATAAATTTTCTTTTATTTTACTGCATGCACTAGATGATAAAATTGCCTAGAATGATGCATGCTTAATAGTTGCCTAAACAATAGATAATCACATGATATTGTTTGTTGCTAGTTGAGACTAGTGTTAGGAAAATAAGGTGATCAATCTTTAGTGAATTGAGGCTTTGGGATTTGCTGCAAATAGTCCACCCAGAATTACCCATTTAGGCAACCTAGAACCTGCAGAACTGGAAAAAGAGTCAACTACAGGCCACGGCTCCACTAAATAGGAAACGACACCACTAAATTTAGTGGTACCTTGGGTCATTTAGCGGTACCGTTCCCTGGGAAGACGAATTTAACTGTTCTCTTCCACTTTTTGACCCTCTTTTCCTGGAATTCTGCAAACACAAACTGATTCCAATACACACATATCCCCAAATCCACCATCCTATCCATCCATGCATGCTTTGATTTGGCTATATAAGCTCATATCATGCATTGCTCTTCCACCACCATTTCACACTCACCATAAAGACTTATCATGTCTTCCACCATGGCCACTACTTCCCACAAAACCAAGAAGCCAAGGTTGAACCTCAACCTTTCAATGAGATAATTCTCATTGATCTCACTTTAGATGATGATGATGAAGCCCACACACCACAAACCTCAACCAAATCAACCTCCTTAATCTCTACACCCTTAGCTCCACCAAAGGCCAACTCAAAAAGGCCAACATCATCATCCACCTCCACTATGAGAATCACCACACCTTTGTCTCAACCAAGTCCTCCTCAACTACTAGCCTTAACACTAACCCTATCACCATCAACCCCCTTTGAACTTGGCACTAACACATCATCTTCATCACTATCACCATCACCACAACCACTAATAGGTCATCCCATTCTTTATCCCCTACAACCACATACCATAAGTTGTCCTTGTTGTCACCACAACCAACACCTCATCATGTGCCTTAGAGATGAGTTGAGCCTTCAATTCTCCTACCTTGAGCACCTCCTCACACCACCACAAGGACCCATCATACCACCTCCTCCACCACCAAATAGCCCAACCAACTAAACATTGTTATGTTTAGTTTTTCAAATAAAAGCTTAGGACCCTTTTGGCATTTGAAGCAAATCTTGAAGTCTCTTATCACTAATGATGTTTATGTGTTTTCTTGTAGTTTATTTTGCTTCTATGATGTAGTCATACATATGTATGACATTTGTTTTATTTTTATGAATGAATGGGCTTTCATGTGGTTGTTTCTTTTTTTCCTTTTTTTTTTTTTTTGCTACTTAGCCATATTTTTGTGTTTAGATATTTGTCATATGTGCTACATGTTAGAACTTGTATATTTGCTTTCTAACCATGTTTTGTAGCATGAGTCATTGCTCGATTCCTTGGTGTCCTCCAAACGAGGGGGAGCCTTAGCAACCTTTTTGCTTCGACAAAAAGGGGGAGAAATGGGAGTAAACTCATTAAAAACTTGTTAAAACTAATTCTAACTTAAAATGAGTTTATGTTTTGTCATCATCAAAAAAGGGGAGATTGTTGATGCAAATAATGTTCTAAAAACGTTATTTCTATCTTTCGATAACTTCACGTTTTGAGGATGACAAAATGTGAAAACATGTTACGTTAAAATTAACGTAAACAAGTTTTTAATCGGGAGATCCTGTTTCTACACAAATCACTCTAGAACAAATTTACAACTTGACAAATGATCAAAGAAGTGAATTTGTGTTTTTGACATCACATTTTTATGTGACAAAATATTTCTTTCAAAAATATACTTTACAAATCATTTTTGAATAATTAAGAAATGTTTTAATGGAAAAATATGTTTAAAATACATAACAGCTATTTTTCCCCCAAAAATCAGTTCCAAACTTCCCCAAACAAGTTTTCACCAGAAAAGACAAAAAGAGGAGCGTTTTTGTCTGACACGGCTCCACGGTTCCATTAAATTTAGTGGAGCCGTGTGTGATTTAGTGGAGCCGTCCCTTTATAACGGCCAGATATTTTTCTGCCTATAAATATCAGCCCACTTCACAGATTTTGGGTATCCTTTTTCACGCAAAACTTTCTGAGTTTGATACTCTCTTCATATCTTTTCTTCTTGATCATTTAGTTAGGTTTTCTTTTGTTTAAGAGTGATCCAATCATCCATTCAAGTAATCCTCTTCATTCCTCTTCAATAGCAAGAGAAGAACACAAAGTATCCAAGTAGATACAAAGTGTTGTCATTCCTCTTCAATAGCAAGAGAAGAACTCAAGGTATCCAAGAAGATACAAGAGTTGTAATTGTAGTTAGGGAAGTTGTAACATTTGTTACACACTTGTTGTATCCTAGTATACATCAAGATTATTTTTCTTTTGTGAGAGAGTGAGTGAAGATCATTGTGATCTTATAGAGATATTGATTATCTCTTGAAGCCATTGGGCTTATGTGATTGATCAAAGGTAGATAGGTTAGAGTGAGTCAAGAGAGAGTTGATCATTGCGATCGTGTCGAGATCTTGGAGATCTCTTGAAGCCATTGGGCTTGTGTGATTGATCAAGTGGATCATAGGTAGATCGGGTAGATCGAGTCTTGTGTGAAGGAGTAAAGGATCAAGTAGATCGTGGTAGATTGGTGCTAGCTAAGATTAGCACTCGACATCTAGCTTAGTGTCGAAAAACAAGTTAAGCGACGTGTACGGTTTTCTCCGCCTAAAGGTAGGTTGTTGACATAGTGCTTGAAACTCTCGAGTGTGGTACTCGGGGAGTGGAGTAGGGCGAAGAAGAGCTTCGTAGCCAAACCACTATAAATCCTTTTGTCCCGGTTTGATCTTTCCATCTCTTCTCTTTACTTTCATTACTCATAATTAGTTAATTTAGTGTGTAGTTCATATTGGTGTTGATTGATTGCACATAAGACTCGAATAAAAGTTTTTCAAAGCAAAGTTTTTAAGAAGATTTAAAAACCGGTGAAACTATTCAACCCCCCCTTCTAGTTTTCCAAAAAATGTTTATAGTTTAGGGTGTTTTATGTAAATGTTTTATAACTTAAGGTGTTTTTGTAAAATTATTTTTAACGGATAACGGGTTTTATGACCAGATATTTTAAAGCATATGGGGTTTTTATGAAAATGTTTATAGTTTATGGGGTTTATATAAATGTTGTATAGCGCAAGAGGTCTTTTGAAAATATTTATAACGGATAACGGGCCATTATTTTTTCCTAATGAATAGTATGTTGGCCCCGTTATATTTTTGCCAATTATATATATTAGTAACGGTAATAATATATTAGTACTACATCCGTCCCATATTAAGTGTCCACTTTGACTTTTTGTAGTCTTTATTGTTCAACTGTGACCTTAAATTCTATTATTCGTGTTATATAATACTTGATGCAAAATATATGAATGAAATGATTTTTAAATGTATTTAAAATGGTATAATTTTCATCAAGTATTATGTAGCACAAATAAAAATATTTACGGTTAAAGTTTAACAAGAAAGACTTTAAAAAGTAAATGGACGGAGGGAGTAGTAATTAACTTTTTTTTTTTTTTATTTTTTATTTTTAGCATTTACTTCTTTTAATGGGTCATTCTGAAAGTGAAACTTTTTTGTTATTGTATCAGTACTTTCAATGATTTAAAAGAGTAGTTATTTTTTATTTTTCCAACGTGTGATTATAATAACCGGTAATTTATCTAACATGTCATAAGTTATCATCAAATGTTAATGTATTTTAACTTTCTAATCTACTGTGTTAAGGAAACAAAGCACAAATAAGAAAATGGAAAATCAATAGATCTTTCCTTTCTTTAACGTGTCACTAAAACCACATCCACATTTTACTACTGAGTATAACTTACGTTACTTTAGACATTTGGACCGGTTATTGAGTTAAAAAACTAAAAAATTAAATAATTATTATTTGAATGACAAAGCACATGTAATAACTAAAACGAGGAATACGACCCCCGCGTTGTGCGGGGGGGGGGGGGGTAGGATCTGCTCCCCTTGTATTAAATGGACCGCCTGCATAAAGAGTAGGACATTTACAAACAACAACAACCGCATATAAATATAGATTATATAAAATGTATATACTATAAAGTACCTTCAACACAGCGAGACGTCGTCTGTGATTGGAAGTCCGGTGTTACCAAACCTGCAAGTGGTAACAGCACATATTATGAAACGTTCATTGACCGTGTCAAAATCGAAATTATTTTTTCGTTTGAAAAGCAACTGTAATACTAAATCTGCTCTTCCAATATTAACCAAGCATCATATGTAAAGAATAACATCTCCACTAACAGCAGCAAAGAATAACCATTGTACGTAAAGAATAACATATCTACTAACGATATCAAATGCAACGAATAGGAAGCACCTTCAAAAATAGGACACTTCCTGTGATTGAAAATTCAGCATTACCGGACCAGTATCTGCTCCCGCAACATCTTTAAAAGGTTTATTAGACGTATAAGAATCTAATAGTCTGCCATTTTTTCACAACTAAAAACAATAGGAACAACAATAACCTCGGAAAGCAATCGAAGAAGCAACACTTGGAATATTTCAATATTGTTGCTGCTGCTTTGCGATTTATTGATGCATATTTGATCAGATGATTGTAGTTGCCCTTCTCCACTGAAATCAGCAACTCGACAGTTACAGGTTTGGTGCTCGATCTAGCCCAGAACTGATTGGTTGGTTGTTGTGACAGCCAAGGTCTAAAGATTGTCCCACTTCCCTCATTGGGTTCCTATCTGTTCATCATGATGAATGTATTCTAATCTCATTTATTATAAATAAATTAAGATCAATGTTACTAAATGGTAATATTCTCATCCTATGAAAATCACATCAATTGCGCCTACATATCACAATCTTTGACCATTATTAAAATGGCTAAAATACCCTTGTCTATTACCAGACTTATGACATCAACCTTTGAACAACAAAGGGGTACTCAATAATCAGCAATATGACATCAAGAAACATAAAAATGGTAGCTTTTTCACGTGACTAATATAAACGAACCACGGGTTGAATCGTAAATGCTTACAATAGGATCGGGTGCATCGTCTTGCTTGCACATGACCCATCGGACACCGGTACCGAATCCGACGGCCAGATTTGTAGCCCAGTTCATGTGATTATGTCCAGCACCTCCAAGCGCCTTTCCAATGGACCCATATTCATTCTCTATCTGCATCAAGGCCATATTTATTTGTCACATTCTGTACACCATTTGTCACATACTTTACACCATTTGTCATTACTCATTTCACCAATGTACAACTTATAACGCGTAAGTAGTAGCTAAATATTTTACCTGTGAGAGGATTATAGGACCTCTTTCAGATTCAAACACACATATTATTAAAAGCTGAGGCTTCAACAACAATTACCTTAAAAATTTTAAAAATCAAACAACAAATAGATCCCTTAAGCCTCCTCATCTCGAGGCTTCAGAGCAATCATCCATGACTAACAGTAACGTCATATTCATTAGAAAATTACACCTCAACTGTTAAATTGCATACCAGATCTGAAATACTGAAAACGCATAAAATGAAACATAGTTCATGCATTGTGTAGATCAGACAGGAACTCACATTCGTATTCTGTTGATGAACCGGCCTTTGAGTAGCGTCAACCGATTTCAAGTAACCTTTAATTTAGACCGAACTGAGATACTTTTAGGCATGCACACTCTTTGATCACCTCTAACAAAGCATCGACCTACACGTTCAGCCATATTACATTGATGAATCGGCGTTTAAGTAGCATCAACCGATTTCAAGTAACCTTTAATTTAGACCGAAAAACAAACCAAGAAACAAAATAATAATATATCAAAATGAAGACAATACCTGTGAGATTTGTTGGACATGTCATACAGTAATCAGCCGCTCCTAAAACAACAGTAACATAAAAGGTAGCATAAGGATACTCAGAAGTTTTACAATTTATATACGTTTAAAATTAACAAATTCAAACAACAAATAGATCCATTCAGACTCCTATATATATATCCCCAAAAAAGGACAACAAAACTGGGGTTAACAAACTTACAAAATCTTACTGGGCTAACCAAAGAAGCCGCTTCTTCTCCATCATAAAATCAAACAACCGCATGAACAGCCTTTTTTGTTTCCTTACACAAAATTAAACACATAAGATTGGTGTATGTATATATATCCAATATCATCTATATAATTTATGTGTACACTAAATAAAAACATGAGATTCTGAAATTAGTCGTTCGCAATACCTACTCTTCTATCCTATATCCAGGTAGACACCATTAATAAATGCATGTTCCTCACCGGCATCAGCAGCTGCATGTCGTGCGCTGCTGCTCTCGATAGGAGCTTTAAGAATAGGAGGGAACTGGCCTGCAGCGGCTAGAGTTTCATTATTTTAATGAAAATGTAGTGAAAAAAACATGATCGCTATTAAACACATGTCTGTTAAAATATATAAGACCACAACTTTGAAGGGATGCTACAAACCTGTGGGTATCGTTGCCGTTGGTTGGGTGACTGAATTTCCTGTTAATAAGGCGGCTGGTGTTATTATGTCCACCCATTCCAAGGGTGTTGCAGTAGTTGACGCTAACCGACAATCACTCACACCTAGGATAAGAAAAACGTGGAATGTGAATTATAAAGATGGTCATACACATGGACACAACTGTTCGCATGTAAAAGAACGGCTAATAGGTTCCTGTGAAGTCTCAACTGTGTTCTTAATCAAGCAGCCAACTGCATCAGCAACCAGATACAGATATGGAATTTTTTATTTCGCATTATTATAGGGTCTTGTATTGTTTACTGCAAAGTCAAATGTTTCCATTAGAAATGAATTTTCGTGCAGTTTTGTTGAGAAACGATAACAAATTAAAACCATGATGCCATGCTCAAATATCTGATGTACAATTTTGAAACATCTTTCTTACATTTAAAGAAAAAGTTGCACACCGGCTAATGAGGCCAATGTTTTAGTTGATATGGCAATTTCCACCAATTTATGTATGAATGAGTCACATAGGGTTTTTCTTTACCTCAAGTGGGTCAAACAAAGAAATTACAAAAATATATGATAAGGAAAATGGTCAAACGGGTCGAATGTCGAAAACAGATTATGTCCAATGCATAAAACCTCCTAAACCATTCCGTAATCATTTTTAGACAAACCAGGTATTTATAAAAACATGAAACTTCTAGATGAAAAATGATTCAGGTTAACCCATATCATCCAGTATAAAACAAAATAATGAATTTCACTCATCGCCCAAGCTGCCTGTCCCGCCTATTTTCCACCGTAACTTATTGCTTGTATGTTCCGTACACGAAATTATGCCAGAAAAAGTGGCACAAACATAGTTCAATTTGTAGTAGTAGTACTTCATGCACCCCCGAATCAATTTTTTTTTTTTTTTTTTTTTTTTTTTTTTTTTTTTTTTTTTTTTGTCATTTGAAGATTAAAACTACTAATTACCATATTCGATATTTGGTAAATAAATAGGTCTCTTTGATGATAGGTTTTTCATCAGATTAGTACAGCAACCAAATTTCTTTGAGAACAGATAGCAATTTTTTTGAAGCTTATAGTGCAATCATCTAACAGTTTCTTGGAAATTTGCAGAAAGTATGTCAATTTGAAGTTCAAATTTAGTTTCTCTGACCTCATAGTTAAAACATACCTCTTTGTTGGGAAGTTCAACACCTTTTCAGCATCGGAGCAGTAAGGATTCATTCTATACGATTGCTGCTCTTCTCTGACTCTCAAAAACCAAGTCAAGAGATCCAAGATTCCCTCCTGTGGCACCTGATGGTATTTCCTGCATAACATCCAACAAATTCATCATCTGTGCTAAAAAACAACAATGTGGAAAGCAGAGGTGGCATCTTTCACCTAAATATGGTCAAATTCGGTTGTCTTTAAACGGACCGAATGAGTCGAGCCAAAAAATATGGTTTTAAGAAAAGAGGGTCAAACGACAACGTTGTTAATAGTATGCTCGACACTAATTTCAGATTGTATAATGGAAAATACGGTTGCAATAGAACGTGTCAACCAAAGACATTCACCTTCTGCAGCTGTTGTAAATGCCAGTGTTGCACATCCATGTAAGTGCGAGTCGCGTGTCGTAAATCGACGGCCTGCATACACAACAAAAAATTGAGTATTAATAGTATGAATTTTGTAAATGTAACAAACAACAATAACGTTTAGTGAAAAAAACCTTCTGAAGCAGCAGAAACAGTTTGTAATGAAAAGTCTTAGCGTTACCGTTTCATGCGTTCTTGCCGCAACATTTTCTGAAAGGTTTAACAAACGTGTCACAGCCAACGTTGCCGCACTCGTACTTGAGGATGCAGGAAGCCACTGAATTTGGTTGATTTAATCAACTATGTATCACATATGGAGATATACATGTTTTACCATTTTGGGACATCCAGTTAATAATTTTTTTGGTGGTAAGTATACAATATCTGCCCCCTGATCAACATCAGAATTCATCCAACATTAGAATGCAGGTGCAACTGCTATAATCAAAATACAAAGCTTTAAGCTACTCACCTCCTTTTCAAATCTAAATCATCGCCAACCTCATCTTTGGTAACGTTTAACTGTGGCAGCGTTCCAACTATATCAATGGCAGCTGTATAAGTGAAAGCAATAAGAATGTGTACTGACAAAACATATATCATCATAAGTTGCTTGACCATGTACATATGAAACTTTATCTCTACTTCGAAACATACATCAAACACATTACCACCATATTCATAGTAGCTTTTTATTGTCAAATCCATAAAGCTTTCTTAACAAAGTACCATACACGATTATGAAATCATGACAAAGCTAAAATATGATTCAGGCGGTAAATTAGTAAAAAAAAAAAAAAAAAGAAACATACCTTTTAAATCGTATAGTTTGACAGCAGGCTCTTTTTCATTAACCTTATACAATAACAATATAACACAATCAACCAAACAAAACAAAACCCTTATTGCTAAAATATATAATAATCAAGAAAACCGAAATTAAATTTACAAACCTTAACATGAATCGACCATAAAGAAATAAAATCTACTTGCCCAAAAAAAAACCCCACAACTGAAACCCTAAATCCTCTATTTTCATTAAGTTTAATTGAAGCTGACGTTATCTTCTCGATCTTCTGGATTTGATGAACCGATGAGTATTAAGCGGTGGTATGCGTATGTGAAGACACGTGGTATGCGTATGAACCGATGAGTATTAACCGGAGAATGAATAGGCTACAACATGGGCTGGGTTACATTGTTGGGCTAGCGTAATGGGCCAGAGTTTTACCATAACGGGCTAAAAATTTAATAATTTAATAAGGATTGTGTCAGACTTGTGTTTTTAACTTATAGAGATAAAAAAAAAAAAAAAAAAAAAAAAAAAAAAAAAAAAGTGTCACTAAGTAGCTTATTGTTAAAAGTAGGAAACTATTTTTATGACATACTATTCTAGAACAATTTAATTACTTTTACATATATAGTCTCATAATGGCATCCACGATGCTCAAAGCCTCAAACATTGAAAAGCTAGACCGTACGATTTCAACATTTTATTATTTTTTAAAAAATTGTTAATAAAAAAGTAACATGTAACAAGTGTAATAACTTTATAAAATAGGGATTCATGATTACATTAACGGAAATGATATATTCGTCTTTGATTACGAATATATTCAACATATGTGTGTTGTCTACTTAAATATATGTTTTCCAATACAGTTGCGATCTCAGTTCTATACCTGCTCCATTGTGGATGATTTTCCGGGATTGGACAACTTTCATCTAGCTTCAAATTAATATAGTGTTCGCCCACACGTACAATCACAATGGGAGGATTTGGTTGCGACTCATCTGGACCGGACCAAAGCGGAAAACACATAGCATCTCCTGCCGTGGATATAAATATAACTGGTCGGTTATAGAGTGAAGCAATAGCCAACCCTGTGTCTGGCATAAGCATCCATTTTGACCGCGGCGCGATTCAAGTTCCCGCCCAGTCCACTCTCTTTCTAATGTCTTCCAAGCATTCAGGAGTCCAAATATCCATGTAGTTTTGTTTGTGAAATGGGGAGGTAGAACTTATTAAGTATTAGATGGTAATTGTTTAAATGGCGAATTTATAACTTAAAATTTCTTTAGACTATCGTGACTTGTGAGTCGCAACTTGCAAGTATAATGGATGGTAATCAGGGTTAACACTGTAGATTAACATTGCCACAACTTTTGTTGAAAGATTTTGTATATTCGAGTATAATTACTTTTTTTTTTTTTTTTTTTAATCATATGCTTGTAAATTTGAGAAAGTAGTAAGTTACGTTACATGAGTATATTTTGTTTGCAAAACTGATCGAGTTGTGTTGTTGAAACCAATGTTTTAAAACCCGGGTTGACCCGGCCGGTTGAACCGTGAACCGGTCGGGTGACCGGAAGCCAGTTTTGAGTGAAAAACCCGGTTGAACCGTGACCCGGTGACTCGACCGGGTCAATTAAAAACCCGATTTTTAAAACATTGGTCGAAACTTTTGAGTCCTTTTGGCTTACTATTCTTTTCTTTCGGCAAGGACACCTTAGTTCCAATCGGTTGAGGATATTCGGCACTCTTACGTTGAAAGTAAAGGACTTCTACCATGAGCATACTCTTCGAGTGAGGTCGATTCGACATGTGTCTTCTAATTTAATAAAATGCTGAAGTCATATGGTCTAGCTGGTGCGTGAATGACGATACCATGTACGGGAGGAAGTGGATGTGTACTTTCTGGTACGAAAATGATTTAATGTTTGATCGGCTACCGCTAACAAACCAAATAAATGGTGTCGAGTTTTTGCTATCTAAGACGGATGGCAAGGGATGGTGAAGCCGTCACCTTTGCCAAAGTTCACGCATGATCACCATGCCTTCCACCATAATTCCTTCATCATGTGCAGCTCCCAAGACAAATTGTGGTGAAAGTTTCACCATTAAGTATTACCGGATGTTTTTTATTTTTTTATTTTTGTATGTGAGTGTGTGTGAGGTATTTAGTGGGGTATATTTGTATAAAGTGGGTATTTTAATGAAAGGTGAAGATGGTGTTGCCTTGACCACTAAATGATGAAGTGAGGTGAAGAGAAGTGAGAGGAGAGAGAAAGCTGACGTGGCGCTGAGGTGTATGGTTACCAGCCTAACTTCATCAATGGTGACAACACAGTATTCAAAGTTTCGTAGAGTACAAAATACAAACATAAAATAAAATATATATCATATGGCAGTTTTTGCACAAAACATCTTATGCAAGTTTTCCAAACGTATAAATATCATTTTAGGGGCACATTCTTTATAAATGCATATCATTAGATTATTCTTCATCGAAAGTATGCAGTCAATGTTGATATTTTGAACATATCATAGTCTCGGTATAGCACACATTTGCAAAAGTAACGGAAGTTGATAACATGTAGCACAAATAAATCGATTGTTAATAAACCATAGTACGAACTTTTAACAACAAATTAAGACTACAAACAATTATGATAATGATACTAGAATCGACACTATGAGTGCAATATTTTTGTATACAATCTTTTGTCTATACAAAGGAACTTTTTTTTTTTTTTTTCTTTTTTTTTTTTTTTTTTTTTTTAACACCATGGTTTTTGACCTTTTTGGCCGATTAATCCTCGGGGTTTGAACTCACCGCCACACAGACTCAAACCAGGTA
The DNA here is from genome assembly GCA_021014915.2 of Artemisia tridentata subsp. tridentata. Classification (NCBI taxonomy): domain Eukaryota; kingdom Viridiplantae; phylum Streptophyta; class Magnoliopsida; order Asterales; family Asteraceae; genus Artemisia; species Artemisia tridentata. The sequence continues at coordinate 193,607,289 of CP139508.1, read as the reverse complement.
AAGCCCTCCTTTTTCAGGAGGTTGGCGTAGCCACTTCAAAGTTGTTTGCACCTAGCAGGAATTGAACTTGAGACCTCACACATCTTAGTGTGATAGCCACAAGCACTCTTGGCACTACTGGTTTTGTTCTCTGAATATACGTTTGCTATTATTGTTCAGATCAGAGTAGTCATTTTATTGTCTAATATATTATTTTTGTGCCAATTGCTACCTGTTTTCCTGCATGTTTATAAGTATGTGCAATACTTACAACTAGTTGTAAAGATAACGATGAACGATTAACTCCGATCAACTAACTGAACTATGGTCACTATAGTTTTAGTATGTTTTCCCCGTAAACATAAAGACGTGAGTCTTTTGTACAAATCATTCCCGTATTAGATTGTGCCATATTAAGCGGATGTCGTACACTTTAAAATGAGAAGAACCATACTATTTATAGTTGGAATACCACACTTATCACGTTCGAGTGAACCGACTTGTCGTTTGAGAATAAATGACCTCCACGCCTCGAATAAGCTAGGATGCCATTTGTAACAATTTTCGGAAATAGGAACACCTAGTCACCAACAATGCAAATTCGACATCATAAAAGCCGTTTTTCATAACTTGTATTTTAGTTACGAAATAAACAGATTGGAAATCGACCCTAAATATGGCTATTTTACTTTGAACTGAGACTTGATGCTTAAATGTCTGTAAAAAGTGATCTTAATAGTCAATTTTAAGTAAGAGTATAGTTAAAACTTAAAAAAATTGTGTTCAAGCCCGAGCTCAAGCATTTTATGTCTAAGTGGTTCAAAGTCATTCAAGTTTTAGTTTTGCAATTTGTCAAGTGGTTTAGTTTAGATTGGTAATACATCTCTATCAAAGTGTTTCATGGATTATCAAAGGGCTTATATCTCAATAATACCTCATGTTGTGTGAGAAACTCTCTAATCAAATAGTTGTAGGTTCAAGTCTTGCTTAGGATATGTGAGACTGGTTTGTGGTGTAAATGATATAAGATAGTTAAAATTGCAGTTCTAAAAAAAAGTGTTTCATGGATTTTCCTGATCCCCATTCAATATAAATTAACATTTGCCCCCAAAAAATTGAAACTTAAATATATAGATTGAAATGGGAGAACAGAAGTAAAAGAAGTGAAAAAGGACATTCATACAGTTCATTGTAAATTCGGACGAATACGGACGGAGATTTGTTTGTATTCGTTCCTTTAAGTTTAACCAAAAAATGAACGAGCACTTAAACAGACGAAATTCTGTGTTCATGTTCGTTAACTAAGGTATTAACCGAATATAAATGAACGGATATAATTGAGTGTATAAAAACAAATACAAATATTTATAACATATATATCATTTCTTTCTTATGTGTTCGCTTGTCAAAATATGTCGCTTTTGCAACAAAAAAAAAGTATACGAGATATTCGAACCAAACATAGATGAACATAAAAAAATGATAATCGGACGTTCATTAATTATATGAACGAACAAGGCATGTGTTCATGAACGTTTAATTAATAAATGAATGATCATAGACAATTTTTTTACTGAACGGTTCCTGAAATGCTCACTGAATGTTCTGTTCTTTTACAACCCTAACAGTTTTAGGTCATGTTTCGTTATATTTTTTTACACATAAGACTACAGCCATCTTTAATTATCGTTTTTTAGGGAGGTGATATTTACACGATTCTTATTAGTGCATACAGTGTTGTACAATGTGTTGTACAACTTGTACAAAATGATTTATGTTATAACAAAAGAATTGGTGTATATATTGCTTTCCTTTTTTTAGCAACATCTTTATTTATAGAGTAAATTACATGGTTGGTCCCTGTGGTTTGTTCAAAGTAACAACATTCGTCCCCCGAAGTTTAAAGTTGCATTGATAGTCCCTAAATAGGTAAACAAATAACACACTTGGTCCAATCGTTAACCTGTCGTTAGTTAGACCAAAAAGTCAGACCACGTGGCAAAGATGGGAGGGTATTTATGTCTTTCCATGTTCCAATGTTATTATACTCTCCTATTTAGTAAAAACCCACCCCTACCACAGATTTCATCTTCTTCCTTTTATTTTCTTTTTCTTCCATTTAATTAAAACCCTCAAATCAAAACGATGGTGAATTGTTATTGTGGTAGAAGATCAAATATCGTCACATCTTGGACAAATGAAAACCCTCGCAGACGTTTTTATAGATGCCCAGATCATGTAAGTGTTATCTTGTTTATTAGGGTTACAATTTGCAATCATTAATATGTTATCTTTCTTGTTTATTAGGGTATAGTGGATTGGTTTGATCCCCCTATGTGCCATCATGCTGTAAACATAATTCCATGACTATTGAGGGCAAGAAACAGGCAAGAAGCTCAATTGTTGGAAGTACAAAGGGAGCGTGAAAGAATGAAGAAGTTGATGGTTGTTTTATGGTTAACATTTTTAGTGTTTGAATTTTTCAAGCTGTATGGTTAATTTAGTGTATGTATTGGTTTATGTAATGTTACAAACCATGTGTTATTGTAGTGTTTGACTAATGTAGTCAATTTTGTATTTTGCAACAACCTATCATGTATTAATGGAATTACATTTGAATCTTATAACTCTTTAGTGTTTGACTTGTGGTTGTTATTGTTTGAATGTCAAAATTGACACATAAAAGTCAAAATGACCCATTTCTAAACAAGAAACAATAAGTCTCTAAAACCTGTGCTAAAACTAAAAACCACAAAACACAAGTTACATAAAACCAAACCTTAAAACTAAACCATAACAGTCAAAATTGACCCATAAAAGTCAAAATGATCCATTCCAAAATCAAAAAAACTTGTGCTATTTACCAAACCAAGTGAGCTAAATATCATAAACCTTATCCATAACAAGTCAAAATAACCATAAACTTGATCCGTCCCATAAAAAGTCAAAATAACTAAGTCAACTTAACCATAAACCTGCACCATTCCATAAACAGGATAAATGATCACACAGGATCAAAATAAGTCAAAGAACATAGTCTTACTACACAAAAGCAAATCCAAATCTAGTTCCAAAAGATCACACATGATCAAGACAGTGTTATTAAAGAAAAGTTAACTAAATAAGATCACTTGGCAACACTTCGGCCTGCATTTTTGTAGGATCGAGAATATATGATTTATGTGGTTCGAGAGGTCTAGGTTGATTAAAGTAGATGAAATTCATGTTTAGTTTAGAGAGAGAAAGAATAGAGAGAGGGTGAAGAAGACACAAAGTATATTAGATTGATAAATGAAATTTACACAATGATTTTTCCACACCTCTCATGGAGAGTCATGAAGGGTATTTATAAGTTCATTACTACATAAGTTTGCCTATTATACATTAGTAGTCCCTGCGGGCACTACTTACTACGAATTTAGTCCAATTTATGTGTAAGACGTTATCTTTATAAAAAAGTAAGGCTAACAATCTCACTCCAAGATATCGTCACACGTGAATGGTTACAATGAGACCTATAAACAAAGTAAATTACAATAATAATAAACTATGTTGACGTTGTTGAAGCGCAAAGTCTCTGCAGACTAGATATTGAGGCAGACTTAAAGTTCTCTTCCGACGATCTCGGCATTTGATCTTTGGCACTCTGAACTTCAACTGTAATAGTCTAGTTAGGTTATTACTCCCTCCTAACTAGTAAGCCCTTTTTCTTTTTTTAATTTGCTCCCTCCTAAACTGAAAACTCTCTTTCATCAAATCTCTTTAGTCTTCTAACACGCAGCGAAGAAAATAGACACTAGACTGTAGCACCGTGGTTGTCGTTCGGGGAGTAACATAACAACATAACTCACATAAATTTGCATCCAAGTTGGTAATAAGCCCCGATGTATAAATTAATGGTACTTCTTCAGTTCCAGATTAAGCACAGTTCCCTCAGTCAACCAACTTAATTATGGAAGACGAAACACTACTTTTTCTTTCATGTACTTCTCCCTCCTGATGGTTGCGAGTTATCGGAATCATCATACTGTTGTATACATGCCGTAGAATTACCTTTTACTTGTGCAATATTAAAGCCATAGCTCGTTTAAGCATAATTCCGTGAGAATATGTCGAAAAAAATACTCTCAATACACTTCTCTCAAATCAACCTTTAATCAAACCTCCTTTTAATTCACTGGCTAATAGTAATGACCACAAATAGAGACAGCCCGACATAACAAACTTGAAAAAGAAGTAAACATCCCAACTTTGTGACTTAATGCTTGTACTATCCTTGATTAAGAACATCTTGAACAATCCACAACTTCGTGTGACACTGAGTAGTACAACGTAACTCCTTAAAGTGATAGCTATACACTGTGAGCACTATAACGTAACTCCTTGCATCAGTTATAACTAGATTGTCAAGTCTTAATCACTATTATTATACCCGTAATGTAGTACATATTGTGTTTTCTTATAACTAGATTAGATCTGCTATAAGAATGAACAATAATAAGCTAACCTTCTCAAATCTCATTGGTGGATGTGAGGTACTGGCACTACGAGTAGAAGGCGTTCCCCTTAACAAAAATACAGGATCAGATGCATTGTATGCCCCAAATGCATTTCCCCTATTAGGCGGAGTGACTTTGTTCCATGGTTCCTCATTATGTGCGTGTGATTCAACGTTCTCTCCATGACTCTCAACCATACCTTCCTGATATTCTTCCTATAAAACAGTCCCAAAATAACAATAAATTGTTTTAAAGTTTAATAGTGATCTATTAAAAGTGGTTAATCAAAAAGAAGTTTGGATACTTACCATATGATCACGTGACTTGTCATTAACCCATCTCGACTCAACCGCCTGACCCCCACTTGACTCTCCTACCTCATTCAACTCTCCAACCCCAGTTGACGTTGACGCTTTTGACCTGACTGATCATCAAACCTATAAAGAAGAAAATGAAACATGGGGATTAGTATCAGTTAATTACGCTATATAAACATAATATGAATACAAAACAATAGTTTTTACTCGTCTGCAAACGTACTAATCATCAGACGGTCTGCCGGTTCAGGTAATGGATTGGGGATATTTGACCCTCAGAATGGCATTTGATGCTTCAACACCTGGTTCACTCACCCCTACACCCTCATCATTATCATCATCTATGTGGTGATTATCCACCAACATCTGTCCAGCACCACCAATATTGCCACTGATATCACCGTGTGAAGGTCTAGGACCACTACGTCTCTGTCCACTTGACATGATAATCTACAACAACAACAAAATTATAAATTAGCACATTTGATATGATCACCTTAAAATAAGAAAAAGAATACCAGAACAAGAGAAATAATAAGATAAAACATTATTAGCTAATTCAGTAATATATAATAGATACTAATTGTATTTATATATAAATTGATAAATACATACTAAATACTAACTAATCGGAAAGTATGTTTTCGAACTCCTCATCTTCCTCAACATTTTGAACTTACTTCTGATTAGAATACCCTTGTGTGTCGGTCATCTTATACATCCACGCCCGATTACAAGGGGACGGCATACTTGCACATACCATAGCAATTCTCAAACCCTATTATAAAGTAAACACCTACAATTAACAATATGGACTAACATTTTAAATTTAACACTTATGTTCAAAAACATATCCAAAAACACCAAAATCATCTATGCATAGTCAATTTCAGCCACATGTAGGTGAAACTTATATTAACCCTAAATCAGAATACTTCAAAATTATAACTAAAAGCATAATCAAAATCAGGCATATATATTTTCATCACAAATCAGAATAGCTTAAATTCAAAAAATTGCTTATATACGAACATAAGTTTACATAAATATACAATTATACACATAGGAACAAATAGATAAGAATTTTACCCAGCAACAGGTTAAATGGTATCCTTGTTTCGTATTGGTAGTTGCTTCGTGTGGTGGTTGTTTCGAGTGGTGGTGGTCAGGAATTTGGTGGTGGCGTCGAGAGGGTTGTGCGAGATGAGGGGTGAGGTGGAATGTTGGATGGAAAGGGTTGTTTTCCACAAAATGTTTTGTAGAAAATAAGGAAAACAGAGATCACGTTCAAATTAACGTTTTTCAACAAAATGTTTTCCAAAACACAAAATTTCTATTTCCAACCCTAATAAAGAAAACAAGAAAACATTTTTTTTTGTTTTACCCGTTTTCCTATTTCTACTATATTTCCCTAACAACATAATCAGACACTCCAGCCATACCCTAACGCCAAACACCACCCTCCCACTGCCCACATCAACCATCACCACCCTCGCCGGCGTTGCTCCATCCGTTTTTTACATTTTTGTCCGATTCTTTACGTTTTCGTCCGATTCTTTACGTTTTCATCCCATTTTTTACGTTTTCGTCCGATTCTTTACGTTTTCGTCCGATTCTTTACGTTTTCATCCGTTTTTTTACGTTTTTGTCTGAATTTTTACGTTTTCGTCCGATTCTTTACGTTTTTATCTGTTTTTTTACGTTTTCGTCTGAATTTTTACATTTTTGTCCGATTCTTTACGTTTTCATCTGTTTTTTACGTTTTCGTCTGAATTTTTACGTTTTCGTCCGATTCTTTATGTTTTCATCCGATTTTTTACGTTTTTGTCCGATTCTTTATGTTTTCGTCATTTTCTTTACGTTTTCGTCCGATTCTATTACGTTTTCGTCCGATTTTATTACGTTTTCGTCCAATTCTTTACGTTTTCATCTGTTTTTTATGTTTTCTTCTGAATTTCTATGTTTTCGTCCGTCTCCTAATGTTTTCGTATGATTCTTTACATTTTCGTCCGATTCTTTACGTTTTCGTCTATTTTTACATTTTTTTTAATTTTCGTCTGGTGAAAACGTAAAAAACAGAAGAAAACGTAAAAAAGTGAACGAAAACATAAAAAAACAAACGATAAACGTAAAAAATGGATGAAACACTAAAATAAAACGATGAAAACTAAAAACGTAAAAAAATGAAAATGTAAAAAACAACGTAAAACTAAAAATGATGAAAACACTAATAAAACAGCGAAAACGTAAAAATGAAAACTTAAAAAACAGACGAAAACGTAAAAAAAGGAGAAAACTAAAAAACAGACGAAAACGTAAAAATCGACGAAAACTGTAAAAAACAGACAAAACGTAAAATCATGAAAAATAAAAACGGACGAAAACGTAAAATGAGAAAACGTAAAAACGACGAAACGTAAAAATCGGACAAAACGTAAAAAGAATCGACGAAAAACGTAAAAATCGGACGAAAACGTAAAGAATCGGAAAACGTAAAAATCGGCTAAAAGTAAAAATCGACGAAAACGTAAAGAATCGGACGAAAACGTAAAGAATCGGACGAAAACGTAAAAATCGGACGAAAACGTAAAGAATCGGAGAAAACGTAACGAAAACGTAAAATGAAAAAAATCGAGAAAAGTAAAAAATCGACGAAAACGTAAAAAATGGACGAAAACGTAAAAACTAAAAGTAAAAAACAGGACGAAAACGTAATAAAACGGACGAAAACGTAAAAAAGTGGACAAAAACGTAAAAAACAGACAAAAAAGTATAGAAAAAAAACATTTTTTAGTTATTTTACGTTTTCGAATTATAGTCGCTTGAAGATTTTTTCATGTTATTTGATGTTATATTTTACTTTTTTAATTCTTTATTTTCTCGTATTAGATTTTTTTAGTTATTTTATAATTTAGTTGGTTAGTTTATAACATTTGTTTTTGTGTTTTGAAGATGTTTTTATAATATTACAAAGGTGAATAGAGAATTGAGATAGAAAACAACAACACTTAAACATGTTTTCTAGTTTTGCAAAATGGAAAACACAAACACATGTTTCTCAAACTAAACGCGTTTTCTAAATTTTCCATTGTTTTGTGGAAATAAAACTCTCCTCCCTTTTCCTACAAAACAAGAAATAGGAAATGAAAGAAAATGTTTTCCAACTAAACGCCACCAAAGTGTTTATGTGAGATCCAGATCTATTATTATTCTTCTTATATGTGGACAAAGACCTATTCGAATATTTGGACAAAAACTAAGCGGGAAATGAAAATGGAACTTAGGCGCTAAATGCAGTGGGAAAATGAAAGTAATGATAGTGGGCGGCAAAATTTTGGGGAAAATATTTGCATATTCCGTTGGGTTATTCGAGTCAAAATTTTATTCGGGTCAACTCGAGTACCAAACTACTAAATAGACTCGGGTATCGAGTTGAAAATATTTGCCTAACTCGGGTTTGGGTTGTCCCGTTTGACCCGAATAATGGTTCTTTAAAAAATTATGTATCTAAATTAAAACAATTAGGCAATTTTATGATCATTTTACTTGTATTTTGGTTGACCCGAACCCGAATAGATGCGACTCGAGTGGCCCGATGCAAATTGAACCGAACCTGACTAACCCGAGTTCAAATAGGGTCGGGTTCGGATATGTTACTTTTAACATCGACCCGACTTTGACCCGACACGAATTAACCCGAACCCGATTAACACCAATAATCACAGTTAGGGTGTTATCAGGTCGGGTTATTGGGTTTATCGAGTTGAGTGGATTCAGATTTTCAACTAGGAAAAGGTAACCCGCAACCCAACCCTATGAGGTTTGGTTATCTAGTTCGAGTTGATTCGGGTTGGGTTATTTGGGTTATCGGGTTTCTTAGATTGAGTAAGTTAATATTCATAGTTTAAGTTTGCTAGAGCAAAAAGTATTCATGCCAATTATATGAAAAAATAAAAACAAAGCGTCTATTGTGATGTGGGGGTTCCTAAATATTCATCATCCTCAAGTTTCTTTGTTCATTTTTACTTTGTTTGACATTTGCCTCTTTAGTCCGTGATTTTGCATTTGTTGAATAGCGTCAGCACCTCCAATATTCTTTTCGGTTTCTAGTCTTTATGTTTAAAATATGTCTTCTCTGATAATTTCCAAATCTCCTACGCGATATCCATCACAATAGGGACGACCTGGTCTTACCTAAACATTTACTATAAACGGGGGTTATACTTTACTCTGTGTATTTTGTGTATTAAGGCATCGGTAGAAATAGCATTATAAATTTAAAGCTTTTGAAACACATCAGGTACCATATCCTAACCGTTAGCTGACAGTTGGGAGACAACTGTCTCGTGGGTGTATGATACGCGGCCTATGAGGCTTTCCCATGCCGTATGCGGCCTGTAATGTATATGGGTCTGTCAAGTATTGATAATGGGCTTATCAAGTGTTGATAATGGGCCTGACCTTAACGTGTAATTAGTGGGCTTGCCATTAATTTTCTTACGCTATCAAGGAACAAGTGTTGGGATGTACACAATCAATTGGTACATAATTTGGCTTCCAACATGTGTTGGTATGTTCAATATTGTTTGTTTTATACGTATTAGTAGAAACAGAAATGTGATCACATTCAAGATTTTCGCCACCTAACAAATATTCATTTTCCCTATTTTTTTCAAAACATATATTCTATGACATTCTTTGTTCTGCTTCCATGCATGATGATATTCAATACAAGAAACACACTCTGACATATTCAAAACACAAGTCAACTTTACATATTCCTTATTTATCCGATTAGACATTAAGAACAGTACAACCAATTTCAACGAATATAGATTAAATATAACCAATACGAATCACATTACGTTAAGCAACATAGTACAACCCAATTTCATCTGATGCAGGCTCATTACAACCCAATACACTAGTTATGATATAGCTTCTTAGAACAACATATAACTTAACAACCAACGAATACATAATATTAACTCATTGCAACACATAAAAAACCAACACAACTCACTGCAACATATTACAATACTAAACTGACTGCCACTAAATAGTTGGAAATGATTAAACTTTCAAATCCGTTGCAAATCCATAGCAAATTATTAAGAAATTTTCTGTGGAATTATAAAAAGAAACTAATAATATTATATGTTACATGACTGTAGCAATTATTTCAAACTTTACAACGGAAATACCAACGGAATATTGAAAACAAATTGGAAACAAAATTTTATTGGTTAACGTTGCAAATCCGTAGAAATTATTTATAAATTGCAAGCGTATTGAAATGAAATACTAAAAATAAATAGAAGTTAGATTATGATCATGTTTCGTTACAAAACAATAGCAATTATACAAAAAATTGCAACGATTTTGCAACGGAAACAAATAATATTATCTTTTATATTTACTTTGGATATTTTGTTTCAAATCCCTAACGATTTTGCAATGGATTATTAAATATAAATTGAAATTAAATTATTAAAGTTATTCCGTTGCAAACCCGTAACAATTATTTAAAATTTTGCAACGATTTTGCAATGGAAGCTAATAATAGTTTCTTTTATATATATTTTGAATACTCCGTTGCAAATCCATTACAAATTTCAAATAAACTTTACGGATTTGCAACGGAATATTTAAAAATAACTATAAAAGAAATTACTTTAGTTTTTGCAACGGATTTGCAACGGGTTTTAGTGTCCTTGCTAATCCGTTGAAAATACGTTGCTTCCATTACAAATTTCCGTAGCATTTGCCTGGGTTTGTAGTAGTGAAAGGAATTTCGTTAATGCTACGAAATATATTACCATTGTGAACGCCTCAAATAGTATTTTGATGGACATGATATGACATATTACGCCATTTCAATTTTCAGTCATGCTAGCAGTAAACACTATGAAACACCTTTTGGGAAAATCACCGATAAACACCTTACCAAAATATTGAACTCGTGATTTTTTTTGGCGTAAAGCAACACATTTGATATCCGAATCAACATGGATGCGATGCTACCTCTAATTCTACGACTTGGGCCGAGACAACCTTGTCAAACTATGTAATTCCTATAACTGAATAATGAGTTTGAATACAATATAAATAATGCTAAATGATCAAACAGGCCTGTGCCAACCCAAACTATGCTAACACTAAATACTAGTCTTCTAACAACTCTCATTGTCAAACAGTCAATAATACACTGTATGTTGTTCCGAAGGCTCGTCAATAAATTACACAAAGAACAAGTTTTAAAATGTTGATCCCACGAGCATGAAGATGGTTCCAAGAGGGAAAATGATTTAGTGATGCCTTTCAAGTGAATATCTTTACTTTCCTCGCTAACCAAGCATTTGCTGTGTGATAATCTTCAAATCATTCTTCTCTAAGAACCTAACGCCAAACCATGCTGAAAGATCCTCGACTTAAAAACATCATAACATAACGACCTTCCATATACGTTCATCATAAGTATTTGCAGGTCTACCCGAAATGGAGATCTCCGAACCCAATTATCCAAAACCATATTTGTAAAAATACAATGTAGATACAATTTTCTTTTGAGATTCCAAAAAGTAAAGAACACGAAAAATAACCAGTCACAAGTATCCGTATCGCACCAAAATGCCTTCCTAAAACCAAATAAATCTCCACTAGACATAGATTTAGAGATGATCCCATAAATGAAATTCCAATTAGATAAATCTTGTTACACGCTCCAGTGGCGGATCTTGAAGTTTTTAGTGGAGGGGGCCGAAATTTTTTTTGTCCTATCGTTATATTAGGGTCTTCTAAGCCGACTTAATAAATATAAATTTTTTCGAATGAAATACGGATAAGTTAGCACTACTGAGCGAAAAAATGGGAGGGGGGGGGGCAGGCCCCAACTAAGATCCGCCCTTGACACGCTCCACCATGCCACACCCTAGAGTTAAAACTTGACCTCAAAGCGTACACACAATTTTCTAAATATTTGAGACTGACCATTTTATGTAAATAAATATATCATCTAATTGTTAGGAGGACAGATAATTTCGCACCATCACTACTAAGAGAGATTCAACTACTACTAAGAACAAAGCAAAGGATAACCAGACTCCTTGCAACAAAAATAAATAAATTAAAAAATTTAAAAATAAAAAAAAAAAAAAAAAAAAAACTCTAAGCTCAAGAAAAACATACATTAATCTATTTACACTAGGGGTGGCAATTCGGGTCGGGTCCGGGTTCGTGGGTTCGCGGGTCAGAAACCTTCAACCCGAACCTGACCTGATTATATAAACGGGTCAGTAATCTCGACCCTAACCTGATTTGGGTCAATCTGAACCGACCTATATAACCCGAAGAGTTGAAGTGACTGATCGGTGAAAAGAAAAAATCTCACCATAGAAACTCAAAATAATGCATTTAGTACCTATGGATATACATGAATTCTTGAACTTACAGCAAACCTATGGATTAATTAAACATATTTGAGATACCCATTTGAGATTTTCCCGAAATCAAAACTGGAGTAGATCTTGGTGGGTATCGGGGAGTCAATGAGTTTGAATAATGCAAACCCAGAAATTCAACTTATATATGGTTGCTAAGAACAAAAAAGAAGGTATGTGTGATGGATTAAACAACCCAGAGAATAAAGATCTTGATGTATGTGAAGTCTCAAAAGTGTTTTGCGGATAAAATGTGATGTGCACGATTACACGTGACATAAACAATTTAATAGAAAGAGATAAACTTTATCTGATAAAGTATTAGTAAAGTTAAAGTAGTAAACACTAAACACTAGTAAAGTAGTAATATACAAAAGTAAAGTAATATGACATTATGAGTTTATGACTGACAAAAGTAATATAATAATTTGCCTTTTTCAGTTTTCAAGATTTGCAGGCTTCTCAGTTCTCAAGATTTGACTTTTTCAGTTTTAAATTATGTGTATTTACTTTTTTTATATTTTGAAAAAAAGTTAAACGGATTATCAGGTCGACCCGATTTAATTATACTCGACCTGAACTTGACCCGTTTAATAAACGGGTCAATCAGGTCGACCCAAAAATGACCCGAAACTTATTTATCCTCAACCTAACCTGCTAATTTTCGTGTCAGTCTCAGGTCGGGTTTCGTGTCGTGTCGGAAATTGCCACCCCTAATTTACACCATATCGTTCTAAACCATATGTGATCCTTTAGATTTTTTTTTTAGAATCAAACTGCATTCATGATGCTCATAGAAGCCTATAGAAGTCTGCTTAACAAAATAAGTGCAGTTTTAGATCTTCCCTTATGGATAGTTAATAATTGCGTTACCGTTGAGAATACTACCATAATTTGTCTCCCATCCCAAATGGTTGTTCAATTAATTTGCATTGGTAATAAACCTAGACATCACAATTAATCGACACAACGCATGACTTTTCTATATGATCTTATTAGCACACACACAAATAGTAGTCGCCTAAAATTAGTGAAGTCTTACCGGATCATGTTTCTTAGATTAAGAAAAATAAAAGATAGATTCCCTCATTTAAACGATTTCTCAAATTGTTGAATACTATGAAATAAATCCGTAATCTACAATACCTTTTCATGAAGTTGAAAGCTAAGTCGTGCGTACTAGGTATCTGAAATCGGAGTAACACCACATTTCTGGCTTATTGCATCTAACGAAAAAGAGATTACAGAAAAGTCGCATCCGAGGAATCCAATGTTAGAAAAAAAAAATTAATATAAATGTATATTGTGTTGACTATTTAAACCTTGATCTGGAGTGAGCAGGAGCTAGAGGTGCACATCGAAAATGGTTAACCGAACTGGAACCGAAAGCTAACCTAAAAATTGAACCAGTCAAAACCGGTTTTTGTTGGGTCCATCAGTACCCAAGCATCCTGAAAACAGGATTTGGACACAAATTAGCCAAGTGTTAATCAACCTTAAATACTCTCAAGTCACTGAGTGAACAGTCACTCAGTGAGTTACCTTTAAGATGCTTAGGACGAGTCTAAGAAGAAAGATTCACCATTCAGTGAGGCGGAACTCCCTGAATGTCACTTAAGCCAAAGAAGAAGGTAATGGGTTCAGTGAGTATTGGACAAGAACTCACTGAACCCCCAGTCTCCTCAACAACAATAAATTATTGAAGATTGAAGATTGAAGACCTAGACTGAAGAATCAGAAGTCTGAAAGAAAGGGGGGATTAGGCGGGAAGAATTTGAGAAGATAAGGAGAAGTCTTATCGGGCCAGAAACAAACCTTCCCTAAAACGGCTTAAAGTCAAGAAGTGTCAGTCCTGACACTCGGAAAGACTTTTAGCCCATTCCTATTGGTTCTTGGAAATGACAAATACTGTTGTAGTTGTCAGACACGCTAGGTTATTCTTTTTGTATTTTTTAATCATAGGTGCTCTTTTATACTTGTGTATAAATAGGAACAGATAGGAGAAAAGTGTGTTAAGTTTTGTGCATTAAAAGCTTAGACTTTCTCAAAACCACTTTTCTCCTACTAAGAGTAACCAAGTCCCTGAGATATCTCAGTGGGTCGATATTATTACCACTCAAGAATATCTTGAGTTTAGATATGAGACAAACCATACCTTGTCTATTCAATCTCAAGTGTTTTTCCGCAAACACTTGGGTAATAGATTCTTTGATTGATTTCTAATAAGAATTTAAACATTGAAAAACTTGTGTTTTTATATTTACGTTTTACTTAACAGTGTTAATTAATCAATACATTAATCTCAGTCATAAACACAACTAGATTAACTTTGTAGTTACTTCTAAGTGTGTAAAGGGAGCAACAAATGGTATCAGAGCCTCTGGTTTATAAAATCTTTTCTAAAACCAAGAGTGCTCAAGGTTTTTAAAACCAAGATCCTACTATGGCTGATGTTAATGTGCCCCAGCTCGTCGATAAAAAGGGTGGCAGCTATTCAGTTGTTGCTCCCAGACTCGAAGCTGGAAAATTTAGCAAGTGGAAAAAGCGAATGCTTTGCTACTTGACTGGTATGGAACCATACTACATCACTTGTATCTGGGATGGTCCTTTTGTCCCTAAGACCGCTGAGGGGCTAAACAAGCCTGAAGCTCAGTGGACTATTGATGAGAGAAGGGTGGTCAATCAAGACCAACGCCTGAAAAGCATAATTATATCTTGTCTTCCTGACAATATAATGGAATCAGTCATTAACTGTTCTACAGCCAAGCAAACTTGGGTTGACTTGATTAATAGCTTTGAAGGTCCCTCAGATACCAAGGAAAACAGGATCATGGACCTGAAACTTGAGTACAACACTTTCAGGGCAAAGGACTCTGAAAGTCTCTCTCAGACATATACTAGATACAAGACCCTGATAAATGAACTGTCAAATGATGGTGTAGTTTTGTCTAAGCATGGGATCAATGTCGGCTTTGTTAACAGTCTCCCTGAGAAGTGGCTAAACTTCTCACAAGGCCTCAGGAATGCTAACCACATTCAGACCCTTGAGCTTCCTGAGATCTATGGGAAGTTTGTCTATGAGGAAAACTTAATCTCTAGGAGATACCCTGACTCAAAGAAAGCTCTTGAGACCAAAAAGGCCCTGACCTCCTCACCCATATCAACTGCCTTTTATTCTAATGGTGTTGTACAGGATTTTCAAGAGGATTCTGATGATGAGATTGATGAAAGAACTGGTGATGAGTACCTAAACGACTTAAACTTGGAATTCCAAGAAAGGGCACTCCTTGCCAATTCAAAACGTTTTATCAAAAGCAAATGAAACCACTGAGTGTTTCAAATGTGGCAAAAAGGGCCATTTTGCTAGAGACTGTTATTCAAAAACCATCTCAGAACCCTCTTATAAATTTTCTGGAAACAGTTCCTCTTCAGGAACTAGCAAGTTTCAACCTAGAATGCTTCAGTCGACCCAACATTTTCAAAATAATGTTCAAAGGGGTCAAAAAGATTTTGAGGCTAAATATAGGAAAGCTAAGGCTAAACTTGCCCTCCTTGAAACTAATCCCTCAATGTCTCAGGCTGCTCAAACTTCCAAACCTGTTCAGACAAAGAACAAGGTCCTTGTAGCAGAAGCTTGTGACTGGGATGAAGATGAGGAAATTAGAGTAAGTGCACTGATGGCACTTTCTGAAGGTGATCAGCTGGCTGTTGGAAAAAGCCATGCAAGAAATGGAGAATGGGTGAACATAACCATGAAGAAGGTAAATATTTTACTTTCAATGGATGATGATTCTGACTGGCAGTCCTATATGAATTATATTTGTGTAGATCTTAAGTTTGTAGAAGAACAAAGGCTTAATTTGCTTTCAAAATATAACAATCTTGTGTTAGAATTAAATAAGTGTAGAGATGAATTGCTTGTATTAAAACAAGCCAAGTTAGAAACTATTACACTACAAATTCAAAACACTGAGATTTTGAAACAAAATCAAGCTCTTCAAAATGAACTTAACAAAGAAAATGCTGGACTAAAAAGAACCCCAAAGTCTATGAAACTGTAAGTCTAATTCCTAGTGAAAACAAGAAAATTATAGGAATAGACCAACTCACTGAAACCCCTAGTGATAGTCACAGAGAAAAGACTTTTATTCCACTACTAGAAAAAAGGCCTTTAATGACGCGCATTGCGTGTCATAAAAGAGGTCAGATGACGCGCTTTTTGGTGTCATTGATCGACCCGTCATAAAGCTTTATGACACGCATTTCGCGCATCATAAATTTATGACACGCTTTTATGACACTATTTTATGACCCATTTTTTGCGTGTCATGGTTCAAATTTTTTTTTAAAAAATAATTTTTATAAAATTAATAATATCCCACATTAAATAACAGATAATCTCATAATACAAATAAATACACAAATAGCAAAAAAGCGCATTTTATATATATCAAAACAATGCGTTTCATACAACTACAAGTTATTTTCAAATTCTAAAATTGTAGAAACATATATGGGTGATATACAGGTAAATGTGTAGAACATATATAGCTACATAGAATGTGTTTGCTATTTGGCATCAAGGAGCAGCAGGCCAACCTTCTTCAAGTAAGATGAAACTTCCTTAACAATTTCATCATATCTAGCCTTGCACGTTGTTGTTCAGAAAGACGGTCTCTAGGCCCTTTAACTTCCACGAGCTTAGCTCACTGCAATCAACTACCATCGGTTCAAGATGAATAATATTCAAGAACAGATCTAAGTACCTGTCATGAAATTCCATTTTGATGCCGTTAAGAAACACTAAGCTGCTGATATCTAAATGGTGCAGGGCAAAAATGGCTTTTTCAAGCCCTTGATAAGCTATGATAAGCTAACCTATAAATCTTACAAAAATTACTAGCAATAGGTGAGCTGGTAAACTTTGATAATCCTGAGTTTCAGCTTATACTAACTTAATATAAGATCACTAGAAAATCTTAAAAATCCTTAAAAGTCTGAAAAATCAATTTTAGGACTGCTATGCTAAGGTTGACTGATATGAAGTGTGAAACAGAGAATGAGGCTTATGAGGTTCTATTGCAGACTAAAATTAGATAAGATAGAACCTGAGAAGTGCACATAGGGGTCCAAAAGAAGTTGAGCTTGTTGGGAGCTTATCCTGGCAGTTCAGTCCTTGTGACTGCAGTCCCAAACTCCAAACCTGTGAAAAGCTTCAAAAACACCAAAGTGACACTGAAAACAGCTTATACAAGCTATGTTAAGCTCAATCTAAACTGATTAAATGGTAAATGGTGTTAGAATATGAATATTTGGTTAGCTCAAAACAGCTGAAGTGCCATTTTCATTTTATTTTGTTTCCATTTCGGCAGCTTGTAGAAAGCCTTCTTAGGCATTCCAAATTTTGTTCGGAACTCAGCTGAGGACAGATATGTCTGCACAAAAACTTTCACAATTAAGTCATGACATAAATTTACTTTCTTTATCTTTGACTTTAACTTCTGAGAAAAATGGTACCTCTCGCTTCAATATATCAATATCAGAAGCAGGATCAGTGGATGCTGTTGTAAGCCGTTCATAGGGGTATAATATAAGACCTTCTTCATCTTCAACTTCACCCTCTTTCGTATCTTCTTGTATGGTTAGAGTCTCTACTTTACTGCTCGATGAATTCCGGTCGATTTTGGCTCAGATTTTGCTGGTGACTCTGGTGTCACAATATATAATAATGCGTGTCAATAACTCATAAAAGTATAATCTTATATGTCTTATTTTTCATATTATAATCCTCTCCAAGATAAATTAAACTGTTTTGTCTCTACGGAGTTCTATAAATGGCTGCTAGTAATAAAATATTTTTAGTTTATGACAAGGAGAGTGCAGTTAAAAAGGATGAATCACGTTTACCTTTTACCGAACAGGGTGCAACTTTTTCTTGTAGAGTTTGTTCAAAAGAGGCGGACAATGATGCAATAGCTGAAGACCTTGATGCTGGTGCTGATGAATCCGATCCATTAGATTTTGGATAAACCTTTTTAGCAAGTGGGGGCTGAGTTGACAGATTTCTTGGACTTGGGTTCTCAAATGTGGAAGCAAGAGCAGCAAAGGCTGGAGATTTGCCTCTCACACGAACACGCTCAGGACTAAAAGATACACTTCTTGAACGTTGAGGTTTTTCGACTGCTGCAGACCTTCCTCCATTTGAGACGGGTGCTCTTCGTTTCGGTTTCTAATAATTAGAAATTATATAACACAAATCAGATAATTAGATGGCATAAATACGAGTTGCAGGAGACAGTGTCTGGAAGTACTTGTGATAGATACACATATTAGAAAATAGCGTATTGTAGTAATCAGATAATAAGATGTTTGAGTATTCGATAGATTCTGATAATTAGATGAATTAGTAGATAATATGCTACTTACACTGTTCGATGTTGGATGACCTCCATTCTTTAGTATGGATAGTTTCCTTTCGAATGAGTTTCCATTAATCTACATCAATAACAGAGAGTAAAGTCATCAAGAAGTTCTTTAATACAAGGTAATACTTTAACTTATGATAATTACAAGAAGATCACTTACAGCAGATTTGGATGAATCCCATGTAAAAAAATGCGTGAAAAACTGTGGCTCACTTGCTTCCATTATGATATAACACGGAGCTCGGTAAGATAACTTCTCAAGAAGAAAATCACATTGTACAAATTTCTGTTCATTCAATGTCCCCGATGAGCATGTACGTATGGTATATCAATTTATGTATGTGTGTATGGTAGCTAAGTCATACCTCTCCAATAGCTAGCGCTTGTGTTCTGATCTTTGAATCAACCTCTTGCCCTACCCAAACAAAGATGCTGGAATGACAATCAAGGATATATATATCTTCAGTCATCAAATCGTACTGGGTGAAGTTGTATATTTCCGACACCTAAAATAGCAACACAAATCAGTCTTTTGAAATAACAATACCGCACCTTAATCATAAAATGCAATCTAGTAATAGATTCCAAGTGTTCCTTCAACGTATACGTGTTAGCATGCTACATTGTTATCATCAATCTAAAGAGCATAGTATGTGCAATATTTATAACGTCTTTGACCCTACGCCTAAAGGTGGCAATTTCAGCCCACTTATGAATGGGTGAATTTTATCTCTTACAGGTCAAATGAGTAAATACAAGAAAATGGTCTCAAAAGAAAAAGGTCCATATGCAAATTCAATTCCATTGTAAAATTTAAACAAAAAGAATTATTTTTGAGAAATTACACACCTTAAGATTTCCTGAACATCATAAGTTCCAGCAACGAATATTCTAACACAAACAACAATTCAACAATTACAACAATAATTCAACAAATATTCTAACACAAACAACAATTCAACAATTACAACAAATCAAATTAAAAATAACAAAACCAACACTGCCTAAACCTAATCCACACGATTTATTTAATAAAAACAATTAGGGTTTCGAATAAAATGGTGAAAAATAGCGCGTGGGTTACCGAATCGAAGAGAGGAGGTGGCGGGGAAGGCACGGTGTGGTGGCGGTGGCTGACTGTTGCGGCGGTGGTGGTGCTGGTTGCCGGAGGAGGCGGATGCGTGTGTGTTTTTTTTTATGGGAGGCGTGTGTGTTTTAGGGTTTGATTTTTTGGGTTTTTTGTGTTTAACGGGATATATGTTTTGTTGAGTGGGAAATGAAAGTGTAAGACCGCGTTTTTTAAAAAATTTGAGATATGACACGAATTTGATGACACACAAAAATGTCTGTCGTCTATCTTTCAGATTTTATAATTTATGACAGTTTTTTTATAACTCACACTTTTGCGCGTCATTATATTGTGTGTGTCATAAAAAGCATGTCATTAAAGGCCCTTTTTCTAGTAGTGTTTATTCCAGCTAGCATATCTTTTGAGCAGGAAATGGAACCTAAGTCAAATGACTGGATTTTTAGGGACAACCCAGTCAGTAAGTTACCAAACTTTGAGACTGGAAAAATCTTGCTTCCTGAAAGTCAGGCTCTAAAAAATATGCTTGGACTCACTGACCAACCCAGTAGTACTGAGTCAATCAATGAGTCTGAATCAGAATCATTTACACCACTCCCACCTCTGAAAGTCCTTCAGGGTGCTGCACCATGCTCAGACCTCGCACCATTGGTCTACTCTCAGTATTCTCCAAAGGAGAAGCCAGGAATGGGAAAAACCATACTGAAAAGGCAAACCCCTGAAGTCTCAGTTCATACTGATGACTCATCAACTTCAGTCCCTTCTGAAGTAAAAACAGAAAGCCCTGACTAAAAAATTGATCAGTTGGCTGATCTTGTCAGGAAGCTGAGTGAGAAGATTGAATCTTCTGAGAAGCCTTCTCAATCCAAGATGAAGGAACCCAATTCAACTTCCTCAAGCACCAAACCAAAACCCTCCAAACCCCTGAAAAGGTGTGAGCTGTGTCACTATACCAATCATTTCACTGATGATTGCTATAGAATCCTTTACTGCATGATATGCAAAAAGGAAGATCACAGGACCTCTGATCACCAATCATACACTGCCACATCAAGATGGCAAACTTTAAAGCACAGGCTTTAAAGTATCCTTCTGATTCTAAACAGAAACAGGTTGTGAAATTTGTGGAGATCTCACTCATGACACCTCAGGACATGAGAAGGTCATTTAAACCAGAAGAGATATGACCAAGTCATCCTCTCAGTCTACTGAGTCTACCTCAGCAATCAAATGCAAAACCTGTGGTAGCTCAGTCCACTCAACCACTGACCATGAGTCAATTGCTACTTTTAAGAAGGCTACTAAAGCCAAGCCCTCCAAGAAGAGGGGTCCTAGAAAGAACTAACTCAGTTTACCATTTGTGCAGAGGCATGCCAGGGAGCCAGTTTGGCATCTATATAGTGGATGTTCAAGGAGCATGACTGGTGTGAAAGAGTATCTGCACAAATATGTAGAAGAACCAGGACCCAAGGTGGTATTTGCTGACAATTCATCATGTCTCACTGAAGGTTATGGTTCAGTAAACTATAGTGGTATAGTCTTTACTAGGATAGCTTATGTCAATGGTCTTAAGTACAATTTGATCAGTGTCAGTCAACTATGTGATGCAAAGTACATAATTCAGTTTGATGATAAATAAGGAACCATCTTCAATGCAAATAAGGAAGTTGTCCTTATTGCACCAAGAAGGCAAGATGTTTATGTGTTAGACATGTCCAGTCTAACTCAGAATGGAACTTGTCTCTTTACTAAGGCCACTGAAACCCTCAACTGGCTTTGGCATGAGAGACTCTCCCATCTGAACTTCAAAAACATAAACAATCTTGTGAAACAAAATAAGGTCCTTGGCTTACCATCACTTGTGTTTTCAAAGGATAAACCATGCTCTACCCGTAAAAAAGGTAAACATCACAGAGCATCTTTTAAAACTAAAACAAACTTTTCCATCAGGAACTACCTTCATCTTCTCCACATGGATCTCTTTGGGCCCATCAGTCCTAGATCCATTAACCATGAGAAGTATACTCTGGTCATTGTGGATGAATACTCAAGATACACTTGTGTTTACTTCCTGATCAAAAAGAGTCAGGCAGCTGAAACAATCATGTCCTTTGTCAGGAACATTGAAAATCAAAATGACATTAAAGTCAAACAGATTAGGACTGACAATGGAACAGAGTTCAGAAACTATGAACTTGAATGTTTCTGTGATGAGAAAGGAATTTCCCAAAAATTTTCCTCTCCTTTACACACCTAAAAAAAATGGTGTTGCTGATGCGCGTGATGTGTCGTTGCGGTTTAGCAGTTTTAATGCCTACTCAAGTTTTAAATTTATATTTAGCCGACTTATCAATAACACACACACTTAACGAGCAGTGTACCCGGTCAGTATGAAGATAATGGTAAGTAGAGTGTCGATCACTAAGAGTGGAACGTATTATCTAGTTATTCTAATCAGTATTTTAATATCCTAACGCAAGGGGGTTTTCAGCCTGAGAGACTGGCACGGTTTGTTTGCAATTAAATAATAAAATAAACCAATAGGCACGAATCAGCAAGTAGCACACACGTACACAGATAGATACTTGAGACAATAAGAGGGTTGTCCTTATGATTAAGTAGATTGTCACTTGTTTTATTGATAGCTTTATATGAAGTGTATGTAGTTAACCCTTTCTCGTTGGTCCTATTCTTATCGGCGAGTAAACCCTTAATGATTACTTATGTCTAAAAGTTATTCCTAAGTGATCAATTTAGAAACAACCGTGGGAGCCACATTATGTCCCGCAGTCAAATGCCCGCAAGCCACTAATAAACACAGAGGTTATCAATGCACTAATAAGTAGTAACCAAAGACATCAACATATAAACTTTAATTGATGGGAAAGCAAGTATTAAAGGGAGTGCAATCTTTCGTTGTCACATTACACAAGCCACCAATCCTGATGAATTAAAGTTTGCTAACACAATAAAACAAAACTACTTAATGAATTAAATACATGCAACACCTTCTTACAGCTCTTGTATCTTTGATTTGGGTGTGTCTTGTGCTGCCTCCTTGACTGAATTCGTCCTTTGTTCCTCCTGTTTGGTCTTCGGTTTTAGGGTTTTCGGAACTTCTAATTCGTCTGGTCTACGGGGTATTTATAGTTTCTGTCTGAGGGAAGATGCGGCGCATCTACTAAGTAGATGCGGCGCATGTACTTAACTTCGCGTGGGGTCCAAGATTATAATATTCAGGAATATTCGTACACCGCCAGAAGATGCGGCGTAACTCCATGATTAGATGCGGCGCATGTCCTCTTGTATCTTGGATCGTATCTGGTGATATCTTGATAGAGATGCGGCGCATGTCCAGAGTGAGATGCGGCGCATCTGGAGCAGAATTGACTTGATCTTGTCCATGTCAGTAGACTTTCACTTTATGCACGTTTTGCTCCATTATTAGTCCAAAATCGCTAAGTTTCACCAAATGCTTGTTTTTACCTGAGAATTACAAAAGTAAACGATTAAGTATCAATCCTCATACATAATATAGTAAAACAAGTCAAATTAATAGGATAAATGATAGTAATAAAATGTACTTATTTGAGTTCATCAAATATCCCCCCACTTGAACTTTACTTGTCCCCAAGTAAACCTTAGAATTTCTTTTATGAAAATGTATCCTAAAAGATGTTAGGATTTATTTTTATATTTAAGCATGTATTCGTTCATTTCATAATCACACAACTAAACACTTAACGAATTAGAAGTAAAATAAATTAAGTCGATAAAAGCAAATCTAATCGTTTAACTGTCCAGTCGCGACGAATATTTTATCATAAGCTTGGCAAGTATACACATCTCCACCACTAAAGCTAAGGAGTAACAAGTCTAAAGCGGTAAAAAGGGTTTTTAGGCTTAAGGGTTAATTATTCTCTTTCACTATCCATCTCAAATTCCAGAAACGGCGACAAAATCACAAATACATGATCGAATCCACGAACACGATACTTGCAATTGCTCAAATCCTTAACTCGAATAGGCTAAAGATAGGTCCAAACTTCACCAATAATAATATATCAAAAAGGGCGACAAAATCATAAATACATAGTCGAATCCACGACTACGATACTTAAGATTGCTCAAATCCCCAATCTCAATAAATCAAAGGTTCGGTTGGATAAAGAATAG
The DNA here is from genome assembly GCA_021014915.2 of Artemisia tridentata subsp. tridentata. Lineage (NCBI taxonomy): Eukaryota > Viridiplantae > Streptophyta > Magnoliopsida > Asterales > Asteraceae > Artemisia > Artemisia tridentata. The sequence goes on along the minus strand of CP139508.1, from coordinate 193,583,367 downwards.
TAAAGGGCATGGATAACATTTGGGATATAAATTGGTGTAAAAATAAAAATAAACAAAACAAATAAATTAAAATCCTAAGTGTGGTTAATCACTATCCCAACCATCCCATGAATAAGACTCATATCATCGAATAACTTACGCTTTAACACTTGAAACACACGCTTTAGGTAGACACGAATTATACTCAACAAGATCTTAATCAAAGAATAAACCTTAATTGGCGTTCATAACTGCCAATTCCCATTCAATCCATAGATATAGTACAACAAATAGCGGTGATATCGACCACTTACATAACTTTACATAAGTTGGTTAAAACAAACATCCAACTCTTCTTTCTTTCTTTTTCTTTTCTTATTTTTTCGATTTTTTTTTTTTTTTTTTTTTTTTTTTTTTTTTTTTTTTTTACATAAACATAGATGTGTGAAATTTCACCACATCACTATAACTTTCTTTCTGGATAATTTTTCCATACTTTTCATGACTTCAGAAATAATGGTAATAGTGAAAGTAGTAAACACACGAAAAAAACTCCAAAATATACAATATTTACTTTCACTCCAATTGCATTGTGCAATTTCCCGACCTAACCAAAGATAATGAATTACGCACACGAACACAGGTAATGTAAGGAAACACACTTTGCCTATAGCAATTAACCAACCACGGATTCTAATCTACAGGGTAGGCTAAGGTGTAAGGGTGTAACGAAACATTTTAAACATAGGTGTAAGAAACGAAAGGAATGGCTCTGAGTGTTTTTCTAGGGGTATCTTACTCTAAAAATGAGAGTAACAAAAGGGTTTATACGGGGGTTAACTAACCAGTGTAGTTAGCTAATAACACATAACATATAAAGGCTATTTGGGTGTAATCCTAGAATTTTACCAATTTAGACAAGTCATTCCAATTATATAAATAATACTCATTATGGTGGTCTCGAATAGTATACAAGCCAAGTTCTAAAGTTTACAAGTCACCGGCACACTCATAGATTTGTGAATTTTGAAAAATCACAATTTTTGAAAATAACGTCATGTGTGCAGCTATGCAACTTAGATCTTAAACAAAAACATGCTAAAAATTTTTTAAGTTTGATATATTAAGTACATTTTAAGCATAATTTTTGAAAAAGTTTAGGACAAGTAATTGTTAAGTGTTCTAATTCTCCAATCCCCCCACTTAAGTTAAACAACGTCCTCGTTGTTTGTATAAAAGGTTAAAAACTGGAAAATAAAAGAATTAGAGCAGAAAAACTCCCCTGAGATTTGCTCGGTATGATCCTCTATTAGTATAAGAGCAAAAATCAACTTCTTGTGGATTAGAACGTTAAAGCTTCATACTTAATGTATCCACAGGAAATCCAGGAAACTATAATACCACCAACACTTTAAAACACACCTAAGATAAGAAAGGTTCAAACTTGCATAATACATTAGTAGTTAGGAAAAATAAAACTTAAAAATTAAAACTGAAAATCATCAGGTCAGTCGATGCGCCGTATCTTATTGAAGAAGATACGCCGTATCGAGCCTGGAATTAATACGGATCAGAATAAAGATGCGCCGCATCCTTAACCAGGGATGCGCCGCATTAAAAATAAACTGATAAATAGTTTTAAAGTCGAAAATAAAAATGCAGAAAAATAAAATAAGATATGACCATTGCAGGAGATGCGTCGCATCTCAGAATTGAGATGCGCCGTATCCTCATGCGGCCTGGACTGACTCGACACAGAAAACAGAATAATAAAAGATAAATCCGGGTTGTCTCCCGGTAAGCACTTGTCTTTATTCCAGAGTCTTCAAGTTAGACTCACGTTCAGCTCTTTAGTATCGATCATTGACTCCCACATTGTTTACGTAGGATCCATTTAGCAACTAATTCGTCATGTATATATTCAGGTCCCAATTTCAACACTCCATTGTAGAATCCTTCCATCAATTAATATGGGTACTCAATCCCTCTCTTATTGTCATCATCACTAACAAAAAGGAATGGAGAAAATTTGTAGCAGATCCTACTAGTAGCATATTTAAATCCAGGATGAGTTCGGGGCATCATATAAGTGATAACGTCGCTTCCATATTGAAAGGTGATTTTTCCTTCAAATCGTTTTGCATTAATAGTGATCTCCCTACAAAATGGTTTTCCAACAATCACGTCACCCATATTGCTGTCACAATAGGCATTCATGTCTTCAACAACGGCGAACTCAGTTACAACAGTAAAGCGTCCCACGAATATCGGGACATTAATGAAGGCACCAACTACATTCTTTCCCTTATACTCTACTTTATTTCTCATAATGGAATTGTAAAACCTTCTTGACATGACATTGATTGGTAAAATAGGAAAGAAATTGGCGTCAATACACTTGTACCCAATCATGCATGTGAATTGCAAATTGTAAGCACAATCGGCGTGGATCCTTCTACCGTAATCCCAAGAACCATCATATCCCTCAAATTCATCGTAATTTCTAGTAGTAATAACGTTGACTTTTGGACTATCCACAATTTCTCCTTCTTCTAACTCAGATTCAGCATCAACCATGAACAGGTCATTGGATTCCAATGGTCCATTAAGGTCATTAAGTTCAATGTAGTCCCCATCGTAACGTTCGAGTGATTTATCATGCACTAATACTTCATTCATAAAATTGGCTTCGAAGTCGAAGTCAATTAGTTCTTCGTATCCTTCCATTATCCTTCTGAAACAATCACGAAAAGCATCAGTAGGATTTGTTCGCTAGAAGAGAAATTAATGAATATAGATACGGATATAAGAATAAAAATAGCTGATATCTGCAGACGATGCGCCGTATCCAAAAAGTTGGATACGCCGTATCTTAATACGTTAAAATTTAATCAAACTTTATTCAGAAAATAGATACGCCGCTTTAGAATTTAAGAATGCGCCGTATCGAATTAATTAATCAAAAATCAACTTATCTAATTAAAATTAAATGCGTCGTATTAACGAAAGTCAATGCGCCGTATTTTCGTTACGTTTAAAAATAAAAGATTTTTGATTCAGTAAGATGCGCCGTATCGATAGAGATCGATACGCCGTATCTGTTTAATAATTCGCAAACTGTTTTTAATTAAAATAATAGATACGCCGTATCTGCGAAAGCAGATGCGTCGTATGGCGTTAAGGTTTAGAAATTTTTTTTTATTAAAAACAGATACGCCGTATCTGCAAAAGCAGATGCGTCGTATCACTTTATCGCTTAGAAAAATTTTCTTATTAAAAACAGATACGCTGTATCTTGGGGAAAAGATGCGTCGTATCGAATTAATTAATCGCGTTGTATTAAAAAAAATTAAACGCAATACGCCGTATCTGAGAGATCAGATGCGCCGTATCGTTTGATTTAGCACAGTACAACGATAGCAGAACAGAAAAATACGAAAAAATAAAAACAAAAAATTAAACACACAAACAAAAACAAAAATAAACACACAAAAATAAAAAGAAAACAATTAACACACAATACAACAAATATGCAAAATAGTACAATGATGCAATTAATCTAATAAAAAGAAAAACCTAATTAAAATACTAATTAAATTAACAGATAATAACAATTCACTCCCCGGCAACGGCGCCAAAAACTTGATGCGCGTGATGTGTCGTTGCGGTTTAGCAGTTTTAATGCCTACTCAAGTTTTAAATTTATATTTAGCCGACTTATCAATAACACACACACTTAACGAGCAGTGTACCCGGTCAGTATGAAGATAATGGTAAGTAGAGTGTCGATCACTAAGAGTGGAACGTATTATCTAGTTATTCTAATCAGTATTTTAATATCCTAACGCAAGGGGGTTTTCAGCCTGATAGACTGGCACGGTTTGTTTGCAATTAAATAATAAAATAAACCAATAGGCACGAATCAGCAAGTAGCACACACGTACACAGATAGATACTTGAGACAATAAGAGGGCTGTCCTTATGATTAAGTAGATTGTCACTTGTTTTATTGATAGCTTTATATGAAGTGTATGTAGTTAACCCTTTCTCGTTGGTCCTATTCTTATCGGCGAGTAAACCCTTAATGATTACTTATGTCTAAAAGTTATTCCTAAGTGATCAATTTAGAAACAACCGTGGGAGCCACATTATGTCCCGCAGTCAAATGCCCGCAAGCCACTAATAAACACAGAGGTTATCAATGCACTAATAAGTAGTAACCAAAGACATCAACATATAAACTTTAATTGATGGGAAAACAAGTATTAAAGGGAGTGCAATCTTTCGTTGTCACATTACACAAGCCACCAATCCTGATGAATTAAAGTTTGCTAACACAATAAAACAAAACTACTTAATGAATTAAATACATGCAGCACCTTCTTACAGCTCTTGTATCTTTGATTTGGGTGTGTCTTGTGCTGCCTCCTTGACTGAATTCGTCCTTTGTTCCTCCTGTTTGGTCTTCGGTTTTAGGGTTTTCGGAACTTCTAATTCGTCTGGTCTACGGGGTATTTATAGTTTCTGTCTGAGGGAAGATGCGGCACATCTACTAAGTAGATGCGGCGCATGTACTTAACTTCGCGTGGGGTCCAAGATTATAATATTCAGGAATATTCGTACACCGCCAGAAGATGCGGCGTAACTCCATGATTAGATGCGGCGCATGTCCTCTTGTATCTTGGATCGTATCTGGTGATATCTTGATAGAGATGCGGCGCATGTCCAGAGTGAGATGCGGCGCATCTGGAGCAGAATTGACTTGATCTTGTCCATGTCAGTAGACTTTCACTTTATGCACGTTTTGCTCCATTATTAGTCCAAAATCGCTAAGTTTCACCAAATGCTTGTTTTTACCTGAGAATTACAAAAGTAAACGATTAAGTATCAATCCTCATACATAATATAGTAAAACAAGTCAAATTAATAGGATAAATGATAGTAATAAAATGTACTTATTTGAGTTCATCAGTTGCTGAAAGGAAGAATAGAACACTCATTGAAGCTGCCAGGACAATGCTAAATGGATCAGTCCTTTCCAAACACTTTTGGACTGAAGCAGTCAAAACTGCATGTTATACACAAAACAGATCCATCATTGTCAAGAGACATAGCAAAACCCCTTATGAGTTATTCAAGGGAAGGATCCCTGACATCAGCTACTTTAATGTCTTTGAGTGTCCTGTGTTTATTCATAATCATAAGGATCACTTAGGGAAATTTGATGCCAAAGCTGATGATGGATACTTCCTAGGATACTCACTTATCTCAAAGGCCTTTAGGGTGTTCAACACTAGGAGACAGCAAACTGAGGAAACATTCCATGTTACTTTTGATGAGAGCACTTATGCAATCAGTGTCTCTAACACCTCAGTGGAAGAGATAGGTATTGATGATTTATCAAGATACCCTATTGATGAACATCATCCTAACAATGATCATTCCACTCAGTGCCAAGCAAATGCTGACATCTCCTACTACATCATCCCTCACAACCTTCCTTACCCAACCATCACAGAGTTTGTTGAAGCACAAAGAAGTACTGATACAATCAATCAGTCTGAACAAAGTGCTCAGGAACCAAAAAATCTCAGTGATCAGTCAACCCAGTCAGACACTCAAAACCTTAAAGATCATCAGGTGTCTACACCAGACCCTACCAATCAGGCCTCCACAAGTTCTAATCAGTATCCAAAACCTCAGGACAGTTGGACTAGGTCTCAGGATATAGAACTTGTCAATATAATTGGAGAGCCTACTAAAGGCATGCTCACCAGAAGCATGGCTGCTAGTCTAAGAGCAGCCTCTGCCAATGAATGCCTATTTGTGGACTTCATCTCCACAATTGAACCCAAAAGTGTCAAAGAATCACTTAAACATCCAAGTTGGGTTCAGGCCATGCATGATGAACTGGAACAATTTGACAGAAATAAGGTAATGACCTTGGTCAAATGTCATGAAGATGTTTCAGTCATTGGCATGAAATGGGTGTTCAAAAACAAATCTGATGAAAATGGCATAGTCATTAAAAACAAGGCCAGACTTGTAGCCAAAGGCTATAATCAACAAGAAGGCATTGACTATGAAGAAACATTTGCACCAGTGGCAAGGATGGAAGCCATCAGGATCTTCCTTGCATTTGCAAGCTACATGAACTTCAAAGTGTACCAAATGGATGTTAAAAGTGCATTCTTAAATGGCTCACTGAAAGAAGAAGTTTATGTTCAGCAACCTCCTGGATTTGAAAGCAGTGAGTTTCCTGACTATGTCTGCAAGCTTAACAAAGCCCTTTATGGACTGAAACAAGCTCCCAGGGCATGGTATGAAACTCTCTCAGCCTTCCTGATCCAAAACAAATTTTTCAGAGGCAAGATAGACAACACATTGTTTATCTACAGGACAAATAATAATGTCATACTTGTACAAGTATATGTTGATGACATCATCTTTGGCTCAACAAGTTATAAACTTTGCAAACAGTTTGAAAAACTGATGGCAAAGAAATTTGAAATGAGCATGATGGGAGAACTGACTTACTTCGTTGGACTGCAAATCAAGCAGACTGATAAAGGAACCTCTATCAGTCAAGAGAAGTATGTCAGAAGCCTACTGAAGAGGTATGAGCTCAGTGACTGTGCCTCAGTCAAAACTCCCATGGTTTTTGCCCCAACAACCTTGGTCCTGACCTTACTGGTAAACCAGACAATCAAACTCTATTCAGAGGAATGATTGGGTCACTGATGTATCTACTTGTATCAAGGCCTGACATCCAATTCTCAGTATGTTTGTGTGCCAGATATCAATCTGACCCAAGAGAATCTCATCTCACAGCTGTGAAAAGGATACTCAGGTACCTGAAAGGTACTCCAAACCTTGGACTATACTATCCAGAATGTTCAGGCTTTGATCTCAAAGGATACTCAGACTCTGACTATGCTGGATGCAACATGGATAGAAAAAGCACCTCAGGCTCCTGCCAAATCCTTGGTGGAAAAATAGTATGTTGGAGTGCTAAGAAGCAACAATTAGTTGCCATGTCCTCAGCAGAAGCTGAATATGTTGCAGCAGCCAGTTGTTGTGCAAATGTACTCTGGATGAAAAGTCAACTCAGTGACTATGGAATCCAGTATAAGATGGTTCCCATCTTTTGTGATAACACAAGTGCAATTGCCATCTCAAACAACCCTGTTCTTCATCAGAGAACAAAACACATTGATATTAGATATCACTTCATCAGGGACCATGTCATGAATGGTGACATCGAATCACACTTTATTCCTACAGAATATTAGCTAACTGATATATTCACCAAACCTTTGGATGAACTAACTTTCACAAGACTGAAAGCTGAATTAGGAATGTTGGATATTGAGAATCAGTCCACTGATTGAATCCATCCAACTAAGTGTAAATTCTGAAAACCTCAGGTCCCTGACTCAATGTGTTCCTCAGTGAAAAAGATCACTGAATCACCTTCCCTGAACCCCTCACTGAATGAAAAGTCATTCAGGGCCCTCAAAATGACATTCAATGCTAACTTAAATGCTCTAAATATCTAGTTAGTAAATGTCCGAGGTTGGTAACTGAATACCTATTTAATATAGGAATATATGTTCCTTTGCCTTCTAGCATCCACCTCTGGGCCCCCACGTGCCCACTTGGCATTTAATGCCTCTTCACTCACATAAAAAATATGTGATGATGTAATCTTTGTAAATTACACTTTTTGCAGACGGCACAACTGTTCACCTCGACTGTTGCGGAAAACCCGGGTAAGTGGAGTGGTGGCATTTAATGCGGATCCCAAACGTTTTATACAAAACGGTTTTCAAATTTCGCTTAATGCCTAAATCACCCCTCCACTCCACTTCTGTAACACCCCGACCCGACAAGGGTAAAGATGTCACAACAACGGTGGCATATCAGAACAAACACAAGCATTTGACATTAATAATACAATAGAATTTCAATGGTTACAAAGGGGATATGAAACTACAAGATTATAATACAATAATTTCTAAACTAACTAAAACTCCTTCTAATCATCTTCAATAGCTATCAAGGTCTTCTAAATCCAAGTACTCTCCACTCATACCCAGCTTCCAAACTAAAACCTGCCGCAGGAAAAGAAATGCGGCTGAGCTACGAAAGCTCAGTGAACAGATATAACGATACAAAGCAGTAGTAAAAGGGATAGTGAAGTAAATGGAATAATACAAGGTGTAACATGATTAAGAAAGAAATGAGAAAGGTTATCAAGAATTGGTTACAAGGTCTAAGTGTAAAGGAAACCATAACCCACCACCAGCCCAATGTTCAATTCAAGTCAAGTGTCAAATCGAGCATAGGTTATAGGGTAACAGAAACAGAAATCCATTACGAGCCCAGAACAAATCCAATCAAGACAAGCAAGGTGTACGGAGGGGTGACCTCGGTACCAAGTACAATATGAGGGGATACCTCCAAGGGGTTGGAGTTGCAAGCTCCCAAGAGTGAATGACGTGTATCGCACATACCCATCATGTCACTAAGTAATATAAGTAATCAAGTCAAGTCAAGTACATATCCAAATCCAAATCTAGGATGCATCCATGCGCCCCTGTAGGCTGCCACAATGTCTTCATCTTCGTGTACAAGTCAATTAACAAGTCATGGCAGGGACGGGATAGGTAATCACTTTCCTACCCAAAAGTCAAGTCATTGGTGCATCAATGACAAGGACAAGAAACCCTCATGCCTAGTATGGCTCGTAGTCTCAAACTGTGGGTCAAGTATCAAGATCAAGGTCAAGTATCAAGTGTACAAGTCAAGTTCAAGTTTCAAGTTACATATCAATGGGTTCAATTAACATGGTCAAGACAAGAGATCGTAGCAAATGTTCATAGTAAAGGTTTAATCTAAAAGTTCATTTGAAAACAATCCTTTAAAATAGTTTCCATAAAGTAATCTTTTAAAATGGTTTTTTATAAAAATAGTCTTTAAAATAGTTTTCAATAAACTAGTTTTAAAATGGTCTTCTTAAAACATTTTCATAAATAAATAAAAAGGTTTTCTCATCCAATTACAATATCAAGCATATTAGGGTTCAAGTCAAGGTTTTATGGCAAGGTTCATATCAAGGTTCATAGCAGGAGATCAATGCAGGGGTTCACTATCAGGAGGTCAATATCAGAAAAGTCAAATACCAGAAGGTTCATAACAATTCGTTAAAAGAAATTTTTTTAAAATGGTTTTAATAAAAGCGATCGTTAAAACAGTTTTCATAATAAAAGTCTTTAAAAGAAATGTTCAAAACCTCTTCATATGTACTAAGAAAAACAATTACAAAATCCTATGAACCTTCAAGTATCCAAGGGTCTTAATCATTCAAGTTACCAGGTGATGAACAGGTCATGTCAAGTATCAAAAGAAACATAGCAGGGTTCAAGGCAAGGTTCAAAACAAGGATCAAGGCAAGAATTCAAAGCAAAGGTTCAAATCTAAGGTTCACAAAACAAGGGAAACATAGCAATGGCTTGGGGAATCCTAAACGAATCAAAACAAGAGATCAAGAGAACGAAGGCACCTTACAAGAAGGGCAGAATATCTGTACCTTATTAGCACGCAAGAACAAAGACAAAAGCGGACAAAGATCGGATTACTCCTTCCTCGAACCTAAGAAGTAGAGGACAAAATTACAAGGGTTTCAGTTATCTTTCCATCCTTTTTTCTTTAGTATCATAACTTTAGGTTAAGTCATTACTTTAAGGTTATAATAGAATTAGGGTTTCTTTTATCATCTTATAATATTTTAGGGTTTATTATGGCAACTTCCATACTTTAGGGTTTTAAATGTAATTATATAAAAGTATAAAGTTTAAAGTGAAAATACTATAATTTACTCTTTTAGCCCATAAGTTATCCATAATTAAAGTTCTAGTACCTTAATGTTAACTATTTACAAATTAGTCCCTTAATATAATTTAATTTACATTTTAAACCCTATAGTTAATTAAAATACAATTTAACTCTTATAATATGTATATTTACACATCAAGCCATTAATTATTCAAAGTTACATATTAGACCCCTCAATTAAAAGCTGTACGAATGACCTTCCAATTTTCATAAATTACAAAACAAGCCCCTCTAATTATATAATTTACAATTCGATTATATAACTTAGAAATTTGACAATTAAACCTTCTAGTTCTCAAGTTTTACACTTAAGACCCCTATATTATATTTTATACATGATACCCCTGACCTAAACTAAGTTACAAAAATATTCCCACAAGTTTAATAATGTTACGAAACAACCCCCCTTAAGTTTTAAAAACCAATCGGTATTACATGAAATCACCCCAAATCTTAACCCTAACCTAACCAATCATTGGCAATCATTAACTAACCTCAAATACACATTAAATACTTCAAGTACATCATTAAAATCCAAACCCTAGCATGCACGATTTCCCTTTATAGTTTTTAACCACTTTTTCTTAAATCCGGTTTGTAATTCGACAAACAACGCTACAAGCTTCTATAAATCCAAACTGTATTTTTCTAGTGTTATTAGGTTCATATAAGACCCATAAAAATTATAATTTGCTGCCCAGAAAATCTGCAAGTCAATTTAGGTAATTATGTTCGATTAGGGTTCTTATGGTTCGAATAATTTCTAGCGATCAACCTAGATTGCATGGGATGTTTTGGATAATTTATACTGATTATATAGGACATGAAAAAGCTTATAAAAATATCATAAGGAATTAAAAACAATCGAACAAGCTGCAGAAAATTATACCTCTCGGTAGGGTTTAACGAGCAAGAAAAATCCAAAAGCACACGAACCAAGCTTCCTAGAATTGAACCTCTATTTTTCTAATCTTCTTTAGGTTATGTAGAATTCCATAAAAATGGCACATGAATTTTATGTGATCGAATGAAGGCTGTACGATTTTTAGCAAAGGTTTTAAGGGTTTCGGCATATATTATATATATATACATAATTTATAAAAACGTGTTTTCTTGATAAGTACTCCATATTTTCGGCCCAAGAAAGCTTAATTAAGGTCAAAAACTGATTGTGCTCTTTTTTTTTCTAATTTTATTAGCATTTATCTTGTATTTTATTTAATTTATTTGTATTTTTAATAATTAATATATACGAATTATATATATTTTCGTCCATAATAATACTTTGTATATTTTTGTACTTTTCTAAATGTTAAATTATAGACATAAAAATTATTTTGCTTCATATCTAGTTCATTCCCGAAGGTTTGGAATTTATTTGGTAATTTAAATGCATTTTAATCAATTTTTAAAATTGTAGGGGCAATTTGATCATTTAGCATGTTTTCAAATTTCGGGTATTACAACTTCTTCCCCCCTAAAAAAAAAATTTCGTCCTTGAAATATGCAGGAAGCAGAAAGAAAAGAGAATGGAAACTCATACGGAATGCGAACAAGATTTCAAAATCAATTTAACTGTGTCAACAGTAAAGAGCTCTACAAGAGTTCAAGATTTATAACTGAAATCAACAGAAAGCAAAACTAGAGTCCAAACTTATCCAGGTATCTAATGAACGAAGGCAAGGTATACGCATAGGCAGAATGAACCTAAAGTCTTACTAATCACGGATAATCCAACGGAGATCAACTACTGAAGTTATTAGGTACTTCCCAAGATATCCTATGGCCACAATGAGGGCATGTTATATGGTGTAAGTATTATCACGTTCATAATACCAACACCACATAAATATGCCTTCATGATGATCATACTTTATCTCGAGTCGTAAGCAGAACAATCTATCTTAATCCACCTAGTATTTCTATAGTCTCGGAGGTCAACAAGATCAAATGTCATAACAAGGCACGAATCAGAGTGATGCGGAAACGATGATACCTAAATGCCTTATAGTCTACCCATTCCTCACCGGTCAAAACTTAAGTTCATATAAGAAATCCTAAAGCAAGTCCTCAAGGTGTTCTCCTATGTTCTTACAGTAGAAGCCAAATGGTCCTAAACTCACAGGACAGGGTAAATGTATTACAAGTCGTCAGCCCGTTTCTCTGATACCATAAATTGTAACACCCCGACCCGACAAGGGTAAAGATTTCACAACAACGGTGGCATATCAGAACAAACACAAGCATTTGACATTAATAATACAATAGAATTTCAATGGTTACAAAGGGGATATGAAACTACAAGATTATAATACAATAATTTCTAAACTAACTAAAACTCCTTCTAATCATCTTCAATAGCTATCAAGGTCTTCTAAATCCAAGTACTCTCTACTCATACCCAGCTTCCAAACTAAAACCTGCCGCAGGAAAAGAAATGCGGCTGAGCTACGAAAGCTCAGTGAACAGATATAACGATACAAAGCATTAGTAAAAGGGATAGTGAAGTAAATGGAATAATACAAGGTGTAACATGATTAAGAAAGAAATGAGAAAGGTTATCAAGAATTGGTTACAAGGTCTAAGTGTAAAGGAAACCATAAACCCACCACCAGCCCAATGTTCAATTCAAGTCAATTCAAGTGTCAAATCGAGCATAGGTTATAGGGTAACAGAAACAGAAATCCATTACGAGCCCAGAACAAATCCAATCAAGTCAAGCAAGGTGTACGGAGGGGTGACCTCGGTACCAAGTACAATATGAGGGGATACCTCCAAGGGGTTGGAGTTGCAAGCTCCCAAGAGTGAATGACGTGTATCACACACACCCATCATGTCACTAAGTAATACAAGTAATCAAGTCAAGTCAAGTACATATCCAAATCCAAATCTAGGATGCATCCATGCGCCCCTGTAGGCTGCCACAATGTCTTCATCTTCGTGTACAAGTCAATTAACAAGTCATGGCAGGGACGGGATAGGTAATCACTTTCCTACCCAAAAGTCAAGTCATTGGTGCATCTATGACAAGGACATGAAACCTTCATGCCTAGTATGGCTCGTAGTCTCAAACTGTGGGTCAAGTATCAAGATCAAGGTCAAGTATCAAGTGTACAAGTCAAGTTCAAGTTTCAAGTTACATATCAATGGGTTCAATTCACATGGTCAAGACAAGAGATCGTAGCAAATGTTCATAGTAAAGGTTTAATCTAAAAGTTCATTTGAAAACAATCCTTTAAAATAGTTTCCATAAAGTAATCTTTTAAAATGGTTTTTTATAAAAAATAGTCTTTAAAATAGTTTTCAATAAGCTAGTTTTAAAATGGTCTTCTTAAAACATTTTCATAAATAAATAAAAAGGTTTTCTCATCCAATTACAATATCAAGCATATTAGGGTTCAAGTCAAGGTTTTATGGCAAGGTTCATATCAAGGTTCATAGCAGGAGATCAATGCAGGGGTTCACTATCAGGAGGTCAATATCAGAAAAGTCAAATACCAGAAGGTTCTTAACAATTCGTTAAAAGAAATCTTTTTAAAATGGTTTTAATAAAAGCGATCGTTTAAAACAGTTTTCATAATAAAAGTCTTTAAAAGAAATGTTCAAAATCTCTTCATATGTACTAAGAAAAGCAGTTATAAAATCCTATGAACCTTCAAGTATCCAAGGGTCTTAATCATTCAAGTTACCAGGTGATGAACAGGTCATATCAAGTATCAAAAGAAACATAGCAGGGTTCAAGGCAAGGTTCAAAACAAGGATCAAGGCAAGAGTTCAAAGCAAAGGTTTAAATCTAAGGTTCACAAAACAAGGGAAACATAGCAATGGCTTGGGGAATCCTAAACGAATCAAAACAAGAGATCAAGAGAACGAAGGCACCTTACAAGAAGGGCAGAATATCTGTACCTTATTAGCACACAAGAACAAAGACAAAAGCGGACAAAGATCGGATTACTCCTTCCTCGAACCTAAGAAGTAGAGGACAAAATTACAAGGGTTTCAGTTATCTTTCCATCCTTTTTTCTTTAGTATCATAACTTTAGGTTAAGTCATTACTTTAAGGTTATAATAGAATTAGGGTTTCTTTTATCATCTTATAATATTTTAGGGTTTATTATGACAACTTCCATACTTTAGGGTTTTAAATGTAATTATATAAAAGAATAAAGTTTAAAGTGAAAATACTATAATTTACTCTTTTAGCCCATAAGTTATCCATAATTAAAGTTCTAGTACCTTAATGTTAACTATTTACAAATTAGTCCCTTAATATAATTTAATTTACATTTTAAACCCTATAGTTAATTAAAATACAATTTAACTCTTATAATATGTATATTTACACATCAAGCCATTAATTATTCAAAGTTACATATTAGACCCCTCAATTAAAAGCTGTACGAATGACCTTCCAATTTTCATAAATTACAAAACAAGCCCCTCTAATTATATAATTTGCAATTCGATTATATAACTTAGAAATTTGACAATTAAACCTTCTAGTTCTCAAGTTTTACACTTAAGACCCCTATATTATATTTTATTATATGATACCCCTGACCTAAACTAAGTTACAAAAATATTCCCACAAGTTTAATAATGTTACGAAACAACCCCCCTTAAGTTTTAAAAACCAATCGGTATTACATGAAATCACCCCAAATCTTAACCCTAACCTAACCAATCATTGGCAATCATTAACTAACCTCAAATACATATTAAATACTTCAAGTACATCATTAAAATCCAAACCTAGCATGCACGATTTCCCTTTATAGTTTTTAACCACTTTTTCTTAAATCCGGTTTGTAATTCGACAAACAATGCTACAAGCTTCTATAAATCCAAACTGTATTTTTCTAGTGTTATTAGGTTCATATAAGACCCATAAAAATTATAATTTGCTGCCCAGAAAATCTGCAAGTCGATTTAGGTAATTATGTTCGATTAGGGTTCTTATGGTTCGAATAATTTCTAGCGATCAACCTAGCTTGCATGGGATGTTTTGGCTAATTTATACTGATTATATAGGACATGAAAAAGCTTAGAAAAATATCATAAGGAATTAAAAACAATCGAACAAGCTGCAGAAAATTATACCTCTCGGTAGGGTTTAACGAGCAAGAAAAATCCAAAAGCACACGAACCAAGCTTCCTAGAATTGAACCTCTATTTTTCTAATCTTCTTTAGGTTATGTAGAATTCCATAAAAATGGCACACGAATTTTATGTGATCAAATGAAGGCTGTACGATTTTTAGCAAAGGTTTTAAGGGTTTCGGCATATATTATATATATACATAATTTATAAAAACGTGTTTTCTTGATAAGTACTCCATATTTTCGGCCCAAGAAAGCTTAATTAAGGTCAAATACTGATTGTGATCTTTTCCTAATTTTATTAGCATTTATCTTGTATTTTATTTAATTTATTTTGTATTTTTTAATAATTAATATATACGAATTATATATATTTTCGTCCATAATAATACTTTGTATATTTTTGTACTTTTCTAAATGTTAAATTATAGACATAAAAATTATTTGGCTTCATATCTAGTTCATTCCCGAAGGTTTGGAATTTATTTGGTAATTTAAATGCATTTTAATCAATTTTTAAAATTGTAGGGGCAATTTGATCATTTAGCATGTTTTCAAATTTCGGGTATTACAACTTCTTCCCCCTAAAAAAAAATTTCGTCCTTGAAATATGCAGGAAGCAGAAAGAAAAGAGAATGGAAACTCATACGGAATGCGAACAAGATTTCAAATCAATTTAACTGTGTCAACAGTAAAGAGCTCTACAAGAGTTCAAGATTTATAACTGAAATCAACAGAAAGCAAAACTAGAGTCCAAACTTATCCAGGTATCTAATGAACGAAGGCAAGGTATACGCATAGGCAGAATGAACCTAAAGTCTTACTAATCACGGATAATCCAACGGAGATCAACTACTGAAGTTATTAGGTACTTCCCAAGATATCCTATGGCCACAATGAGGGCATGTTATATGGTGTAAGTATTATCACGTTCATAATACCAACACCACATAAATATGCCTTCATGATGATCATACTTTATCTCGAGTCGTAAGCAGAACAATCTATCTTAATCCACCTAGTATTTCTATAGTCTCGGAGGTCAACAAGATCAAATGTCATAACAAGGCACGAATCAGAGTGATGCGGAAACGATGATACCTAAATGCCTTATAGTCTACCCATTCCTCACCGGTCAAAACTTAAGTTCATATAAGAAATCCTAAAGCAAGTCCTCAAGGTGTTCTCCTATGTTCTTACAGTAGAAGCCAAATGGTCCTAAACTCACAGGACAGGGTAAATGTATTACAAGTCGTCAGCCCGTTTCTCTGATACCATAAATTGTAACACCCCGACCCGACAAGGGTAAAGATTTCACAACAACGGTGGCATATCAGAACAAACACAAGCATTTGACATTAATAATACAATAGAATTTCAATGGTTACAAAGGGGATATGAAACTACAAGATTATAATACAATAATTTCTAAACTAACTAAAACTCCTTCTAATCATCTTCAATAGCTATCAAGGTCTTCTAAATCCAAGTACTCTCTACTCATACCCAGCTTCCAAACTAAAACCTGCCGCAGGAAAAGAAATGCGGCTGAGCTACGAAAGCTCAGTGAACAGATATAACGATACAAAGCATTAGTAAAAGGGATAGTGAAGTAAATGGAATAATACAAGGTGTAACATGATTAAGAAAGAAATGAGAAAGGTTATCAAGAATTGGTTACAAGGTCTAAGTGTAAAGGAAACCATAACCCACCACCAGCCCAATGTTCAATTCAAGTCAATTCAAGTGTCAAATCGAGCATAGGTTATAGGGTAACAGAAACAGAAATCCATTACGAGCCCAGAACAAATCCAATCAAGTCAAGCAAGGTGTACGGAGGGTGACCTCGGTACCAAGTACAATATGAGGGGATACCTCCAAGGGGTTGGAGTCATGAGCTCCCAAGAGTGAATGACGTGTATCGCACACACCCATCATGTCACTAAGTAATACAAGTAATCAAGTCAAGTCAAGTACATATCCAAATCCAAATCTAGGATGCATCCATGCGCCCCTGTAGGCTGCCACAATGTCTTCATCTTCGTGTACAAGTCAATTAACAAGTCATGGCAGGGACGGGATAGGTAATCACTTTCCTACCCAAAAGTCAAGTCATTGGTGCATCAATGACAAGGACATGAAACCCTCATGCCTAGTATGGCTCGTAGTCTCAAACTGTGGGTCAAGGTCAAGGTCAAGTATCAAGTGTACAAGTCAAGTTCAAGTTTCAAGTTACATATCAATGGGTTCAATTCACATGGTCAAGACAAGAGATCGTAGCAAATGTTCATAGTAAAGGTTTAATCTAAAAGTTCATTTGAAAACAATCCTTTAAAATAGTTTCCATAAAGTAATCTTTTAAAATGGTTTTTTATAAAAATAGTCTTTAAAATAGTTTTCAATAAGCTAGTTTTAAAATGGTCTTCTTAAAACATTTTCATAAATAAATAAAAAGGTTTTCTCATCCAATTACAATATCAAGCATATTAGGGTTCAAGTCAAGGTTTTATGGCAAGGTTCATATCAAGGTTCATAGCAGGAGATCAATGCAGGGGTTCACTATCAGGAGGTCAATATCAGAAAAGTCAAATACCAGAAGGTTCTTAACAATTCGTTAAAAGAAATCTTTTTAAAATGGTTTTAATAAAAGCGATCGTTAAAACAGTTTTCATAATAAAAGTCTTTAAAAGAAATGTTCAAAATCTCTTCATATGTACTAAGAAAAGCAGTTATAAAATCCTATGAACCTTCAAGTATCCAAGGGTCTTAATCATTCAAGTTACCAGGTGATGAACAGGTCATATCAAGTATCAAAAGAAACATAGCAGGGTTCAAGGCAAGGTTCAAAACAAGGATCAAGGCAAGAGTTCAAAGCAAAGGTTTAAATCTAAGGTTCACAAAACAAGGGAAACATAGCAATGGCTTGGGGAATCCTAAACGAATCAAAACAAGAGATCAAGAGAACGAAGGCACCTTACAAGAAGGGCAGAATATCTGTACCTTATTAGCACGCAAGAACAAAGACAAAAGCGGACAAAGATCGGATTACTCCTTCCTCGAACCTAAGAAGTAGAGGACAAAATTACAAGGGTTTCAGTTATCTTTCCATCCTTTTTTCTTTAGTATCATAACTTTAGGTTAAGTCATTACTTTAAGGTTATAATAGAATTAGGGTTTCTTTTATCATCTTATAATATTTTAGGGTTTATTATGACAACTTCCATACTTTAGGGTTTTAAATGTAATTATATAAAAGAATAAAGTTTAAAGTGAAAATACTATAATTTACTCTTTTAGCCCATAAGTTATCCATAATTAAAGTTCTAGTACCTTAATGTTAACTATTTACAAATTAGTCCCTTAATATAATTTAATTTACATTTTAAACCCTATAGTTAATTAAAATACAATTTAACTCTTATAATATGTATATTTACACATCAAGCCATTAATTATTCAAAGTTACATATTAGACCCCTCAATTAAAAGCTGTACGAATGACCTTCCAATTTTCATAAATTACAAAACAAGCCCCTCTAATTATATAATTTGCAATTCGATTATATAACTTAGAAATTTGACAATTAAACCTTCTAGTTCTCAAGTTTTACACTTAAGACCCCTATATTATATTTTATATATGATACCCCTGACCTAAACTAAGTTACAAAAATATTCCCACAAGTTTAATAATGTTACGAAACAACCCCCCTTAAGTTTTAAAAACCAATCGGTATTACATGAAATCACCCCAAATCTTAACCCTAACCTAACCAATCATTGGCAATCATTAACTAACCTCAAATACACATTAAATACTTCAAGTACATCATTAAAATCCAAACCCTAGCATGCACGATTTCCCTTTATAGTTTTTAACCACTTTTTCTTAAATCCGGTTTGTAATTCGACAAACAATGCTACAAGCTTCTATAAATCCAAACTGTATTTTTCTAGTGTTATTAGGTTCATATAAGACCCATAAAAATTATAATTTGCTGCCCAGAAAATCTGCAAGTCGATTTAGGTAATTATGTTCGATTAGGGTTCTTATGGTTCGAATAATTTCTAGCGATCAACCTAGCTTGCATGGGATGTTTTGGCTAATTTATACTGATTATATAGGACATGAACAAGCTTAGAAAAATATCAGAAGGAATTAAAAACAATCGAACAAGCTGCAGAAAATTATACCTCTCGGTAGGGTTTAACGAGCAAGAAAAATCCAAAAGCACACGAACCAAGCTTCCTAGAATTGAACCTCTATTTTTCTAATCTTCTTTAGGTTATGTAGAATTCCATAAAAATGGCACACGAATTTTATGTGATCGAATGAAGGCTGTACGATTTTTAGCAAAGGTTTTAAGGGTTTCGGCATATATTATATATATACATAATTTATAAAAACGTGTTTTCTTGATAAGTACTCCATATTTTCGGCCCAAGAAAGCTTAATTAAGGTCAAATACTGATTGTGATCTTTTCCTAATTTTATTAGCATTTATCTTGTATTTTATTTAATTTATTTTGTATTTTTAATAATTAATATATACGAATTATATATATTTTCGTCCATAATAATACTTTGTATATTTTTGTACTTTTCTAAATGTTAAATTATAGACATAAAAATTATTTGGCTTCATATCTAGTTCATTCCCGAAGGTTTGGAATTTATTTGGTAATTTAAATGCATTTTAATCAATTTTTAAAATTGTAGGGGCAATTTGGTCATTTAGCATGTTTTCAAATTTCGGGTATTACAACTTCTTCCCCCCTAAAAAAAAATTTCGTCCTTGAAATATGCAGGAAGCAGAAAGAAAAGAGAATGGAAACTCATACGGAATGCGAACAAGATTTCAAATCAATTTAACTGTGTCAACAGTAAAGAGCTCTACAAGAGTTCAAGATTTATAACTGAAATCAACAGAAAGCAAAACTAGAGTCCAAACTTATCCAGGTATCTAATGAACGAAGGCAAGGTATACGCATAGGCAGAATGAACCTAAAGTCTTACTAATCACGGATAATCCAACGGAGATCAACTACTGAAGTTATTAGGTACTTCCCAAGATATCCTATGGCCACAATGAGGGCATGTTATATGGTGTAAGTATTATCACGTTCATAATACCAACACCACATAAATATGCCTTCATGATGATCATACTTTATCTCGAGTCGTAAGCAGAACAATCTATCTTAATCCACCTAGTATTTCTATAGTCTCGGAGGTCAACAAGATCAAATGTCATAACAAGGCACGAATCAGAGTGATGCGGAAACGATGATACCTAAATGCCTTATAGTCTACCCATTCCTCACCGGTCAAAACTTAAGTTCATATAAGAAATCCTAAAGCAAGTCCTCAAGTGTGTTCTCCTATGTTCTTAAAGTAGAAGCCAAATGGTCCTAAACTCACAGGACAGGGTAAATGTATTACAAGTCGTCAGCCCGTTTCTCTGATACCATAAATTGTAACACCCCGACCCGACAAGGGTAAAGATTTCACAACAACGGTGGCATATCAGAACAAACACAAGCATTTGACATTAATAATACAATAGAATTTCAATGGTTACAAAGGGGATATGAAACTACAAGATTATAATACAATAATTTCTAAACTAACTAAAACTCCTTCTAATCATCTTCAATAGCTATCAAGGTCTTCTAAATCCAAGTACTCTCTACTCATACCCAGCTTCCAAACTAAAACCTGCCGCAGGAAAAGAAATGCGGCTGAGCTACGAAAGCTCAGTGAACAGATATAACGATACAAAGCATTAGTAAAAGGGATAGTGAAGTAAATGGAATAATACAAGGTGTAACATGATTAAGAAAGAAATGAGAAAGGTTATCAAGAATTGGTTACAAGGTCTAAGTGTAAAGGAAACCATAACCCACCACCAGCCCAATGTTCAATTCAAGTCAATTCAAGTGTCAAATCGAGCATAGGTTATAGGGTAACAGAAACAGAAATCCATTACGAGCCCAGAACAAATCCAATCAAGTCAAGCAAGGTGTACGGAGGGGTGACCTCGGTACCAAGTACAATATGAGGGGATACCTCCAAGGGGTTGGAGTTGCAAGCTCCCAAGAGTGAATGACGTGTATCACACACACCCATCATGTCACTAAGTAATACAAGTAATCAAGTCAAGTCAAGTACATATCCAAATCCAAATCTAGGATGCATCCATGCGCCCCTGTAGGCTGCCACAATGTCTTCATCTTCGTGTACAAGTCAATTAACAAGTCATGGCAGGGACGGGATAGGTAATCACTTTCCTACCCAAAAGTCAAGTCATTGGTGCATCTATGACAAGGACATGAAACCTTCATGCCTAGTATGGCTCGTAGTCTCAAACTGTGGGTCAAGTATCAAGATCAAGGTCAAGTATCAAGTGTACAAGTCAAGTTCAAGTTTCAAGTTACATATCAATGGGTTCAATTCACATGGTCAAGACAAGAGATCGTAGCAAATGTTCATAGTAAAGGTTTAATCTAAAAGTTCATTTGAAAACAATCCTTTAAAATAGTTTCCATAAAGTAATCTTTTAAAATGGTTTTTTATAAAAATAGTCTTTAAAATAGTTTTCAATAAGCTAGTTTTAAAATGGTCTTCTTAAAACATTTTCATAAATAAATAAAAAGGTTTTCTCATCCAATTACAATATCAAGCATATTAGGGTTCAAGTCAAGGTTTTATGGCAAGGTTCATATCAAGGTTCATAGCAGGAGATCAATGCAGGGGTTCACTATCAGGAGGTCAATATCAGAAAAGTCAAATACCAGAAGGTTCATAACAATTCGTTAAAAGAAATCTTTTTAAAATGGTTTTAATAAAAGCGATCGTTAAAACAGTTTTCATAATAAAAGTCTTTAAAAGAAATGTTCAAAATCTCTTCATATGTACTAAGAAAAGCAGTTATAAAATCCTATGAACCTTCAAGTATCCAAGGGTCTTAATCATTCAAGTTACCAGGTGATGAACAGGTCATGTCAAGTATCAAAAGAAACATAGCAGGGTTCAAGGCAAGGTTCAAAACAAGGATCAAGGCAAGAGTTCAAAGCAAAGGTTTAAATCTAAGGTTCACAAAACAAGGGAAACATAGCAATGGCTTGGGGAATCCTAAACGAATCAAAACAAGAGATCAAGAGAACGAAGGCACCTTACAAGAAGGGCAGAATATCTGTACCTTATTAGCACACAAGAACAAAGACAAAAGCGGACAAAGATCGGATTACTCCTTCCTCGAACCTAAGAAGTAGAGGACAAAATTACAAGGGTTTCAGTTATCTTTCCATCCTTTTTTCTTTAGTATCATAACTTTAGGTTAAGTCATTACTTTAAGGTTATAATAGAATTAGGGTTTCTTTTATCATCTTATAATATTTTAGGGTTTATTATGACAACTTCCATACTTTAGGGTTTTAAATGTAATTATATAAAAGAATAAAGTTTAAAGTGAAAATACTATAATTTACTCTTTTAGCCCATAAGTTATCCATAATTAAAGTTCTAGTACCTTAATGTTAACTATTTACAAATTAGTCCCTTAATATAATTTAATTTACATTTTAAACCCTATAGTTAATTAAAATACAATTTAACTCTTATAATATGTATATTTACACATCAAGCCATTAATTATTCAAAGTTACATATTAGACCCCTCAATTAAAAGCTGTACGAATGACCTTCCAATTTTCATAAATTACAAAACAAGCCCCTCTAATTATATAATTTGCAATTCGATTATATAACTTAGAAATTTGACAATTAAACCTTCTAGTTCTCAAGTTTTACACTTAAGACCCCTATATTATATTTTATATATGATACCCCTGACCTAAACTAAGTTACAAAAATATTCCCACAAGTTTAATAATGTTACGAAACAACCCCCCTTAAGTTTTAAAAACCAATCGGTATTACATGAAATCACCCCAAATCTTAACCCTAACCTAACCAATCATTGGCAATCATTAACTAACCTCAAATACATATTAAATACTTCAAGTACATCATTAAAATCCAAACCCTAGCATGCACGATTTCCCTTTATAGTTTTTAACCACTTTTTCTTAAATCCGGTTTGTAATTCGACAAACAATGCTACAAGCTTCTATAAATCCAAACTGTATTTTTCTAGTGTTATTAGGTTCATATAAGACCCATAAAAATTATAATTTGCTGCCCAGAAAATCTGCAAGTCGATTTAGGTAATTATGTTCGATTAGGGTTCTTATGGTTCGAATAATTTCTAGCGATCAACCTAGCTTGCATGGGATGTTTTGGCTAATTTATACTGATTATATAGGACATGAAAAAGCTTAGAAAAATATCATAAGGAATTAAAAACAATCGAACAAGCTGCAGAAAATTATACCTCTCGGTAGGGTTTAACGAGCAAGAAAAATCCAAAAGCACACGAACCAAGCTTCCTAGAATTGAACCTCTATTTTTCTAATCTTCTTTAGGTTATGTAGAATTCCATAAAAATGGCACACGAATTTTATGTGATCAAATGAAGGCTGTACGATTTTTAGCAAAGGTTTTAAGGGTTTCGGCATATATTATATATATACATAATTTATAAAAACGTGTTTTCTTGATAAGTACTCCATATTTTCGGCCCAAGCAAGCTTAATTAAGGTCAAATACTGATTGTGATCTTTTCCTAATTTTATTAGCATTTATCTTGTATTTTATTTAATTTATTTTGTATTTTTAATAATTAATATATACGAATTATATATATTTTCGTCCATAATAATACTTTGTATATTTTTGTACTTTTCTAAATGTTAAATTATAGACATAAAAATTATTTGGCTTCATATCTAGTTCATTCCCGAAGGTTTGGAATTTATTTGGTAATTTAAATGCATTTTAATCAATTTTTAAAATTGTAGGGGCAATTTGGTCATTTAGCATGTTTTCAAATTTCGGGTATTACAACTTCCCTATAAATACCCCAAAACAAATCAATACACACATGTTTTAAAAAATTTTTAAGCAAAAACTCTTGCCCTTTTTTCTCTCAAAATTAGTGTGTGTGTTGTTTATCTTTTGACCCAGACCATCCTTTTCTTGCAAAACCAAGATTTTTCAAAAATGGCTGCTTCTAAAGCTATCACCTACGCCCCAATTGTGGAATTCACAATGGAGGGTGTGGACCTAACCAAAAATAACGTCGTAGGGAATTTTGCCTACCCTCAAAATTTTTGGGCGTACAAGAATGTAGTCAAATATCTTCAAAACTGCTTTCTTGCTACGGCGTTTACAAAAACCCCCTCAGTCATATATCATGACTATATGAGGGAATTCTAGTGTACAGCAGTGGCAACAAGCCCTGAGGACACCAAAGACTCCATAATCACGTTCTCAGTGATGAATGGGAGAAGGACCCTCTCCCTGGATTACCCAACCTTCATCAAGGCCACTGGTTTTGATTTCACTGAGAACTTTGAGCCCAATCCCACTGACGCTGAAGTAAAGGCGAAATTGCTTTTACTAGGGCCACATGATGAAAAACATCCTGATGTGGCCCCAGGAACCCTTTTGGCCAAAGCGCCTATCATTAAGACCTGGTTCCATCCTGTCTGGAGGATCCTGATGACCTTTGTCATTCAGGTCCTTGGGGGCAACAAATCCTCCATGGAGCAATTGAATGCATCACAACAATTGATGGTGTTCAGTCTCCTAGAGTGTAGAAAGATAGACATCGGAGGAATAATCTTCCAAGACCTCGTAGCCAAGCTATCAGGAAAATCTAGGCAAAGACATATGTCTTACCCTAGGTTCATTTCCTGTGTGATTCAGGACTTACTAGGCTCTGAATATGTTAGGCCAAACGTTGAGGGATCTAAACCTGACGTCTTACACAAAGCCAACTATTCAAGAGACCTTACTGAGGTACAACCAGTCTCCCTGACCACATACATGCTGTTGGTCATTCAGGGAGAAAATGCTGTCTCACCGGTACCTTCTCCTACAAAAAAGGAGAAGAAGAAGAAGGAAGGGTCTAAGAAGGTGGTTAAACCTAAACCACTCGCCCTTGAGACCTCTGCCTCAAAGCCTAAAGAAAGGTAAACAATGGCCAAGACCTCTGAGACACCCACTCCTGAGACCCTCTTGACCTTAAAACAAATGCCAACGGAGGATTCTGAGAAATCATCCTCAGTATCCTCGGGCAAAACCTTTCCTCACGGCTCTACTGACATACACAAGTCAGTGGGGTCTGGAACCTTCACCCTTTCACATCCCAATGAAAGCATTAATCAATCACAACCTTTGCCTGATGGAGAACAGGGTCCTAAATCCTCGGTAGAGCAGCACTACTCTACTGAGAAGGGGACCCACACCCAATCACATCCCGTTCACGGCTCTAAGAAATCACACTCAGAGTCTCAGGGAGAAAAGGTCCCTAAATCCTCAGAAGGGCAGTACAACCCTGATGGGAAGGGGGACCACAACCAATCATTGCCTCATGATAGTACTAGAAAACACCCACTAGTCCTTGAAGGCGCTTAGGGGGACAAAGACTCAGAGGGATTGAAACCACCCGCTGATACGGAACCCAAAACCCCTCATGGCGGATCCAGTCACTCGGGAACTGACTCCAAAGTCCAGGCTGAGAAAACCCACTCAGTGCACTTGGAGGGGTCAGGACCTGGCTACAACGAAGGCAAGCCCTCTTCTGAGGGGGAGCCGGATTCAGCCAAGGTTCCTAATCTTACGGATATTAACAATCTCATGGATGAAGAATTCGATGAGGAGATGGTAGATTTTGGGGACGAAGAAATTTTTGCTGCTGAGGAGAAAATGGAGACTGAAACACACAACTCTCTTCAGCACCCTGAACAACAACAATCATCTCCTCCTCCTAAGGATCAACAACCCCTCACCCAACCATCAACATCATCATCATCATCAGGTCACTCATCTGCCCCTGCTACTCCACAATGGTTGCAGAAGTACGGTAATGTTCTTCCACTCACTGAAAGGCAGCTGGTAAAATTCCTCCGCAAGGCCAACCATGCTCTCTTTCATGAGCTTACTAAAGAACAATGGAACCAGCATACTGAAGCGGCAGTCTCCTATGCCGACTTCAGAGCTACTGTTGAAGAATCACAGGGCAAGTTACATCAGGTCGCCAAACTCACTGACAAACAACTCGGTGACCTGAGGGACTCTCTTGATAGTATGGGTACTGAACAAGACAAGCAGCTCACCAACATACTGAAGACTCTTGATTCCATTCAGGAGGAAATGAGAGATGACCCAACCCTGATAACAAGGCTGAAAGAGTACATGGATACTCAGAAGACCACCTCCACCAACATTGCTAAGCTTCTAAAGCTTCTTCAGGGGGTGGATCTTAAAACCATATGGTCTCAGCAGGATTCTATTCAACTGTCAGTCGCTGATTCCAAGGAGTGTCTGACCAAGATATCCTCAGCAGTTGATCAGCTCTCAAACAAACATAATGAGCTGATCACCCATTAAACCACCAAGGTCACTGAACTCGCAACAACTCAGAATGCCATGGCCGAAGAAATGTCCACACTGAAGAATGAGACCACTGAAGTCAAGAAAATGGTCTCCAACATCCTCTCAATTCTTCAGGCCTCTCCGGTTACCCCACCTCAGTCAACAGATGCATACATTGAAGTTCCAGCAACTGTTGAGGGGGAGAAACCTGATGATTCTACTCCTGAACAACCTTCATCCTCTGCCCTTGTTGTTGCAACAACGGAAGTCCCTGAAACCTCCACCAGTCAACCCCCACCCACTGACAAAGGGAAGGGAATCATGGTGACTGAAGATCCTCCTCAACTACAATTGGTTCTGGCATCAACTGAAAGGCGTCCAGACCCTGATGCACCATTTACGGTTGAATTGGATGGTGGAAAGACATTCTTTGGAACTCCAGCGGAAGTAGCCGTAGTCTTGCACGAACAGGACATAAGAAGAGCCAAAGAAAAAGACAAGCAACTCAACAGACCTATAATTGTTGAGGTTGCCAAGGAGGTAATCAAGGAGACTGACAAGGACATCAAGGGGGAAGAATTCCTCAAGCTTCAGGCTGACCTTATTCAGGAACACAACAAGTAGGCCAAGCTTAGAGAAGAAAGGAGGAAGAAAACCCATGAGAGGTATATGTGGCACATAACAAAGACCAAGGGAGAAGGCATCATCACTGACATGACCATTCACCTCACTAAGCCTATAAGCGTAACGGTTCACAGGGGACCAAGAAAGTCTGAGGTAAACAAGCCCTTCAAGTTCTCAGACTATGGGCTAAGGGAATGGGACATGATGATGCCCATCCTGAGGAAGAAGCAAGGCAAGATCGTTCCAAGTCTTCTAAAAACCCTGAACTCCAAATATGAAGAACTGGAGAAGGTGGCTAAGAGTTTGGGTATAGATCATGAGAAGGCGCTTGCTTCTCAGGGACTGACAATCCCTGAACCTAGTCAGAAGACCGGGAGGAAAAGACAAGCTGTGGGTCAGGAGCCTGAACAATTCATAGCTGCTCTTCATTGCGACAGGATTCCTCCTCAGGGAGTAAAGTTTGTCCCCAACCTGGTCATCAAGGAGCCTGAGTATGGTATCTTCTTTGTCGATGAGTTTGGTCGACCGACCTTTCAGCGAGTCAGTGACATCAACCTTGTGGAAACGAGAACTCTCCTAGCATACAAGCTAATGGCACTTCAAATGAAGGGTCCTGAAAATGAAGAGTTTGTCAAGCTGCTGGATAGGATGATGAATGAGCGACCTGAAAGAGAAGTGTTAGTGTCGAAGAAAGCCAAGCTGGAACTCATGGGTATCTTGGACACTGAGTATAATGTTTAGATGTTAGGACTTTGTAATGATATTAATAAAATGATGGCCCATGTTTTGTAATATCAGTATCCTTTCATTGCTTTCTAGTATATTCAGTATGAGAAGAAGTCATTTGCTCACTCATAACTGATCAAAACACTTAGGCATAATTTATATCCAAATAGGGGGAGATTGTTGGGTCCGTCAGTACCCAAGCATCCTGAAAACAGGATTTGGACATAAATTAGCCAAGTGTTAATCAACCTTAAATACTCTCAAGTCACTGAGTGAACAGTCACTCAGTGAGTTACCTTCAAGTGTTTACACGGATTTCATGTTTAGTCCCTATTTCGTT